>VZTZ01027012.1:0-50133 GCA_013400955.1 Drymodes brunneopygia
GAGCATTGATCTAATCTAGCAATCAGATCAATGGCTGGGTGAGGGCTGTTGTGGAGGAGCAGCTCTCCCTCCTTTTTGGGGAGCACAGTGGGTTCCTGCTGGCAGGAGTTGGAGCAGCTGCTCCGTGGTTTCAGCTCTGAGGATGTTTTTGTTTCCTCTCTCTGCCTGGTGGATGCAGGGCTTTGGATGTGCCCAGGTATTGGGAGACCAGAGGGAAGTGGATCCTTGCTCCAGCTTGCTCTTTTCTCTCAGGAATGGTGCATGGTTTAATTCTCGTGCGATTCCCATGCAATTCAGTGTAATCCCAGCGCAATTCCCATGCAATTCCAGCACAATTCAAGTGCAATTCCAGTGCAATCCCAGAGCAATTCCAGTGCAATCCCAGTGTAATCCCAGTGTAATTCCAGTGTAATTCCAGTGCAATCCCCATGCAATTCCACTGCAGTTCCACTGCAGATCCATTGCAATTCCACTGCAATCCCAGTGCAATTCCAGCACATTTCTACTGCAATTCCCATGCAATTCCATTGCAATTCTACTGCAATTCCATTTCAATTCCAGCACAATTCCAGTGTAATTCCATTGCAATTCCATTGCAATTCCATTTCAATTCCAGCACAATCCCAGTGTAATTCCATTGCAATTCCCATGCACTTCCAGTGCAATTCCATTTCAATTCCAGCACAATTCCATTGCAATTCCCATGCAATTCCAGTGCAATTCCATTGCAATTCCTTTCAATTCCATTTCAATTCCAGCACAATTCCAGTGCAATTCCAGGTGTCCTCTACAGTACCTGCAGCAGGAAGGCTCCAACTGAGCACATTTTTGACACTGGATGGTAACGAATTCATACAAATTGTCGCAATTATTTCTTCCCTGTTTTTTTTTTTTTTCCCAGAACAGATCCTCAGGTGAGTGTTGCACCAGCAGCAAACAAAGAGACCCTCACAGAGTTCCAGGGGGTGTTTGTATCTTCATTGCATAGAGGGGGAAACTGAGGCAGCAAGACTTTAACTGCCTCTAATCAATGCCAGAAAGATCTTTGGATGTCACTGCAGCCCAGGTTTACCCTCAGGAGTAAAAAAGATCTTCCCAAAATCTTCACAGAGGGAACCTGTGACCGCGAGAAAGCTGCAGCTACAACATCAGCAGTGTCACCTCAGGTCAGCCAGAAGAAATTTTTGATTTATGGAGGAAATTCCTCCCTGTGAGGGTGGGCAGGCCCTGGCACAGGGTGCCCAGAGAAGCTGTGGCTGCCCCTGGATCCCTGGAAGTGCCCAAGGCCAGGCTGGATGGGGCTTGGAGCAGCCTGGGACAGTGGGAGGTGTCCCTGCCCATGGCAGGGGTGGCACTGGATGAGCTTTAAGGTCCCTTCCAACCCAAACCATTCCATGACTCCATGACACAACAGAAGGATAAGAGAATTTGTTTTAAAGCACTGATATCTGCCTCACCTCCTAGAACGTGGTGGCAAATTCAATAAATCCATGTTTTACACTGCAGCTGGAGAGGTGCTCTGTCTGCAGATAGGTGTGAGTTTTGCTCTATGTGTGTGTTCAGGAAAGAGGGGTCAGCCAGCCTTTTTCTAAGTTTTTGTCTGGTTTGTTTTCTTCAAGATGAAGGGGAAAACACACCTGCCAAAGAGATGAACCTGGGCTGTGAATAGATGAACTCGCAGAGGAAGGAAATATTTGTTTAGCTCCTATTCTCATTATGCCACACCTGGCTGCCAGAGCCACTGCAAAATTTCTAACAATCTCACCAGGCTATTTGCATTTAAATCGCTTTTCCTGACATTATGTAAATCCCTCAGCAGAGCTGAAGTTTTCTTTTTCTCTCTCTCTCTCTCTCTGGGGCTGCACTCAGTGGTTTGCTCAGTCCTACCCTGTTCTCCTCTCTCTGCTCCACTGGGTTACAACAGCTCCACGTGAAACCTCAGCTCTCACAGGTTCTGTCTGGAGCTGGGTCAAACATGAGGGTTTGTGGATTTCTGAGACTTCCATAACAAAAATCACATTACAATCAATTTGGGTTTAAAAGAGAACACGTGCTGGAGTCCAATGTCACCACAAGTCAGAGCTGTTCTCCTCAGGCTGGGCTTCCAAAGGGATTATCCAGTGGTATTTTTATGATTTAAGGATTCTGCTGCCTTGGACTGCAGCAGGAGAGTCCCTTGGGAACTGTGGGGATAATTTCTTAATCCAGAAGTTTGCCTTTCTCCCTCTGTGGGTTTCAGACAGCTGGAAAAGGGGCTCAGGTTTGCAGCTTAACTCCAGTCTGACTCCAGAGCCACAACTCTGTCCAAGCTTGTGGAATAACCAACAGCAGAGCAGAGAATGGATGCTGAAATTCTGCAAAGCTGGGTGTGAATGGTGGATGAAATGAACAGCACAACAGCCACAGGAGCCTGGAAATGGCAAATTGAGAGGATGTCAGCTCTGCCTTTTACAGCCTTCAACTCACAGAGCCACAGAATCACCGGGTTGGGAGAGACCTTTGGAATCATCGAGTCCAACCCATGCCCCAACACCTCAGCTAAACCATGGCACCACATCCAATCTTTCTGCAAACACATCCAGGGGTGCTGACTCCACCACCTCCCCAGGCAGACAATCCCAGTACTTTATCACTCTTCCCATAAAAAACTTTTTCCCAACATCCAACCTGAATTTCCCTTCGCACAGCTGAAGAACTCCAGACAGGAGGAACTCGAGAAGGAGCAGCGAGGAAGACACAAGAAAATTGGCTC
This sequence comes from Drymodes brunneopygia, assembly GCA_013400955.1. Lineage (NCBI taxonomy): Eukaryota > Metazoa > Chordata > Aves > Passeriformes > Petroicidae > Drymodes > Drymodes brunneopygia. Next base: position 2,753 of record VZTZ01027012.1, read on the forward strand.
TGCTCTAACTCTGGACATGACTGGAGACTGCTCCAGTCCCTGCCTCCAACCTCCAGAGCTCCAGGGCTTTCCTGCTTCACTTCCTATGTCTCCTCTCCTCTCCTCTCCTCTCCTCTCCTCTCCGAACCTCTCCTCTCCTCTGTCACTCTGTGGAGTGACAATGGCAGCATGGAAGGGCTGCAGCTCCAGGCCTTGTGACCCTGACCATTCCCTCCTGACACACTTCACCTCCCACACGAGCTGGGGGTTGCAGCCCAGCACCATTTGCCAGGCTCAGGTTACCCAGAGAATGCCCATGTGGCAGGGAAATTCCCAGCTGGCTGCTGGGATGGGCTGCTTTCCGTGGGGAAAGGGGAACAAAGCCCTGGATGGCAGCCAGGGCTCACAGACACTGCACTGGAGCTCTTTGGGTGGGCACAGGCACCTGAGCTTGGAAAAAAAAATAAATAATTACAACCTCACTGTTAAATTCTCTTCATGCTGCCGTGAATGAAAACAGAAATGTCTGGGCTTTAACAGCAGACATCCCTTCAGAGGATCATCAGATACCCCCTGCCCTTTGTCAGCCTCATCAGCTGAACATTTTGCAGCCCTCTGGAGCAGCTGCAGTGGACTTTTCCCCCTGCTCTCCAGGTACTGGGTTGGCTGCAAGGTTTGCTCTCCCCCCAGCAAACCACTGATGTTTGCCAAGTGCTTGGAGATCACCTGATGAAAGGCTCTATAGAGCCCCAATCTATTATTTCTCAGTCAGAAAAACACATTTGCTGAACAGGGGGAACAAAAGAATGAGCTGTGGGCCCCCAATAAGCATTCAACAGAAGTTAATTTGCTCAGCAGCTGTATTTTGCTGAGACAGATTGCATATTTTCATTGTTAGAATAAAAATGTCCACTGGGCTCGCATCCTTCACGCTCCCCATCTCTGCCTGGTACACTCCCAGCAGAGTCTGGAGAGCAAATCCAATTTCTTTCATAAACAGGAGATCCACTCAAATCATTTTCCCTTTGTCCAGGGCAGAAATTAATGGAGCCAGAAGAGCACACAAAGCTGCAGAAGACACACCAGGCTGCAGAAAACACACAAGGCTGCAGAATCTTCCCCTTCATGGGAAAAAGAAAAACAAAAAAAACCCATGGAAATGTGGCCCCTGGCAGGGCAGGCAGCGTGTGTGAATCATGGCAGCCTGATTCAGAGCAGTAAGGACAATAATCCTGAGCTACACCAACTAACCTTCAAGCTTAGTCACAGTTTCACACAGCTAATGAGCAGAGGGAGCAATGAATCCTGGATTTATGGCTCTGTGTTCCCATAGATTTTGCCTGGAGACAACAGCAGCGTTTCCTTGCATCTCTAATGACTTGTCTTGTCTTGAGGTCTTTTTTTTTTTCTTCCTTCCCCCCCATCCTTCCCTTCACCAATGACGTTTTTAATTTTTTTTTATTTTTTTAAATCATTATTGGATTTTTTTAAAAGCCTGCTGGGTGAATTCTTATCAGCAGCTCCTACAGTAAAAATCCAGAGTAACGCCCATGAATCTGCCAAATTTTGCTGCTCCTTGTTTCTCTCCAGGTTCTGCTCACACAGAATTATCAGGAGCAAGAGGAGATGCTCTGACTCCAAATCCTGCTCCCATCCCTCTGTAAATTACCCAAAGTGACTCCAGTTTTATTTTTAGCCTGGAGGTGAATCATTCAGGAAAATCTGATAAAATCCACTTAACCACAGTTAAACTCTCAAACCTGAGCGAGTTTTAGTTAACTTTTATGAAGTTTACACACGATTATTTGAGCTCACACGATTAAAGGGGGCGCAGGTTTATTTTAACTCTCACAAAAAGGGCTTTGGATCTGAAAACCCTGGAGAATCAGGTCTGTAAACATACCCAGAGTTACTGTATGGAGATAAAGTTAAGGGAGGATTGGGAGGAAAATGTCTCAAACACAGAAGTGGGGTTTATTTTGAGGATAAAAGTAGTGAGAAGGCAATGCCCATGCCCATGTGTGAGGCAGTTTCATCCCTGAGATCAAACATTCCTCATGTTTAGAAATCCTGATCCAGGCAAACCTTCTACTAAGAGGTTGATACAGCTACAGACCCTATTTTTATGAAATTAATTTTTTAAAAAAGACAAAATAAGCTCCATGCTGATGAGAGCCAGCACCTGGAGAGGAAAGCTGAACAAAGGGTGCTCTGCACCCTGGATGTGACCCATGAGACAGCTCTGTCCAGCCTCCACCCACGTGTAACATTTATATATAGCCCCAGAATAAACTCTTTTTTATAATCCTGCCACAAGCTGTCAGGCAGGGCAGCCCCAGGCTGGATTTTGCTGCCTCTGGAAAAAAAAAAAAGGAAGAGTGTGTCTCGTTTTATTAAAATACTAGAACATATCATAAAAAATTAAAAATAGTGCAGAGTGCTACCTTACATAAAACACTGCCCTGAGCTGCCTTCTATTCCCAGCATCCCAAATATGCTGTAATCCCAGAAAAAGCCACAGCGCAGCACAGGGAGCTGAAGCTGCTGCTCCACACACACACAAATGGACCTGTTCCACTCCAAATTTACCTGAGAAACTTTGGCAAAATGATTAATTTTGGTGCAATTCAACAGCGCATCCATCTACCCACAACGGTCTTTCATTCCCCTCAATTCTCCAGCAAGTCTAATTTAATTAACTCTGTTTTCCAAAGATGCTCAGGGGAATTCTGTGCCCTTCAAAAAAAGAAAAAAATCACAGGACTTGGCTTCACCTTTTGAAAAGCCTCTTCACAGCTCCCATGTGGCAAAAAGCAGGACTTGCAAATTCCTGGGATGCACAAGAGACTTTTAATGGCCTTGCTGAAGCCTCCTGTTCTGGCTTTTCCATATTTCAGAGGCAGAGGTTGGAGCTTTCCTTGCCTGCAGGTTCCTATCCCCAAGGCAGCTGCAGTCCCTTTGTCACCTCCCCATCTTTTCCCCAGCAGCAGCAGCAGCAGCATCATCTCCTTCCCCTGCACTCGAATTAACCACAAATATTTTGACAGAACTGAGATAGGCAGCAATTACACTTTCAGTTTTGCTCAGGGGATGGCAACCTCCTGGCCTGACACAGCAGCACAGAGTGCCTGACTCCAGCTTTGGGTTTTTATTCCCATTTCTTCCCCAGTGACTCTGATGTCTCCACAATCTTTACAGGCACGGGAGGAAAATCTCCTGGCCTGAGCAGAGGATGTGACTGTCACATGAACCATTGGAGCTGAACCCTCAAATGTGAATTTCCAAGGTGTGTTGGCCTTGCAGTACTGAATCCAGGATCCCATCACAGCCTGGCTCTGGTAAAGGATAATTTCAGCAGCTTGGGGTTGCCTGACTGTGGAGCAGAGAAGAGGAGCTGGCATCCTGATAGGTACTGAGATAAACAGGAATTCTCTGTGTGCCCTCACAGCAGTGAAGAGGAACCTTTTGGGTTTTATTAACAAGAGCACAGCCAGCCAAAAGATGGGATTATCCTTCTCTCCTGGCACCCAGGAGGCTGCATCTGGGGGGTTTGGTGCGTTTTGGGGATTCTCAGGAGAAGGGAGATCTTGGCAAGCAGGGGAGAGTGAAGCAGAGGGCACTGAGGCATTGGGGAGCCAGGGCACCCAAACGTGGGGAGGGGACTGAGGGGGTTTAGCACTCATGAGAAACTCTGGGGGGGTTTAATTCCATCTTCCACAACCTAAATTAAAAAAAAGCCCAGAGCTGTCTCCTCTCAGAGATGCACAGAAAAGAGAGGAGAGGCAACAACCATGAGTTCCAGTAACAATTCAGATGGGATATAGGAGAAAAATTCACAGGAGTGTTTGCACTGCTCAGAGTGTTCAGTCTCCATCTCTGGGGATACCCAAACCTCCACTGGGCAAGGCCCTGAGAAACCTGATCTAACTTTGAAGCTGACCTTGCTTTGAACAGGAGGCTGGACAAGGTGACCTCCAGAGGTCCCTTCCAACCTAAATCATCCCATGGCTTGCTGGAAAAAGTTCAGACGCAGAATTATCTTAAAACCACTTCTCTGAGAGATCTAAAATGCTGAAAATGCAGCAGCTCCTGGGGGCTGTGGCAATCCTGGTGAGGTGTCTGCTGTCCCCAGCTGGGTTCTCAGGGGAGCAGCTCTGCAAAACCAGAGGCTGAGCCCCAGCTCAGCCCTGAATGCTCCATCCTGTCCCCCAGACTGATCCAACTCAATCCAAACACTGCTCCCTCAGCTCTTCTCTAATGACAATAGGGGTTTGTTTTTTTTCTCTTTCAGGAGCCCAGGCTCCAGGCTGTCACAACAGCAGCGCTTCCCCCTGTCAAATTCACTTTTGAAAAAGCCAGGGAAAACGGAGGGCAGAGATTATGGAGGGAAATCTCTGCACAAAAGCAGGGCCAGAGCAAATCTGGGGCTGCAGCGGGGCTGGGAGGGGAGCTCAGGCTTTTGGGAGGGATTGAGAGATCCCAGTTCTCTGGAGGGATTGAGAGACCCCAATTCTCTGGAGGGATTGAGAGATCCCAATTCTCTGGAGGGACTGAGAGATCCCAATTCTCTGGAGGGACTGAGAGATCCCAGTTCTCTGGAGGGACTGAGAGATCCCAATTCTCTGGAGGGATTCAGAGATCCCAATTCCTTGGAGGGAGCCAGGGGTTACCTGAAAGGACTGTTTGTCCTTTCCACCCTCCCTGGGCCACGCTGGCTCTCAGCTCCTCAGGAGCTCAGCTGCTCCCTGGGCTCCAGGAGAGCTCCAGATCAGCTGATGGAGGTCACACATTGCCCAAGGTCCCCCCCAGCCACTCCCTGGTCCCTGCCCTCCCCAACTGATCTTCCTTGAGGCAGAGGTCACAGGGGCTCTCTGGCAGGTCCCTGCCCCCAGGAGCCACATGTCCCACCCTGCAGGGGACACCTCAGGTGGCTCCAGGAGATGCAGCAGAGCCTCCTCTCCCCACATCCCCTCCACCTGCACTCGCTGCCTTCTGCTGTAAATACTCCCTGCCTTAACGAGAATTGGCTGCTCCAAAAATAACTGTAATTACCCAAGAAGCAGAGGAGCCTATTTACAAGATTTAAAGGGGAAGAAGAAAGAGAAAAAAAAAATCTCTCTGAAGAAAATTTTGGGCCTCAGAATACAACACTTAGTTGGAAAGGGGCAGCTCCTTCCTGTGGGAGAGGCTCAGCCCCTCTGGAAGGGCAGGGGCATGGCCCTTATTGGTATTTTGGTACTTTGCCCATGCCAACCACCAGGAATTGCTCAAGTCAAGTGGCAATAAAATATTCCATGAAAACCAGTTAACCCCCAGGAGCAAAGTGTCAGAATGAGGGAGGGGGGGAAATCTGGCAAAACTCACACCTGTGAAAGTTTATAAGTCTTTGCTGAGTGTAAGGGGAGGGGAAAAAAAAAGAAAGAAGGCATTAAAAAAGGCACGAGTGTGCACAAGAGAGCAGCAGAAAATAATAATTTAAAATAATAAACTTGTTACAACAGCAGCAATGATTGCTGTCTATCCAGGCTCTGAATAATTCAAAAGGCTCCTGCTTCACTTTGGATCTCAGGGAATTTTCAGACCTGCCAGAATTTTCTGCTGGTAAATAATGCATCTCCAGTGTTCAAACACTCACAGCCCCCAATTAATACCAGAGATTTAACACTGCTGATTTTGAAATAGCAGGGAGCCTGAGGAAGGTAAATTCCTACTGAGCTGCCTGAGCCTTCAGTCCTTCCCATTTCCAGCTCCACCTTTGGGTGCTGAAATTGCTGCTGCCTCTCGCAGTTGCCACGTTCACACAGGTAACAAGGAGTTAATGCAGCTCAATCTTTCAGCATTAACCTACAAAATAATTCACAGTAGGATTCCAAAAAGGGGGAAAAAACATAAGGAAAAAACAGGTGCAGCTTTTCTGAGCTTTTGTTCCTGCACTGGGGGTTGTCTGCTGGTGCTGACACCAGAGCCTGCAGCACCCCAGGAGATTTGGGCAGGGGTCACCAGGATTCTGCTGGTTCAGAGAAAATTCCTGGATCCAAATCTGGAATCCAGCTCCTGCTTTACCTGAACTCAGAGCTGAGTGAATTAATGCACAGCACAGCAATTCCAAGAGGGACTCGGAGAAAGCCTCTCCAAACATCCTCCTCCTGCTTTCCTGATCATTTCTATTCTACCCCACGAACACTGAAACAGAAGGACAAGCTGTTCCTCTGATTGATATGGCAATTTTGGGAGTTTTCCTCTAGTGGAGATGCAACAACCTCCCTGGAAATAAAACCAAAGAGTTGAGAAAGGAGGCAAGAACCCAGCCCAAGAAAATCAACAGTGACCTGGGAAATGAATTAGTAAAGGGAAGGAGAGGCCTATTTTTTTATACAGTATCAGGATTTTTCTTGAACACAGTCTGTATTTCAGATGGATTTTCTTCTAAAAACACCTGAGCTTTTCCCTGACTGTGCTCACACAGCCTGGTGCCAGCAGGACATTTCGGGAGCAGCCACTCACAGTGCTCATGTCCCAGCTTTTAAACCAACAGAATTTCAGGACTGGGAGATCCTGGTGCTGGAATTTCAGAGCTGTGGGAGAACATCCAGCTCTGCTCTGCTCTCCAGGGGCTGCTTCCATCCCCAGCCCCTGCTGGGCTCAGGTGCTTGTGCTCCTGGTTGTCCCCTTGTTGCAGGTCCCCAGCATCTCTGGTTTCAGGGCACTTTGCCCAAACTTTTCTAGCCTCGAATATTTTAAAATATTTTTTTTAATCTTCCTGCTGCGGTTCCTATCGTTCCTAAGCTGCTTTTTCTTATTAAATTACAGAGGTTTGGAGTTGGAATAAACCCTCCTTTCCCAGTGTGCCTGCTGTCCATTGGCTGCTGGGGAGAGAGAGAGAAAACCAGGGGGAGAGAGAGAGAGAGCAGAGGAGAATTACAAGGTTTCAGATTCCTGTAAACAGAGAAACATTTTTCCAGTCGTCAGCCCGAGCCCAGTGGAAATAGGGCTTCAGTTTCCCCTGCTCAGGGCTGGGGATCCGGTGGCAGAGGTGCTGACAAGCCTCCTTTCTCCCTGGCAGTCCCTGGCTGCTGTTTAATTGCAGCTGAGCAGCGATTCCACGGGCTGGCAGCCACTGCTGCTGTTTCCTTCTCCTTCCTCACCCTGTGCCCTCCCTGCAGCCCTGAGCAGGTGTCTCTGCCCCGAGGAAAATCCTGCAAAAGCTCCCGTTTGCTTCAAATCCTGGCTCTGAGGAAGCAGCCCCAAAGTGGCTTTGGGGACTGAACTCCCTTAAAGGGCAGCACCAGCTTCCCCAAATTACTCAGAGTCCCAGGATGGGTCAGGCTGGGAGGGACCTCAGAGGGTCCCTGGTGTCACCTCCCTGCTCCTGCAGGGCCATCCCAGAGCACAGGACACAGGAGTGAGTCCAGAGGGCTCTGGAATGAGACTGCAGAGCTTCTCTGGTCTCTGCTCAGGGCTGGGCACTGGCCAGGGCAGAAGTTCTGGCTGGGGGAATTGCTGGGCTCAGTCCCTGCCCGTGGCTCTGGTGCCACTGCTGGGCTCTGGAGCAGAGCCTGGGAACTGCTCTGCCCCTCCTTGCACCCAGGGACACCCAGGGATGGGCAGGGACGGACAGGGATGGACAGGGATGGACAGGGATGGATAGGGACACCCAGGGATGGACAGGGATGGACAGGGACGGACAGGGACAGACCAGGACACACAGGGATGGACAGGGATGGACAGTGACACCCAGGGACAGACAGGGACACCCAGGGCTGAGGGCCCCTCTCAGCTGTGTCCCTCTCCAGGCTGAGCAGCCCCAGCTCCCTCAGCCTTTCCTGGGCACAGAGATGCTCCAGGCCCTTCCTCAGCTCCGCAGCCTCCGCCGGTCCCGCTCCAGGAGCTCCCTGTCCCTGCTGGGTTGAGGATCCAGAGCTGGACACAGCACTCCAGATGTGCCTCAAAATGTTGAGCAGAGGGGCAGGATCACTCCCTGAGCTGCTGGGAATACTCTTCCTGATGCCTGCACTTCTGCTCCTGCATTACCCCAGCAGCCCTTCCCTCTGCCCACGACTGTTCCCTGAGCTGTGCCTGCCCTGGGCTCTGGGTGAGGAGGGCTCTTTGTGTGCTGTGTGCTGACAGCACCCAGGTGGTCACACCCTGTCGCTCCATCGGACATGAGACAATCAGGTAACTCAGGAGCTCAGCCACCAAGGCTGGGCAGAGAGCAAAAAGAGACCCAGCCTCTTTTTATTTTTATATTTATACTTTTTTATAGACAGTTATGGATTGGACAAGGAGGCCGTCACCATCTAAATTCCATAGGTGAGAAACACAGCCCATCACATTCTCCAGCCCAGAAAGAAGAATGAAAAACAACATCCAAAGTACAAAACAATCCTTGGCCGGTTATAGAAACATGGATTGTTCACACAAAATCCATGAGAACCTTTATTACCAACTATAAACACAACACTCTAAAAAATCAGAGCAACAACACCCCACCCCTGCTGTGTTCAACCCCTGGGTGTTGGAGCTGGGCCACCATCCCCACTCTCACATCCCTCCCCATCAGTCCCTGTCCATGTTTTCCCAGCGTGGCCATGCAAACACTGCTCATTGCAGAAGAACATCCCCAGTGCTGATATCCTCATGGTTCCCCACCAAGCACTGAGCAAACTCAACTCAGATCGGCCTGCAAAACTGATCAACAGCCTGTGCACAGGTGTGAGTTCTCCAAAAACATCACTGAACACCTCTCCAGGAGCAGCTGGGTGTAAAAGAACACTGTCAACGACTGAAAGAGCAAAACCACAATGTGCAGACATTTGTTGGACATGTACAGCAATAATATTAACTTAAACCTCCTGCATCTCGCTGCTGCTGGGGTTTACAACCCCTGTGTGTGCCATTCATAAATCCTGCCTGAAAAGGCAGAGAGTTTTAGTGCAGCATTTGCAGCTGACACACTTAGCAGGAAGGAGTTTTGTGGTTACAGCTCCCGCCTGGGCACCAGGGCTGGGTTTATCCTTGGTTCCCTGTGTCACCTGAAGTCACTTTGCTCAGTTCCCTCAGCATGATGGTGGCTGAGGTGCAGCCCAGCAGAGGATGGGGGCTCCAGAAGTGGTAATTGCGTGTAAATATAAATTTAGAAGCACCACACATGCCTTGCTAGAAGGCCATTCGAGCATGCAGGGCACTTCCTAGAAACCTCTGTTTGTTTGGTGGCTCTGCACAGTGTGTGACAACATTTCCCTGCTGTCGCTGTGGGCACAGATCTCCAGATGCACCCAGGGCAAACAGCAGCCTCTCTAAAAGTGTTCCTGGTGCACCTGTCAAAGATGACAATTAATTCATGGCTGTTTGATGGCTTATGCTAAACGAGCTTGGCTCCAGGCCAGTTTCCATCGGGCAAGTGTCTCCACCTCGGGAGCACCGTGACATTTGGCATTTATTGTCCTGGTGGCTGGCACTCCTTCCCAGGGCCACGTATGGAATGTGCCAGGGGAGCAGCCTGGCTGCTCGGGCCCCAGCCTGCACCGAGGTGGGGTGGCACAGAGGAGCCTTTTGTTGTTGTTGCTGTTCACGTTTAACTTCCCCCTTAAAGGCAGATGGAGGAGTTTGTGTTTTTGTTAACACAGCAGCTCTCACTGCTGCAAAATGTGACAATTCCCAGCCCAGTCTCCTCCTGATGAGAGGTGTTTGCTCACAAAGACTGGCCCATGAGCTCTCCAGCAATGCTTAGATTGGCATGATGTGATTGAACAATTTCCTTTGTTGCCATCCCTCTCACCCTGTCAGCACATTCACTCACTGTTGGTTTGAGCCTGGTCCCTGTGCAGGGTGACAGCCCTGTCCCCTGTTCCACCCCTGCTGCACAAAACCAGTCAGGCACAGCATTCCCAGTCACACACAGCATTCCCCGTCAGACACAGCATTCCCAGTCAGACACAGCAATCCCAGTCAGGCACAGCATTCCCAGTCACACAGCAGCATTCTCAGTCAGGCACAGCATTCCCAGTCAGACACAGCAATCCCAGTCACACAGCAGCATTCCCAGTCAGACACAGCATTCCCAGTCAGGCACAGCAGCATTCCCAGTCAGACACAGCATTCCCAGTCAGACACAGCATTCCCAGTCACACACAGCATTCCCAGTCACACAGCAGCATTCCCAGCCAGGCAGCTCTGTGGAGCACTCCTGGCAGCCATGGCAATGTGGGTCCCCAGCAGTTGGCTGCCTCCATCCCCCTCCTGTCCCCGTGCCCCTCACTGGTGGCTTTTTGGGGTGCCCGTGGTTGTTGGTGCTGAGCTTGGCCAAAGCTGCCTTTCCAGAGCTTCCAGCCCAAGCAGAACAGGGGCTGGCAGTTGCCAGCCAAGCTGTCCCAGTGCCACCAGGCTGTGCTGCTGGGGGTGGCAGAGAGTGGCCAGCATGTCACTGCCACCCCTTCTCCAAGCCAGGACACCCGAGTGAAGTGGGGGTGAAAACCTGGCTCACTGGGTGCTGCAGGATGCTTTGGATGGCTGGGAGCCAAAATTTCCCCCAGGAGCCTTTCCCTCGTGTGATCCTGCACACTCAGAGTCCAGCATGGATCCTGCAGGTGTCCTACCCTGACCCAAACACACCCCACAGGTCACCTGTCCCCTCAACAGGCTGCAAATATCTACCAGAGCAGCAGGACGAGGTCCTGTCACTGCTTCATCAACAGAGACAGTCACACTAAGGGGCTCAGAGCAAGCCCAGATCGTCTTGTTCCTGCCACAGCTGTGCCTTGAATACATCCATGGGCTCCTCCCCAGCCCATGGGACAGCCTGTGCTCTCACTGCCATCCCATGAAGGCAGCAGGCCCAAGGTTTCCTTCCCTTGGCTCCAACCTGTGACCCAGAACTGGGGAAGCGTGCTCTGACCTGGCACTGCAGAGATTTGGAGGCTGATTTCAGTCCCTGCTCCTGGAGAAAAGCAGTCACTGTCTGCCCAAAATCCCTGCAGCACGACACCCCCAGGCAGCCCCCAGAGCCCTGCAGGGCAGGTCCCTGCTGTCCCAAAGGACAGGGACATTCTCTGTGACACTGGGCAGAGCAGGGTGCCCCCTCCAGCACCCACAAACCAGAGCTGGGCTCTGCTGCCTGATCCAAACCTGCCTCCTACACCCCAGATTCCTGAATTCAGAACCCTTCTAGAGGAATGTGTCAGCACCCAACCAGTGGGAGTGAAATGCCAACTTTTGCAGCAGATTGGAGTTTATTTTTAAGCCGTGTGAAAAAAAAAAAACAACCACCATCCAAACCAAAGCAACCTCCCCAAACACACGAACAAAATCAGCAGGTAGAGACAGCAAACCCAGCTCTGCTGGCTCCACAGGCACCATCCCAGCCTGCCTCAGCCACTTATTTGTGAAATTCCTCGAGGAGAAGGGTGGAGGAGATGGCCTGGCAGCTGCTAGGGAGGTGAAGCACCCTTTTTGGGATCTCAGTAAACAGGAAAACAGGGAGAGGAGATGTGGGAAATGTTTTCATTCAGCGGGCAGGCAGGGAGGGCAGAGCTGGGGAGTGCACTTGTGGCCATGCAGGTCTCCAGTGTCCCTCCTGCTCTGCTGCAAGCTCAGCCCATCCCAGCCAGGCTCAGCTCCCCCAAATCCTCCCTGTGTTGGGGTACTCAGCACCACACCAGCTCAATCCCAACGTTTTGGGGTCTCTCACCGTATTCCCAGCTATGAGGTGTCAATGTATGGCCCCTCCTTACTGAGCATTTAACCTGTACCTGCCCCACGTGTGCCGTCTGCGTGTCTGAGTGCTTCCAATTCACCTCTGGCAGGATAACCCAAGTGTATTTTAAACATTCTCATCATTTATAAAACAAAAAAATTCCCTAACCACGAGTCCAAGTCATTATTCCCTGTATTACCCTCTGAATAGCAATCCATAAATGATGACAGAGAGACAAAAGCTTTGTTACATCACCCACTCCACCCCTTTATGTTTTCCCTCCTGGTGTTGCCCATTTTCTTCAGGATGCTCAAGACCCACACAACTGGAAAACTGGTGCCAAAATGGAGCTGCTGGAGAGGGCAAGGCTGTCCAGAGTTCTGTGGATTTATCCAGGGAATGGGGATGTTTCCTCAACTGCAGAACTCGAGTTTGTGACAAGGTGAACTCTATCTGTACAGCCCATGTTGTAATAGCATTGTAATAAAATAGTAACACAGAATTCAGATGTGCTGGACACCTGGAAGGACGGGAGGTGTTTAAAGAGGAGCCTCTGGGGCAGGACTGGCCGGGAGGGTGGCCAGGGCTTGTCCTGCACCTCTGGGCTGGGGATGCTGAGGAGCAGCAGCCAAGCCACAGCCCAGAGGCAAATCCCTGCAGTGGGAAAGAAGGAATAAATGCACCTGGAAGCAGCAGGATGGAGGATGAAGAACCCTTGGCTGCCTCCTCATCTCTCCCTCCGAGAGAGCTCAGAGGATCCGGGATCATTTCTGGAGGTACCTGCAGCCAGGAGGTGAAAAAAACCCCTCATTAAGCTCCTGCCTTGTGCTGTTTGAGGCACAGAAAGAGCCACCAGCGTCACCTCCCAGGCAGGCAGAGCTCCGTGCTGCATAAATCATGCATGGCCACATCATCTGCTCGGGAGGCACAAAGGCACATCGCTAATTGTGCCGAGGGCTTCGCTGGTACCTGCGGGCGGAGGCTGCAGCGCACACACGGCTCTGCTTCTCTCTTTGAGTGTTCTCTGCCCTTATCTCCTTCCCTCCGTGCTGTTCCTGCATCTGCGACAGCGCGCCGGGACTTTCCGTTCCATGAACACCGGTGACACTTCTGCTTTGTCACCCCCAAAAGGAACCAGAGCACAAAAGGGACCATGCAAGACCCCAGATGAGTAAGCCCCAGATGTCTGTATTACACACAGGCTTTTCAGAGACTGTTTCCCACTTGGGAAGCAACTTAGCTAAAATTATACCCCTATCTGCTGATATTTTATGACATCTACTACCCGGGCACAGAGCTGCTGTGAGAAAACCAGAACTGGCATTTAAGGGACTCCCCAGGCATTTTTTAATGAAGCTCAAAGAGGGATCTGGGTAAGGGCACAGGACAGACCCCACACGGAGTGTCCCTGGCACAAATGCCAATTGCTCGATGGACTGGCATTACCAGCAATGCAGCTGGACCTCGAGTCCAGTTTGAAACCTGCAAACCTGTTTAAATCTCCGATAAGTGGCAAAAAGATGCAGTGTTCTCCCCTAAACACCTTGCTCCGTGTTTAAATATTGTGGAAAAAAAAGCTATCTCGGGTTCAACAGCTTTCCCTTGTAGCAGAATTTGCTTTAATGCTTCTCCCTGGCATCATTCACACTCTGCTGACTCCGGTTTCCAGGCTGTGGGTTGTGCTTGTGCTGCACTAAAACAAATGCTCCATAATGCACAAGGAGTTCTGCTCTCTCCTGGACGTGCATTCACCTGGAAAGTTCATTACAAAGGCAAGTGATGGAGCTGAGATAGCGCTTCCACATTCAGACCTGAAAGCTCAAAACAATCAGCAGAGTGAAAGGAGCTGTGTTTGGACAAATCACTCAATCTGCTGTCGAATTCCCCCAAGTGCCTCACCCCACCTCACCCCTAGCGTGCCTCAAGCCTGTGATTACTCCTGGAATTTCACAGCACACCCCGAGGATCCTCAAGGTGGCCAGGACTGAAGGCCCAGCCTGAAACATCCCCTCCTCATTCCCTGCTCACGTGAAAGCCAGTCCCAGGAGCTGCACCAAACCACTTCATCCTCAGCTATCACCTCCCACCTCAGCTGATAAATGTCTGCTCCACTTTCAGACTCCTCTGTTCCTTTCCAGGTTGCTGCGTTCTGGCTTTGCAGCCACTCAGTTGCTTTCTCCTCACCTATTCAGAGCCAGGAATGCAAAGGTCACCCTCTTCCAAACCTACAGGCAGAGCTATACATCTCTGGTGTTCCTTTGCTGCTTGATGTTCATTCTCATTACCCTGGCAAATAAATCTCTGGAGAGTTACAGGAGAATTCAGGTGCTTGCTGTCCTCAGACATTTCCCAGAGTAGCCAATAAAGGGATGGCACGTCTCTGATATCAATATATTGCCTGTGAACTTTGAAAGCAGCATAAAAAATGAGTCTAAAGCTCATCACCAGGAATAAGAATGGCAGGATGCATTTGATGTGCAGGTAGTTGAAAAGTTTTCAGAACTAATGGCTTGGGGCGGTGAAGGAAGCTGACAGACTCCAAGATGGGACTTTTTTCTTCCTTCTCCATGGGGATGACATTGATTGACTGGGCTTGGACTTGGCACAGAGCTGGCACAGAGAGCCCAGATGCCCCACGAGCTCTGTGGTTCGCAGGCAATTTGAACATGCTTAAAAATAGACAACAAGCTCAAGAGCTGTTTGATACAAGCCATGACCCCTGAAAAATGAACTGCAGGCTTCCCCAGGGCCCGTGTGTGACCAGAGGAGGACTCTCAGAAAATGGGCAACCATGAAGTTGAGGAATTTAATCACCTTTGTGCTCTTGGAGCATTGTCAGGGGGCTGGAAAAATCGAGATGAGCCAACAGCAACTCCCTGTACTCAGCACCAGGAGGGGTGAGGAAGGTCCAAAGGTGTGACCCCACAATGGGTGCTCAGCACGATCCTCCCCTGCTGTACATGAAGTGAGGACCCTGATAACACCTCATGGAAGTTCAGGACATTAAGATAATGCTTGTTCAAGCTCTGGAAGTGTGGCACAAATCCTGCCAAGCCTCCTGTCTGCCTCCAAAGTCTGATCTGCCATCTTGACCATACTTTACACACCAGCAAATGAAAGGGAAGAAGGGGTGTTTTTTTCTTTAAAAATCTTCCAAGCAAAGCTTTCGGGAATGAAACAGCTGCTGCAGGAGTCAGACAAAGCCCAGCCCTGCTCCTGGGGCAGGTACCCACATCTGTCTGCACACACAGCCCTGGCTGAGTCACCCCAGAAGCCCCAGTTCCCAACACCAGTGTCCAGCCTGTCCTTTGGACTCTGTGCCAGCCCAGCCCCCTCCTGCCATCCCACCCCTGCAGCAGCTGGGGCCAGAGCAGGGCCTGGATTTACCCTCACCCCGCAGTTCCCTCGGAGGTTTGGGCAGCAGGACAGACTCGTTTGATGACCTGCCTTGGGGGCTGAGCAAATGAGATTCATTAGGATATGCAAAGAGCTGAGAGCAGAGCAGCCCTATCAGTCTGAGCCCTGCTGATCTGATAAGGGCGAGTTGCTCCAACATGTCTGCAGAGGAAGATCTGAAGCTTTCTCCTTCCCATGCATTCCCAGATAGTCATTGCAACTAATAGACAAATAGGGCAGAATAAATACCAGCCCCCTCATTTCCCCCAGCACGCCAGTCTGGATGGCTTAAGTCAAGTGTTAATAAGAAACAAGGCTGCTGTAACAAGATGCCCTGATGCACTGCAAGGAATATGGAGCATAATGGCATCTTTCAGACATACTTTTCACTAAAAGCTTGTCATTACCCAGACAGAGGAGACAGCATCTGCATAGAGAAGCAGAGGAAAAAGCAGCTTGAATGAAGTGATCCAAAAATGGAGTCATCAAGTCGCTGCGTTGTTGTATAAAATAATACAAAAGAGGGTTTTGCGTAAGTTCAGCGTTTTCACAGAGGCACAATAGGCAAAGTAAAATCGCTACACGGGGAGGGAGGGGTGCTGGAGGTACAAACCTGTTCTCTTACAGGCTTCAAACAGAGCCCTGTGGTGTAACTGGGTGATGGAGCAGACCCGTGTCACTGTGTGTTGGTTATCCTGATGTGGTTTTTAGGTGGAAGTTCTGGTTTGCCCCATGGAAAATGAGAGGTGAGGTGTGGGGGAGGAGGGACCCCCGAGCAGGCAGCAGGCAAAGCTCCTGCCTTGAGCTGGCAGCGCTTCACCTGAGCCCAGCCAGAGCAGAGCCACTGAAATATTGATTGTGGCTCCTTGGCTTTTTGACAACACATTTGGCCCCTGCGCTGGGGCGTTCAGCAGCGAGCAGAATCTGTTAGCGAGCAGCAATTACTGCAAGCTTCTCCTAAACCAGGGCAGGGGGAAGAACCAGAGGTGGAAAATCTAAATTTAGCAGGCAGCAGTCGGGCTGCTCGCTCGGGCACGGCTCCACTCCCACCCAGTGAAGGATTTTCAGTAGCAACCATCACCATGGTATCACAGAGCCGCTGCTGTGCAGCGATTTTGCCAATCCCTGTGGGTTTACTGGAACACTCGTGACATTTTAGGTGCAGGGAAGGGGCAGGTGGGTGGGAGGGATGGTTCTTAAAGCACCAGCTCCGGGAATCGAGGAGAAGCAACTGCAGCACTTCACCTTTTTTCTGTAAGAAGAACATAGTCCTCCTGATTGCAGACTCAGAGCATCCTTGAGGGGAGGGAGGAGGTTCTTGCACTGTGCCCCTAATTTTGAGGGGAAGAAGGGCTGAAGCACAGGATTTGAGCTCCTGGAACTGGCTGTGGAGAGGCAGTTTCACTTCCTGCCTCCGACTGTCGCAATGTCCGGGCTGCAAACAGTGAGAGCAAACATTTCTAATGCAATTTCCATGTTGATTTTTCAGCTGTGGCTCTTTTAACACCATCTCCCCCTGGGCCTGTTCTGTTCTCTGTGCCTTTCCTGCTGCCCATTCCCCGGCGATGACAAACCGCGAAGCGTTTCCCAAGAGTGAGAAATCCTCACAGGAATCATCTGTTGCAAGTCCTGTCTGACAAAACCGTGTCAGAGCTTTGGGGACTTTCTCTCTATTTTTAATTGAGTGCATCTTTTCCCTGGCATTTCCCCCTGCTGGCTCCTTCCATCCCTTCTAATACAGCAGATCTGGGATGGGAAGCAGAGCTCGTGCCAGGATGGGGAAGAGCTGTTGCTCCCACCTGATTCCCTGCGAGGATTTTTATATAAAAGGTGCTCCCTCTCTCCCTTTATTCCTCCCCGTGCAATCAGCACTCTTGATTTAGCCCTTTTCTTATCGTGGCCTTGCAGTATCACATCTTGGCTTGGTGTTTAGTCTTCCAGAGGCTTGAAAGGGCAGCTTCTCCTTGAGTTTATCAGCTCGGATGGGGGACGCTGCTTGATGCTTTGCCAGGGAGCTTCTGTGCGACGCCTTTTATGTCTCGATCGAGTCGGGGTTCTATTCAATTACAGAGATGGGGATACAAAAGGCTCCTCTTGGATAAAATCTGGGGAGGGAGAACGTGCCACTGCCTCAGAGGGGAAGTGGGGGATGGATTCCCAAAGGCAGCAGAGGCTGGTGAGAGCTGAGGGCAGGGTAGCACGGGGTGGTTTAACAGAAGGGGAGGCAGCCGCTCTGCCAGCAGAAGCCCGTGAGCAGGGAGGCATGGAGCACAAAATTAACACACTGGCTCATCAGGAAATGTTAATGTGGGCAAGGTGGGGAATTGCTTCATATGGGCAAACAATCTGTGCGGGAGGGATAAGCGCCATCAAAAACCTGGGACGAATCTGGGCACGTTTCTCCAAAATCTGCCCTCTACCCTCAGCTTGAGGTTCAAGGCAGGAAACACAGAGCACTGGTGAAGGTGTTAAATCCTCATGGCACAGAAACAACAAAACGTTTTGCTGAAGTGGAACAAAATTTAGGAATCCAATGGGGCTTTTCTAGAAATGATTCAGCCACCGCTACCCAGGTCCCAGGAGGGGAACTTTGCAGCCTGGGCTAAGTGGTTTGGACAACTTGATTCTCTTCAGAACAGTCCTAAACACAAATATTAACTGCTAATGAGCTCATGTCCTCTACAAATGCTGGCTCTGCTTCCATCTGCCAGCTTCTCCTGAAATTTAACTTGTTTTCCACGACCTCCTCCATTCCCCACTGCTCCCTGAGACCAGCTCCACCCAGCCACCACCTCCCCTCTTTACCCATCACACAGGACCTATTTCCCCCTTTGGAATGATGGCAGGGAAGCCAAGATCCACATAACCTGATGCTGAACTTTGTCCCCTTCCATTTACAATGTGCCTGGGAGGAGCAGAAGGTCCAGTGCTGTGGATGTTTGACAGAGAGACTCCAATTTCAACATCCCAGATGAGCAACTGCTTTACAGCCAGCTCAAAGCCTGTCTGGATAGGGCCACAGGCAAGGTAATGCTCACAGAACTTTTCAGGAAGAAGGCCAGAAGAATGCTAAAAAGTAATTGAAAGGCCTGGGGGATCAGGGGAAGAAGAAGACAAGCTCAAAGAAACCAAGGAAAAAACCCGAGGCACGGCAGTGTGTGAGTGCACTTGTCTGAAAAGCCCTAAAAAAAGAGTCATGTTGAAGAAAGTGAGGAAACTGCCTCTGAAAGGATCCTTTGAAATGGCAGCAGTGGCTGGGAAGCAGTAAATGGGAGGCACTGGGAAAAGGAGGGAGTTCAGCTGGAGGATGCATCTCCAGATCCTCCACAGCCTTGCCTCCTGAGTCATAAACCACTTTAAGGAGATGTGGAATGAACATTACCAGTGCAAAAACAACCCTAAAAATATTTAGAGCACACCTTAGGTAGCACTTACTGTATGAAAGGAACGCTTCCTCTTCATCCAGAGAGACTTCAGAATTACACAGATGGCTAAAACATATCTATAGTAGTGGTAGTAATTTAGAAATCTCTCTGGAGGAAAAGAAGGTTTTAGCCTTTTTCTTTTTTTTTTCTTTTTTTCTCCTTTTCTTTTCATTGGCAGCGAGCTGAATTTTAAGGTGGAGTGAGTTTATTTCTGTCGTGGCTGACGCAGAGAAAGCTCCATCACCCACAGATAATGGCAGATGGTGAGCCGTGCCCAAATCCATCAGGCACGGGCCTCAAGTGCAGCTTCAAAGCAGGACTGGGGATGGCATTTCCCAACCAAGGGGCAGCCAGGACACAAAAATCCGCGTGCTCCAAGCACCTCTGCGAGTGGCAGAGAAGCCTCTGAGCAGCCCAGGGGACAAAAGGTGACACAGGGTAAAGAAACGTGCGCTCAGTGGCCAACTGAGGGCTGGTTTTCTCCCAGCCCCTGCCAGCTCACTGGTACATCATTAAGGTGGATGAACATGGCTCAGCAGAGCTGATAATCCCGTGCCCACCGCGCTGTTGCAGAGGGTGAAACATTTTCTGGAGGTGGCGGAGGGGACTCTGAGGCACCATCTGGTCTCCTGCAGCCCTTGCTCGTGCTCTCATGTGACACCCCATTAGCGAGTCACACGGAGCAGAAAGCAATTTTATGGCCAGATCCTGCTCTTAGAAGCTATGATGACTAAACCAGCTAATCAAATCAGCATAAATTTGCAAACACCGTTTTAGCAGCTGCGGCCGTAAATATCATCAGCAAGAACAGCGAATAATCCTGAGCACACACAGACACACAGATACACAGATACACAGATACAGACACACACACAGACACACACAGACACACAGATACACAGATACACACACAGACACACAGACACACACACAGACACACAGACACACACACACACACAGACACATACAGACAGACACACAGACAGACACACAGATACACACACAGACAGACAGACACACACACACACAGAAANACACACACAGACACACAGACACACAAATACACACAGACACACACAGACATACAAATACACACACAGACACACACAGACATACAAATACACACACAGACACACAAACACACACACACGAGGAGTTGAGTAATGGGCTCCCAATGGGCGTCGGAGCCATCAGCCGCTGCCTGGCAACTCGGGGAGGGGGCTCGGGGGCCGTGCTGATGAGCCTGGAACAGCAGATGCAGCTATCACGACAAAGCAGCAGAGCACACGCACCAGAAACAGAGGGGGAAAAGCAACAAAAAAAATCATTTAGGGACAAACGAGCGCGGTGGGTGCCCCGTTGGCACCGCACATGTGCGTGCTCCGTGTGGAGGGATGCAGCTCAGCCTTCCTCCCCAAAGTGACTCATTTGGCATTTTCCAGGGCCCTGCGAGAGGCTCCCCGCGCACGCCCCGCGTCCCCGTTTTGTCAACAAGCCATAAAAATAATCAGGCGAGGTGAAACTGGCTGCGAACGCAGACACCGGCACTGAATTGGTGTTCAATTTGTGCCAGCTCCTGCTCACGGGAGCAGAGCTCCTGAACAAAGGGCAGGGGGGGAAAAGCTGCTGGGATGAGCAGCCTCCACTTCCCCTCCGGTGAGGACCAGCAGCTCGTGGTCCCAGAGCAGATGGAGCAGGGCTGGGATGGGCACCAAGGACTGTCCCATGTCCCTGTGCCAAGGGCCCCCGGGAGCTGGGGCTGGAGGAACAGCCAGCTCGGCCCCCCAGCACAGGGAAAAGGCTTTTGGGGCTCAGAGAATTGAATGGACCTCCCTGCACCTGCCAGCAGGAATTTGGCTTGGCCATATGGATTTATTTGCAAAAAAAAAAAAAAAAAAAAAGCAGGGAAAAAAAGACCAGCAGTGATGTCCTTTTGGGAGGCTGGTAAAAACACTTGGCTGTTATGGGCCACATCCTGGCCTGATGAGGATATCCCACCTACTCTAAGGTAAAATCCAGAGGGCAGGACAAACATTGTGCTGGATAAAGGTAAAGTTTGCTGGAATCATCAAAATCTCATGGAGAAAAGGCCCAAGTGTGGGGATGTTTACACAACAGTCATTACAGCTCACATCATAAAGCAACTCCTAGCTGAGCTCTAAAGCCAATCTGCAGCAGTGTGGAAACCAAAGTGAACAAGGAATGAGAGCATTTCCAAGTTTTCAAGGAGCTGCCAGCTCAGCCTGGGCTTCATCTTGCTGTAACCAGGAATGTTGCTTGGAGATTAAAATGTGCAGATACCCCAGGCTGCTGCTTTAAAGGTTCCTTACACCAAAACCATGGTTTGCTGAATTTCCGTGGTCATAAAGATTATTATCATTATTTTTTAAATTNCAGCATAGGGGCAGCTTTTCTGAGCTCATAAATCAGGAGATTTGCAGATACAGAATTCCCCGAGTAACTGGCAGATGTGGTGGACCAACACAGATGAACGTGATGGATTCACTGTGCTTAGAAAATGGAGCTAAAAGGATAAAAAAAGCTCTTCCCTGGCCAAGAAGCAAAAGGGCGAGTGACAGGGCACCTTCAGAGCACATCAAAGGCAGGGGTGGTGCCAGGTGCTGCTTCCTCTGCTCACAGCAGCCTCAGTTGATGCCAGGAAAGCACCGTGTGCAGGGAGCATCCCAACAAATGTGTGGGAACACCCAGAATAAAATAGGAAAAGATCAGAACCAAGGGCAGGGGATTGAGCTGCCTCCCACACCAGCACTCAGGTGTGTCCCTCAGCAGCTTTCCCCAGAGAAGGTCTGAGCTTTGCATTTATTTTTTTCACTTGTGCAGCTTTCCCAACGACCTCTGTCCTCCTCCAGGGGAGTTTTCCAGCAGTTTCTCTCCACCAAAGCTGGTGGTTACCCACTGACCTGAAACACTCCACAGCTTTGTGCTCCTGGCACCACATGGGAATGAGATGAAGGGAGAAGAGCTGCAGAAAAGAACTGTGGGCAGCCAGAACTGGGCTCAGGCAGCAAAACCTGCAGTGATATTTCTCCAGAGCAGGGAAATAATTTGGAACAAAGGGATGCACTCATCACGTTGAGCTCAATCCCAAAATACACACCAAGGTCTCCATCCAAGGCAGCACAGCCACCAGGAGCCAGATCCACCATGAATAACCAGTTTCTCCTTAACAAAACACACCCCAGTGACCAAAGCCAGGGTGGAGAGTTACTGTCAGAACCAGTACAAACTCTGGAATGTGATTTAAAGCCTTTTTTTTCAAAGTCCAGAAAATTCCAGCTTGCTCTTCCCTGTGTTTCAGTGCAGCATCAGCCTCTTGTCTGCCCTGTGGCTGGGGCTGGAGCCAGGAGGTGCCAGCTACTACAAAAGATTGCTTTTGTGCTATTCCTGGTTTGATCCAAAACAAAACACGCTGAGAATTTTGGAAGAACATCTGTTCCCATCAAGCATCCAGCCCAAAGCCTCCCAGACCCATGAGCTCTGGGTAATTCAGTGGAAAAGCAAGGGAACATCTCAATTTGGAGATGCAGGATTTTTGGCAGCCTTTGCTGCTCTTTGCTGTGTACACAGAGAGCCTCTCCTTTGTGCCCACAAGCAGCTCAGGCTCAGCCCAGGGCCTTTCAGGGAGAGTTAAAAATGAGCTGCCTTTCCCATACACATTTTTCCCTGAGAGACACAAACATGAAGGATCCGTCCACCAAGTTTGAGAATGCTCACACTGATTTTAATTGATTAATTGCCTTGTTTGGAGTGGGGGAAAATGGGATTATGACTTATTTCAGTGCAAAAGAGCACCCAGAGCATCTCCCAGCCCAAGAGCTGCCACAGGCCCCACGTGACAGGATCCTGCCCAGACTGCAGCCATCGGGTTCAGGAGATAACAAACCCTTTCTGTGGCTGCCTGTGCCTTCAGGCAGGGCATGACTTGGAGCAAGCCCACCCACAACAAGCAGCAGGTCTGTGAGGAGCAGTCCAGCCATGTGATACCTCCCCTTTTCCTTGGATTTGGGAAGCCAAGCATCCCTGAGCTTGGGCTCCTCCCCAGCCAGACACGGCTCACACAAATCCCTCCCCTGCCCCAAGCCTGGTGTCCACCTGAAGTGTGCAGGGACAATTTTTCCCGGGATTCCACAAGTCCCAGGCTGCATGGGGTCTGCATGTTGCCACTCTGCTGCAGAGACACGCTGCAGTAAAGCAGTAATTTGTGGTCTTAGCTCAGAGCTGAAATAGATCCGACAAACAAAGCAAGAGAAAATCTACTGCAGCTCCCACTCTGCTGAAAAATAGAGAGGGAATCTGAGCTGTAGCTACAGCTCCAGGATAGCTGCAGTGCTGGTATTTGCTGTACAGCCAGAATCACAGCCAGGCCCGTGCAGGCAGATGGGGAATGAGCAGAGCAGAGCTGCCTCCATCTCCCCTGCCCCTGGAGCTGTGTCTGACGAGCAGTTCACAGCCAGCACCCAAAGATAAACCTAAATTAGGTGACAGTTTACCTCAAACTGCCATAAATCCTCCCAGCTCAGGAGGGGGCTGCACAGACCTTCTCCTTCACCTCCACGAGGGGCTGGAGGCTGGAGCTGGGTCACACTGGGACCCAGGGAAGGGGTTGGTGAGTCAGAACCCCTCATTTCCCACACCAAACCTCCTGTGAGGCCCAGCTGGTGGAGCAGGATGGCTTCCTCTGCTCCCTGCCCATCACTGTGAGCAGGGAGAGCACAATGAGTGGGATTAATCCTGAATAAACCCCACTGGCAGAAAGAGGTGTTCCTACAACATCCCAATTAGAGAGAGGTGCAGGCAGCAAAGTCATCTGCTTCACACTCCATATTTTTTCCCAGCAGCAGGAAAAAGGATTTCCTGTCACCCCCTAAATCATCAGAGCTTCTTGCCTGACTGCTTCAGGCACAGCTTTATTATCCCTTACATCAACTTCTGGGGGCACTGTCCTTTTTTTTGTAAAAATAAGAGTTTGAAGTTCCATGTGCTGGGGGGTTTTTGTTGGTTTTTGTTTTCTTCATCCACTCTGGTTTTGTTTCTTTTTTTTTTCCTGCTAGGGGAACCAGTGACATTTCAAAGCAGCACATTTGCTGCATGCTCACTCAGAAAAAATTGAGGTCCTGTCTCTGCACTTTCCCTCAGAAAACGCCTCCCGAGCTCGCGGCGCCACAAAAAAGAAAATCTGATTTCACAGCAGCACAAAGACACAAATTACTCCAAAGCAAAATAAAACCTACCATTAAATCCAAGAGACTGGGATCAGGAGATCCCATCTCTGATTATCCCTGCTCCCCAGCAGAAGCTCTGCCCAAGCTGGAGCTGCCGGGTCACGTCCATTATTTTCTCACACGAACCATTCACCCGAGCAGCATCACCCAAGGGGCATCCTGAGCACAAATGCAGAAGGCTTTGACACGGCATGGTTTTAATGCTCACACACAGCAAAATCTTCTCACAACAGGAAAAAGTGCCCAGGTATTGCTCTGGGCTGGAAAAGCATCCTAGAGGAACAGAGGTTTCAGTGCTTCCTGTCCACCCCTGCCTGTGCTTGACGCCTCTGAGGCTGAAGGCAGCCCACACTCCCATCTCACAGCCTCCCAAATTTAGGGCTGGGAGGGTTTCACCACCCCTGGTGCTGTGGGAGGGTGGATGCAGGAGGTCAGGGAGTGGGACAGACGTGCTTTGCTCAGGTTGGAAACAATGGCAGTAAAACCAAGTTTGAGCCCAGGCTCGTCTCCACCCAAAGCAAAGCCATCTGCAGCCCGGCTCAGGAATGAGAACTATGCAGCCAGAGGTTTCCTCCAGTTATTGTTTTGGGTTTGGGCTGCAGTGGGCAGGGAGGGGAGGAACAAAGAGCACTGAGGGTGCGGAAAGGAGCTGAAACCCAGAGAGCCACGAGAGGCTCAGCCTGACCTGGAGGCCGGGATTTGGGGTGCAGGGCATGAGGCAGTGATGCTCAGTGCAGGGACCCTGTCACCCCCCTGCTCCTGGGGCACCTGGGCTCAGCTGCACCTGCACAGGCTCGTGACACCCCTGGCTGTGTGACACCCATGGCTGTGTGACACCCATGGCTGTGTGACACCCCTGTCTGTGTGATACTGCTGTCTGTGTGACACCCATGGCTGTGTGACACCCCTGTGTGTGTGACACCCATGGCTGTGTGACATCCATGGCTGTGTGACACCCCTGTCTATGTGACAGCCCTGTCTATGTGACAGCCCTGTCTGTGTGACACCCCTGGTTGTGTGACACCCATGGCTGTGTGACACCCCTGTCTGTGTGATACTGCTGTCTGTGTGACACCCATGGCTGTGTGACACCCCTGTGTGTGTGACACCCCTGTCTGTGTGACACCCATGGCTGTGTGACACCCCTGGTTGTGTGACACCCGTGGCTGTGTGACACCCCTGTCTGTGTGACACCCCTGTGTGTGTGACACCCCTGTCTGTGTGACACCCCTGGTTGTGTGACACCCCTCTGTGTGTGACACCCATATGTGACATCTGTTTGATCTGCACTGACACCCACCAATTTGGCACGCTCACTACCCAGCAGAGCAGATGTGGCAATGTCTGAACAGGAAGTGGATTTAGAAGATCCCACTCCAGCAGAATTCTTTTCCCCACAAATCCATGCCCAGGAAGACCCCAGGTTTTGAGCTTTGCATTTCGACACCAAAGATGCAGCCTGAAGCATGTGCTGTGCTGGGGGAGAGGTTCTGTCATTTCTCTTTTCTTCTTGTCCAGATTCACCTGAACATTTTTTCAGCCTTATTTACAGACATTCTCCACTACCCTGACTCCTTTCCAGACCTGCTGGGAATGCAGGGCTGTGGAGATTTATGGACATTCACCTCTTAACTATTAAGCTTCGTGCAATCTATGCCTAAAATCAGAGTTAAGGGATTGTAGTGTCACTGCCCAGCCTTTCCTTCCAATGTTCCCTGAGCTCCCAGCAAGCACAGCAGCATTTCACCAGCTCCCTGTGCTCCCCATCCCAGCTCCTGGCTTTTTTTGGTGGAAGCAGGAGAGACTCAGGGAGCAGTGATTTTGTAAGCAAACTGATTTTAGCTCAAACTGCCAAGGAAATGGGTATTTTCACTTTGTCCCTGCTCCTGTCCCTACCTTTTGTCCTTCTGTTGGCATGAGCATCAGCCAAGCCAGGGAACTGATCCAGCTGGAAACTGCCTGCCTGTCTTTTCCCTTTCTGCTGGGTTAGTTTTCAGAAGGATCAGGTTCCTAATCTGGCAGATCGCTCGAGAGCTGATTTTGGCAGCGGGGAGAGCACATGACCCAACAGCAGGGACTTGGATCAGCTGAAACCAAGCCTAAACCCAGGCCCACAGAGAGCACCCATGGCCCACCCTGTGCCCACCCAAAGATCCTCTGCCTGCACAGGAGGCTCTTTCCATGGTTCTGTTCTGCTTCCAGCGGGGAACAGGCATTTTTGAGTAGTGCTGAGATGTGACCTCCCCTCTCTACCTGCTCCACCTGCTCATCCCTTGCCACTGCTCTGCTGCTCCTTGGAAAAAGCCCAGGGCTCCACTCCAGCCTTGCAGTGCATCTTTCTTTGCACCAGGCAGGGATTTCTGTGCTCATGGACACTGGTGGATTTACCCCAGGCACGTGTGAGATGTGCATGTGCACGCCCTGGGCAGATGCACGCGAGCACAGCCCTCAAATATCCCCAAAATATTCTGGTTGCCACAGGCTGGAGGAATGGGCTGTGCTGCTGTGAGCCATGGCTGCCAAGCACGGGGTTTCTATGGCTACACCTTGCCTGGATTTCACTGCAGCACATTCACCTTGTCTGCCTGTCTGTCTGTCTGTCTGTCTGTCTCTCCCTCACACACACAAACCAAACATCCCTTCTCTCCTCGCTCAGCTCCCCCTCTCCACTCCAAACAACACCTCTGCTCTTCCTCCCACACACAGCTGAAAATTCAGCCTGGCTGTTTCTGGGGACCCAGCAGAAGAGGGGGCAAAGATTCTGATCCAAAGTGCCCCCAAAAATCCCAGCAATCCCACAGCAATCCCACAGCAATCCCACTGCAATCCCACTGCAATCCCACAGCAATCTGCTGAACCTCCAACCTCCTGTACAGCAAAGCTGGACCTGGCTGTGTTTACTGGAAATCTCTCAGGTTCCTCATGGTGGCACAGAACCAAGAGCAGGCAGACCCCAAAACTGCTTCCAAAATTCTGGAGAACTGGCCTGCTGAGGGGGAATAAATAAAAAAACCTCTCCCAGGAAGGCTGGAATCAGGAGCCACGTGCAGAGGGGGGTCAGCAGTCCCCTGGCCCCAAATAGACTCGTGGAAATGAAGATCTGGGCTGGATGTTGGGGGAAATGCTAATGGCTGGGAGCAGCTCATGTCAAGCTGAATAAATCCCTTGCTCTCCTCTCGGAAACACAATGGCACATGAATGACTAAGCAATTCTGATAACAATTCAATAGACAAATGTCAGCTTGCTTTGATTAAACATTACTTGTGGAGCTCTTTCAGGGCAGCTAAAGACACATCAGCCTGTCTGTCTCACCCCAGCCACCCAGCCACGGCACAGAGACATTTATTTCACAACTACAACTGATTTTTTTTTTCGTCCAAAGCAATTGGAACTCCTGTAACATCTGAACTAAGACTGGATTTATGCAAGCAGAGCTGGGAAAATAAATTTTAAAAGCAAAATAGCCTCCCTCTATTTTAAGACCTCAGTTTCACTGTCACTTCTCCCTTGCTCCATCAGTTATCCCTTAGCACAGTAATAACATGGTCCAGCTTGGAGGTACAGGTGGAACAGAGCCATGTAATTACCACATTTCCACATATATTCTTGAGTGCTTGCAGCACTGAAATAACACTCCTCTAGCACAAGGTTACTCCAGAAAAACATTTCAGTTTAGGAATGTGGCTGAACCGTGCACCCAGGCTTTGATATGCTGCAGCTCTAACCCATTTCTAATTATTCCTATCTGTGCTGAAGGTCAGCCCTTTACAAAACAATAACCCCTCCTTCCATTCTTGCAGAGCACATTCAGGTGAGCAGCTTTTCCCCCTTTTGAAGCCTGCACACCTTGCCAAGCCCCCCAAACCCAGTGCTGGGAGGAACAAGCTCAGCCTCACCCACGGGCTGCTCCCCTCGCCTCCAGTCAGTTGTGAAATGAGCTGCTCAGCACTGCATCCGTAATGGGCACTGCAGTGCAGATGGCAAAAGCACAGTCACAACTCTGCTGTGCCTCTGCCAAGAGCCCTGGCTGATGCAGCAGAGCAGCCTGGAGCACTGAGGAGGGGGAGAGAGGCTGCTCTCCTCATTTTCACATTTCTGTCCATGCATGGGGCTGTTTGGTGTAGCAAGAAACACAGAATGATGCCCAGAAGATCCTGAGTGAAATCCTCTGTGCTGTAGGTTGTGGGATTGAGGATTCCACCCTGTGAGATTGAGGATTCCACCCTGTAGGATTGAGGATTCCACCCTGTGGGACTGAGGATTCCACCCCATGGGATTGAGGATTCCACCCCGTGGGATTGAGGATTCCACCCCATGGGATTGAGGATTCCACCCCATGGGACTGAAGATTCCACCCTGGAGTCACTGCTAGGCTGTGTTTCAATGATGCTCCTTGCCTTGGAGTTGGGAGAACACAAAAATCTCCCACCCCTCTCCTGCACAGGTCTCTTGGTCACTAAGAAGGAAAAGAGACCCCTGCAAACATCCTCAGTCACCACCAGCCCCGGGGGCCTCATTGCTGCCCTCAACCTCAGCCTAGAATAATGACTGATAATGTTATTTCTCTAATTTCACTCTCAACGAAGTCCCTTGGCTGCTTTCCTTTCTCCTGGGCTGGAAATGGGCCTGTGGAAGCAATCTGCCCTTGCACACACAGAACCCACCTTTACAAGGGTAAATCTGTGAACCTGGGCTATTCCTTGAGTTGTGACAATTGTCAGATTGTCAGATTTTCCTTGAGTTGTGACAATTGGCAGATGCTGCATCCTGCAGGCTGAGGCCTCAGAGGAGACATCCACACCAAGCACACACAGAAATTCACAGGGACAATGGCCACGTGTTTGTACAGAGTGTAGGCACACACACAGCAAATAACTAAAAGCCAGGACAGTCCTGCTTGCCTGCAAAGGGGGATTCTCAGCTGATCTCTGCAGCTCCCATTCGAGAGCACAAAGCCACCTGCAAAACCACCAGGCTGGCCCTTGCAGCGTTGCCGTTTTCAGTATTCCTTCAGAGTTCCCTCTGATTTGCTTTATTAGAAAAAGAAAAAAACCTACTCAAAGGGATTTGTGTGCATGCTCAGCTTGATTTGTGAACTCCAACAGGAGGGGCGGCCAGTAAAATTAATGAGGTTCTGGGCAAATGATTGCCCATGCAGACCCACAGACATAAAGCATTAACTGGCTGTCTAATTAACAAAGGCCACGTGCCCGATTAAGCATGCAAACGCTGCTGCTGCTACACACACATTGACACACATTAATGTCTCAGTGAGGATACATTTGCAAGTGTGTGCTTGGCACGATGATGGAGCACACAGCCTGCTTCCATAAACACTTGTCAGGATGCAGGATATACGTCCACGAAATAATCTGCTGCCCATTTTCTGTAACGAGCACCGATTCCTTCTGGGAAGCAGCACAGCAGGACCCCAGGCCTGCTCGAAAGGCTCCTTCTAGAAAAGGGGCAAAGCAAGGACAAAGTGGCCTTGGGAGAAAAGTTTGGAGTGGGTTTCAGTGGTTTTGTGGTGCAAGTGAAGGGCTGATTTCATGTCACAGCGTCTGTGCTGGGTGATAAGGGGTCAGAGGCACACGGCCCTGCTCCTCTCTCTGCTCTGTCCTTATCACACAGCCCCCTCTAAGTCCTCATCTCCCTCCTGATTAAAGCTCAGGGTTTGTTTTTTTAATTCACCACCATAATTTTTTTTTTTTTTAAGACAGAAAACCAGTCTAAAACATCCAACAAAGGAGGCAGAAGCAGCAGTGTCTAGGAGGGGGTTACAGTGCAGGATACCTGCTCTCCATCAGCTCTCCTAACTCAATTAGTGCTGCCAGATCTCATCACTGTGGGACATGGATATGAGCTGGGGAGGCCAGGAAGGCAAAATTCTGGAAAGCTCTGGTGCCAGAGGAGACATTTTCAGCCCCAGTTCCTGTGGTGGAGCAGGGTCAGACCAGCAGCCCAGCAACAGAGGGAATTCCTGGGAATGCCACGGAGGCCAGGAGTGCAGGGGAGCCATGGAGGATCCTGCTCTGTGATGGGATTGAACTTCTCCTCACCTCAGAGCCCTGACTGAGCAGCCCCTGCCCTGTCCCCTCTCTGCTCCCTGCAGCAGGAATTGCACACAGACACTCGAGGGCTGCTGGGCTCACGGGGCTGAAGCTCAGGGTGCCCCTCAAGCCCAGGCTCAGCCCCACTCCCCCCAAATTCCCAGCAACTCCCATTTCTCCACGGACCCAGGGAGGCCAAGGGGGCTGTTGGAATAACTGGTTATGCCTGTGATGTGTTTCCTTGCTGCTGGAAGGCTTCCAGAGACATTTCAGGTGCTGATCAGACCTTCCAGCACATCCACTTAGAGTCTGCAGTTTCCCTTCCTTCCTGCATTATTTACCACACAATCCCAAGCTGCTTAAAAGACTGTTTCAAGCTATTTTCTGAATCATCCTTCCCTCCCCTCGCTGCTTCATGTAATAATCTCTCCAAAATCTATTTTGGGAGTGGCATTTTGCAGCACAGGCTTGTTTTGTTTGCTTTTTTTTCCCCCCCAACTGTTTCTGTTGCAGATGCATAAAGTTGGGTGGTTTTTGGGAAGCTGCTGACAAGGACAGGGCTCACAGAGTGTCCTGAGGCTTTGCTTTGCTCCATGTCCTCCCTGGGATGGGGATGTGGAGGCTCAGAATGACAAGAGCAAGGCTGTGCCCATTAATTTGCTCCTGCAGAGCTGCTCCTGGTGGTCAGAGCTGCAGGCAAGGGCTTTTTGCAGAGTTCTGGGAGGATGGCAGCCCATATTGATTTCTCAGAGCGAAGTTCCCAATAAAGGTTTGGATTCCTGGATTATTCTGGTCCTGTGCAGAGCATCTCAGCAGCCTGGTGAAAAAGAGGGTGGGCATTGCCAGCAGCTGGGTTACAGAACAAAAATAACACAAAAAGAGAAATATTTTGAGCTGGACAAACTGGAAAATGCTTTTTTTTTCCAGGAACAACCAAAAATCCTAAAAAATACCCCAGACCTTATCCTGGAACCAAAGACACATTTTGCATCAGAGAAACTGCACTTAATTTGCTGCCTCAACTGGGTTTCTCAGCCACCCAACACTCACATTAGATTAATATTTGCAATTCAGCTGCCCTGCTCTTACCCTGAGAGCATCTGACCGGGAAGTGACTGCACTTCCACACCACAGCTTCAAAGCCAAAGTGCTGCGCTTGCTTCAGCAGTTTTTGGCAAACTTCAGTGCAGTTCTCAGCTCTGAAGCATAATTGCCCAACTGCAGCAGTGACTCTGGTCTCCAAAGGCCAAGAGGAGAGAGGGAGAAAGGAGGGAGGTGGGAGGACAGCTGAGAATTGCACATTTCAGATGTGGGATTTCAGCTGTTTCTTTTTGGAGGCCTATTTCTGGAAAACTGGACGGCTAAAATGAGGCAGCAAATCTAAAATGAAAGATCACACTAGAAAGCACACACACCCAGACACCATGGCAGGCAAGAGCTGGGGGACCTGTGTAATCACAGCTATAATGATTCTATAATTTCCCATCCAAACATAATTAGTCGAGGTACGTTCTTTGACAGCTAGAGATTTGCAAAATTAGGGTCAAGCAGGTTCATTTTTTTAATTGCTCTCATTTCCCCCCTCTGTGTTGTTTCTTGTCGCTTTACAGGCTTCTCCCTGGGCCAAATTCATCCCTGGGGTAACCCCCTTTTTAAAAAAGTCCCCCCAAAGCTGCTCCTTTGTGCCCTGGGAGCGTGGCAGCTCTGCCTGCGTGACCGGCCCGTCACGTGCTGGCACATCTGAAGGACGGCGTGTGCAGCTTGCCAGCCCTAAGAACCCAATTCCCTGGGAAAAAAAAAATAAAAATCCAACCATAGGCTGCTCTCTGCTTCATACATTATTGCTGTCAACAGCAGCAGCAGCAGCAGCAGAGTGTAGGCAACCAGCCTAATTCCAGCAGGATCAGTGCCCGTGGTTTCGGGTGGCAGCAGGACGTGCAAGGGGCTGCTGGAATGTGCAGCCAGGGTCCACTCTCTGCTGGGATCCCACCAAGCCAAAGCAGCCAGGATGGGAGGTTTGCAGTGTTCAGACATCCCATAAAAGGGTCTCTCTCAAAGGTGGTGCTCCCTTGGTTTGGGTGCATCAGACATTTGAATTGTGGATGCATTTGCTCACTCTGGATTTAAGGCACCAGGGGGGTGGCACCAGTGACCTGCTGTGGTCCCTTCCAGCCTGGCCCATCCTGGGATTCTCTCACAGGGGTTTCCTCATTCCAAACCAACAGGACCTGATCCCAGAAGCTCAGTCCCATCAGCCCAGAGCCAGCAGTGTCTGGCTGTTTTTAGGCTGCTCAGGGAGATCATCACCTGCCCCATTAACACAAGCAAGGAGCCACCCACTGACATCCCATTTGAGAGGGCAACACACTGAACTCTATTCAAATGGAATCCAGGATGCCAGGGGACAAGCTGGAAATACAACATTCAGCCTGTCAGCAAAGGCAACAGAGTCTGGGGGGGAAGAAAAATGTACAAAAATCCCATTCTAGCATCTGCAGCCTTGGTGAGGACACCTGGAGTGTGCACATATGGGACAGCCCTGCCTGCCCAGGGGGGACAAATCCAAGACTTTGCATCCCATTATCCAGGCTGGGACACACCAGCCAGGGCTGGGTGAGTGGCTGAGATCCCCCAGAGCTGTAAGGGGGTGACAATTTGGCAGCATCAGCACAGGGCTGGCCTTTATCCCTCCCAGATGTTGCTGTGAGGATGAGGAGGTGTTTGTTTTGCAGGATGGAGGTGTCTTGGCCTGTGGCTCTTGGCCAAGCAGCCCAAGGTCAGCTCTCCACACACTGCAGGGTTTCTTTGGCATCTCTCCCGAGCAACTTTCTGGTGGGGAAGGAGGGGAGGTGGGAAAGGAGGGGAATCCTCCAAGCCTGCAATGGCCAAGGCAGTGACAGTGGAGCTCCTCAGAGCTCTCGTGCCCTGGTGGCAGCTGTGGATCTTTAGGTGTGATAAAAGAGAAAATGTCATCTTATTATTCTCACTCATCTTCTTGTCATAACAGCATTTGTCTCCACGGATCCCACTCCAGGTGCAACCAGACTGGGGTGGGTGCACTGAATTCCACTGAGCAAAGCCTGGGGAAAGAATCTCTGAGATGTTCTCCTCTCCATGTGGGCTACAAAGCCAGAAAATATTGCCTTGGTAAGGGTCAGACCTTTGTCACTTGTCTCTGTGTCAGTGTAGAGTAACTGTGCTGAAGTTAATCACAGAAATTAATATTTTCTAGAATTGTCAACTCATTAATTGAGAACTCTCTAAGTATCCAGAATTAACAGCTCCTGTGATTTTCAGATGAAATCAGAACTTGGCTTAATTTTAAAGCAGAGAGCAGAGGAGGATCACAACAAGCTTGGCACGTCTCTGCCTTCATGGAAGAACTCTGTGAGGTTCAGTGTTTGTAGGTTTGGGGATATTTTGGAAGGCTATTGCTTCAAGTGACAGCTTTCCATTTGCACTGCACTTTTACACACACTCAGTATTCCCAAACCAGAACACATGGAACTCCTGAATGAATGCAGAGGAGCCTGTTTGGTCATTTTAAACTCTGAATTAAGCAGCATTCCCCAATATCTGCTACTGCAATTATTGATAAAATCAACTCTCAGACTCCAAGTCTCACTCAGTGATGACCTGATGCAGTGATCACTAAGGAGACAGACCTAGAAATCTTCACCCTGAGAGCCAAATTCTCTGCATTTTAACACTGGATAATATAAATACTGCAGGAAGCTCTGGGAAAAAACAGCATCTTGTTACTCCAGAAAGGCAAAAATACTTTTAAATGCAAATTGGCTTTATGTACTTTTGAACTGGAATATATCCTCACCTTCAAATCCACCCTCCCTCCTCCCCGAGCTGCAGCAGGGATTAATAGTCCTGTGTGCCAAGAGAGTTCAAACACTATTTTTAATCACATCTTACAACCACACTGTCCCAAATGCTTTGCATGACAAAGCAACCGAGGGAGAGAAATGAGAGAGAACCGTGACGCAGAGAGAAATTCGTGCTTTGGCTCCAAAGCCCTCTCAGAGGAAAGAGGGATCTCAAAAGGCAAAACAGAAAGGAAATGGGGCTGGAGCAGAGCTGGAGAGCCTGACAAGGTGGAGAGAAGGAAGGGGATGTTTGGTGGAAGGGATTAAGCTGCAGGAGCTGAGGCTGGGGCACAGGGAGGGCACTCAAGGACACTGCGGAGCTCGCAGCGCTCCGGGCTGGCGCTGAACTTTCTGTTCCCAGCTGCCTGTTTTGGAGAGTGTCCTGGGGATGCCTCCCCTTGGGAGTTTGCCTGCTGGAAGAGGTTCCAGAGCTGCCCAGGCCGTGCTCCTGCTGCAGGGTGACAGTGGCACATAGGCACGCTGTGACACTGCAGCTTTATATGGCACTGCCAGGTCCTGCTGGGGCATTTGTGGGGTTTTCATCTCCAGGGACCCTGGGTGCCCACAGGAGAAGCCACTCAGCACATCTGAAATCTGTTTCTAGGTCTGTTCCGCATGTTGTTCAGTTCTTCCCCACTCTCTGCACGCTCCCTTTGAATCTGGATAAACCTCAGCCAAAAAAGAAGCCTCAAATACTTCACTTAAATTTGTTCAGGGATCCCAGAGGTCATTACAAAAGTGAGTAAATATTGACACACTCCCTTTCAAGGCAGAGTGCACAGCCAGTGTGTCAGACCTGGGAAGTTTCCCCTTCTCCAATATTCAAGCTGGTGTGGACAGGCTGGAGCAGAGAAGAGGTGGAAGCACAAATTTGGGTCACCCTGTGGTCCTGCAGAGCTCCCCAGGCACTGAACCAGGGCTGCAGTCTGGAACAGACTCAAAAATGTGCACTGAGGGCCCACAAGGTCCAGCCACAGGTGAATAACAGAAATATAAACAGTTTGCCTCCTATCAAGCCCAAATAATGAGATTTATAACATTTTAACCCTAACACCAAGCCTCTGGCAGGGGAGTCAGCACCCACATGTGTTTGCCATGGGGAAAGTTCCTGCAGCCTCAGTGCTCCCTTCCAAGAGCTCTGCCTTTCTCCTCATGCTCCCAAATGCCACCTTTGAGGGATGGATCCAAGCTCAGCACTTCCTGCAGCTCTTTTCTGTGTGCTGGGGCCTGTCCTCCATGCAGGAGGGGATTTTGCTGTGTTCATTTTCCAGAAAGGAGCTAAAAGCAATCAGGCTGTTCCTTGGGAAAGGGCAGGGGGTGTCTGTGCAGTCAGCAGCAGTGACCCGAGCTCAGGAGGATGGAAAGGAGGACAATGACACCTCTGTGCTGCCTCTGTCACCTGACCAGAAACAAACTGGCATTAAGCTCACCCCGACGTGGGACAGACACAAATGCCAGCACACAGAAATGGTGAGGGCTGTTTACAGAGGAAATGTCAGAGCATCTCAGCCCTGCTGGGTACACAAAGGGCTGCTGCTCCCAGCCCAGCACAAACTCAGCCCTGCAGGGGGGGTTCGGCTGCTTCTCCCCCCACTGCACCA
Source organism: Drymodes brunneopygia (assembly GCA_013400955.1). Lineage (NCBI taxonomy): Eukaryota > Metazoa > Chordata > Aves > Passeriformes > Petroicidae > Drymodes > Drymodes brunneopygia. Next base: position 38,018 of record VZTZ01027012.1, read on the forward strand.
CACGTGGCCCATCATCAAACCTCAGCCTCATTAAACTTTCCTAAAATGATAAATCTGCCTCTAAGAAAAAGCCACTGAGCAGGTTTCAGGCTGCAGGAGAAGGATTTTGGGAGCCCTGTGCTCAGATCAGCAACCTGTGCTGGATCCTGACCAGAACATCCCCTGGGCACACTCACAGTAATTATTATATAAGAAATAGTTCAATATGAGATTAAGTTCCTACATCCTTTGTACTCCACAAAGTACAAGGCAGGCAGGGAAACAGGAGAGCTTTAGAGCTGTCTCATGTTCACACACATGACTGCTATTGCTGCTCAGCTCTGAGCTAGCACAGCACAAACCTGAACTCAGAATTCCCTGCACACTCAATTCTTCCATGAACTTCTCAATGCAAGGAATGCAGGATTGGGCACCATCAGGCAGGGCCAGTGTCCTTCCCCTGCCCTCTGCTTGCTGGGGACCCCTGGAAAGGCTCAGACTGCAATCTGGTGCTGTGCTGAAGCTGATCCTGTTGCTCATGAAAACAGGCTGCACACACTGCTTTGTTTTTGTAGGGTTGCTAGGGAGCACTGTTACTATTACTGATTTTTGCAAGGCCTCTGAACCACTTATCAAAACAAGTTATTCCACACGCACCACAAGGAACGAAGCCTGGTTCCCTCCAGCTCTGTGCCCTCCATCCCTGAACTGTAATTCCCAGTGCAGTGGCCTCTCCCTCTCCCAAAAGCCAGGATCTCCCTCCCACATCTCCCTTGTGCTTGGCAGAGCAAGAGGGAGCAGAAGCAAGAGCTGGGTCACCACTGCAAACTTGTTTATTGGCTGGCTGGGAGCTACAAACAGTGGCTGATTGCTAAATTTGGCCTATTTCACTCTCACTGGGGGATTAATATTGGACTTGCTCTGCTATCCAGTCGTCAGTTTGCATAAAATTTGTAAGAACTCGTTCTCTCTGCGATTTGATGAATTTAGCTGAAAATTGGCCAAAAGCTTTTTCTGAGAGGAAAAGAGGGCAGGAAGTCAAGCTGCACAGAGCAGGAAATCAGGCTGGAAGCACAGACAGCAAGGAACTACCTCAATTTTGCAACCAAATACACGGGGAAAAAAAAAAAAACCAGAACACCTCATTAAGTCCCAGGTACTCGGTATCACATTTGTAGCTGCCTCTGATAATGATTCTTCTGACACAGACTATTTACTGAACACACCTTGGATCTGGTAAGTGTGACTGTCAGAACACTGATGTGATGAATATTCACACACAGGGTGTTGCAATTTTAATGACACAGAAACCATTAAAATACCAGGGTCCAGAGTGCAAAAGCAAATGGAAAAGGCCTGGGGAAACCCAAGCCTTGGAGCTGCCCTCTTGTTAATGGCAGCTTTGCACCTTTTCTACCAGACAGCAGAGATAAGTAGCCTTCACTTTGTCGAGTTTTCCTATTAAAGGACCTTTTTTTGGGGGAAAATTTCTCACGGTTGCTAACAAACATTGAGCTGCACCAGCCTTAGCAATGCAGGGAGAGCGTAGGTGTGAGCACCTGTGAACACACACCAACTGTGCCTGTGTGTGAGTGGCTGTGTGTGTCCTGACAAGCATTTCTGCCCAGGGATGGGGATGGGGCTGCACAGACCCACGGGCACAGGGTCTGCTCCTCTGGCCACCTTTGCAACACAATGTGTGAGTGAATGTGGAAGGCAGCACTCCCAGGAGGAGGCAGGGCTGTGGAAACACACAGCACATCTCACACGCTGCTGGAGGTGAGCAGGGACCTCTGGACATCATTTGTTTGGGCAAGGCCACCCAGAGCCAGGTGCCCAAAAGCACATCCAGACAGCTGGTCAGTACCTCCAAGGATGGAGAATCTTCAAATACTTTGGGCAACTCGTTCCAGTGCTTTACAATGTTCAGGTTTAACACAATACTCAGAGATGCTCAGGAGCACCATCCAGAGCTCCCAAGAGCTCTCAAGGGGGACAGCACCACCAGCAGAGTGACAGGAGTTGGGTTTTGAGAATACATTTTTCCTGAACCTGGAGACTCCCTTCTCCTTGCCCTCCTGCTCTGATGTGACTCTGCATCAAACAGCCTCAGGTGAGGAGGAATTTGGTGACAAGGAAAAGGAACCAGGACCTGGAAATGCCCTGACCCTACAGAGCAGGGCTGTGCACCATTCCCAGGCTCTCCAGGCAGGACTGAGGCAACCAAGGACAAAGCAACAACTCCTAGATCAGTATCTCAAAGAGGTCTTCAAACATTACTGCTCATCAACAACGAGCAGAGTTTCATCTCGTGTGAACAGCTCACTCCCCAGGGTCCCACCACATCCAGCAGGATTCTGTTTGTACTGAAGAAGGCTTTTTATTGACTCTTTTCTCTCAAATAATTGATAAACTCCTCCTGCTGCCCCACTTTGATCAGCCTCAGCCCCAGTTGTGCCCAAGGTCTGGTTTGGTTCCAGCCCATCTCATTATCTCGAGCACCAGGAGCAGGTGGTGTTTACAGGACTTGGATTTCTGCACAAAGAACACAAATCTGGAGGCCACACTGGGAAACAAAACTCATTCAGGACAAACACAGCTGAATTTCATTTTATATCCCTTTGCCACATTCCTATTTATTTTTCCTTTCTTTCTCTCCCTCCTTGTTGTCTTTTCCCCTCTGAAGAACTGAGTCAGCACCCTTTGAAATCAGGGAGGAAACTTCCACAGCCTCCAGGCCTTTGGAACCTTTCAAACCTTCCAACCTTTCCTCCCTGGGCAGCAAAATCACCTCAGTCAGTGTCCAAGGATGGGGAGATCATTAAACCAGAGAACAGAATGAAGGCCAGGAGAGATTCTAGGCCCATCTCCCTGATCTAGTTCAGACTTTTCTGTGAGGATTCTGTTATGCCAGGATGGATTCAGGGAGTTGTGGAGAGCCAGAAGATCCCCCCTGAGCCTCCTTTTCTCCAGGCTGAGCCCACCAGCTGCTCCTCATAGCCCTGACTCCTAATTCAGAGTTCAGTCCCAATTTCAGGGTTTGAAGCTCCCCCTTTCACAGACGCTCACAGTTTGTCCCACCACACCCCATCCAGATCCAGACCCAAATCTTGAACTTAAACTCAGTTTTGCTTCCCAGCTGCTGCCAGGATCTGCCAAGCTTTCCATTCAGCCACGCTCAGCTTGAAACTGGGCTCTGTGCTCAGCACTGTGGGAAGCTGCAATGGAACAAAATGGACTACAAGGTTGTCGGACTTATTTTTCACTCCTTACATTAACTAATTAGCTTTCTTCCTCATTAAAGTCCCTTCAAGCATATCAATTACCCAGCTCTGATGGCAAGGACTCTACAATAGCCCCGAGTGCAATCAGATGAGTTGGAATTCAGCACAGCAGACCAACAGGGTGGAGGCTTGGGTTACCCGTGTGTCAGCAAAAGGGCATTATTCCCCTGACCTCCCCCTTGCAACAGGAGCTCAGTGGTGGCCGGGAGAGGGCAGAGGAAATGCCAGCAAAACAGCACAATAAGCATCTCCCAAGGAGCTGCAAGGGGAAACCAGGGCTGTGACAAAAGGCCAGAGAAACAGCCAAGCGTTGGTCTAAAATTAGGACAGCCTAAAACTTGGCCTCGGTGTTCTTTTGTTTCTATCTGATGGGAGCGGGTTTGTGATTCGTGTCTTGGTTAGAACAATTCCACCTCTCCCCTCTAGGAAAATAGGGGAGAGAGAAGGGATCTGCCTGGGCTGTGCCCTGCTCTCAGCCCTCACTCACCAAACCAAATGTGTTTATCCAGCAGCTCAGCCCTGCGCGTTTCCATAGGAAAATTTCGGATCCGTTTGTTTTTCCAAGGCAGTTTGTCACAGCGACATCCCATTCACTCCCTGCTGCTTTACCTGCTCCTTGGCATTGTCCTGCACCTGAGCTGGCCAGTCCCCATCTGCCAGGGGCTGTCACAGCCCTGCTGCCCTCAAAAACGATTCCACAGGCACCGAGAAAAGCCCGGCAGCGGCGCTGACACCGAATCTGCTCATCCCAAACCCCCACGTTCAGCTGGGCACGGGGATGAGGCTGCACTGCTCCGTGCAGCTGAATACTTAAAAGCACCCAGACAATGAGGATGCATTAAACTTTTATCTGCAGTGCTCCAGCTACAATAAGCAATCAAAGAAATTGCCACTCTCCCAGGGTTCCCGATTGCCTAAAGGAAACCAACTTTTGTCTGGGTGTGGGGATGTGTGTGAGCGTGTGTGTGTGAGGAAAGATGGATAAAAGGATCTCAAATAGCAGCTGCAGTGTTTGGCTACTTTGCATTAGGGAAATGATGAGCACTGAGCACAGCACAAAGCTGGGGCAGAGGCAGTTTTATGCACTCACCAACAGGGAGGAAGAAATAAGACATTTTTCACTCCGAATATTTCATGATCCAGCCCAGTTTTGGGGCTGTTTTGGTTTTTTTTCCCTCAAATGTGAGTTTTATAGGAGATAATTTCCAGCCTAAAATTCCTTCCAGAGCCACACTGTGAAAGAAACCCTTTGCACAAGGCTGTCTTTCTCATGATCCAAATTTTGGGAATGCCACTCCAGGCAGATGCAGCTCACCTTTCCATGAGTGGCTGCAACAGCAGGATTATCAAATCACGTTGTGGTTTCTAAAACTACAACAAACTGATTGAAAAGCTCTCATAAAAATCACACATGTTCCTTTTCACTTTACTCTCTTGGCCATTTAATGATGTAGAAATTTCATTTCTCACGAAATATCCACAAACCGGCCACTTTCCTCATGAAATATGCATGAATTATAGAATTCCTTATGCTCCTGAGAAAATAAACCACTTTAATCTGGGAAATTTCTCCATTTTATAATGTCAGAATGCTTTCTTTTCCTTTTTTCACTCAGAAGCAGGGTGGTTTCAGAAAAGGTAGTGCTTGGCATGTGAAGGGAAAACTGTTACAAACTAAAAATAAATTAAAAACAAAAACAAACCAAGAGCTGATATAGATAATTTCAAAACAAATCTTTGCTTTTCAAACGTTGTCTTCTTGTTTATTTTCCCACAATCCTTTAATGGGCAAAATTCCCTGGTAAGAAATCACAGTATTGAAATAACTTTCTGTTTTCAATCCACTTTGTTTCTTGGTTTCCCATTTCTCTGTGGATGTTTTTTTCTCTGTCCTGCAGATAAAACCCTGTGAGTAGGAACAAGATATTTGCTCCAGGAACTATAACACCCATTTTCTCCACTTGATTTTAGTACAGCTCTAGGAAAAAAAACTAAAATTCCCCCATGTGCACGATTGTCTCACTTACAATAGCACCTCTCAGCAAAGGAACTGCACGAGCTTTACCAAGGAGAAGTGTGATGATTTACAGTCTGTTAAAAATAAACCTTACAGCATATTAAAAATAACCTTTTTGAGAAGTCCTTGGTGTTCAGAGCACGGCTGGATGGAGCTCTGAGCACCCTGGGATAGTGGAAGGTGTCCCTGCCCATGGCATGGGGTGGGATGAGTTTTAAGGTCCCTTCCAACCCAAACCATTCCATGTGAAATAATAATTTTGCCTTTAAAGCCTTAAACATTTCCAGCTCTGCCAGTACCTCCCCCAGTCTGGGATTCCTGTAGCAGTTTGGGCTGTTTCACACACACCTTTCCTTCACATTCTTTCATGGTTTTACTTCCAGAAAGACATCAAACTGACTTCCTCTCACCCCATCCCCAAAATACCAAGGGGATCTTTTAAAATCAGAGGCAGAGAAACATCTCCCTGTGCAAATGGAGCAGCCATGTGAAAAAGGAGAGTGTCTCCTTCTCAGGATGGGAAGGGATGAGGAGGGAAGGACAAACAAGCCTCAGGAAGGAGATTTCATGAAGAAATGTGCTTTTTTTTTTTTTTTTTCCCTGAGAATAAGCAGCATCTTCCTGAGAGCCATCATTTTGATTCACTGTTTCACGTGTAAATAATTTACCAGGCTAAAAGGTCAAGAGCTGCAGGTCCGTAGAGAAGGGGAGAAAAGTGCAAGCTGTAAATAAGGGACGAGGAACTCGTGTGGAGCATAAAACACGTTATAGGCAACACGTAGATCCACAAACAGGGAAATCACAGCTCCACAACCACCCCACAGAGGCAGAAATCACCTCCACTCCCCTTGAACTTGACTTGAGAGCAGGAAGCACGCTGGAAACGATCTTTTGGGATGGAAATTACACTTTTAAATTAGCTCCACGCCGCCCAGATGCGCTGCTGATGGATGCACGAAACAGAGGGGCAAAAGAAATTAATTTCCAGCCTCCTTGTTTGCATCTTTTCATCCTCTGATGTCAGGGTAATTTCTCCTCTGCTGCTGGATGTGACAGGGCAGTCCTTGCCTCTCTCCAGAAGGTGAGGGAACAGCTGCTTTCCTCTCTGACACCAGTGGATTTCCAGTCAGCTGTCAGGCAGCATTAGATCCCTGAATGCTTCCAACTTTCCTCACACTCAGAAGCTCCAAATGTGGGGCTGCACTCCCCAGTTTGAGGAACAAAAGAGCAAATCCGTACAGATTCAAAATTATATCAAATTCCAGGGAAGAAATGCTGGAAAGACAAGGAGTACAAACAAGCAAAGCACCACTGAGGACCTCGGGGTGTTATCCTGACACAGAATTTCAGGTGGAAAGATGAGGAATCAACTGCACTCTGTCCCACACACAGCACTCCTCACAGTGGTTTTTACAGCAGTGCTGCCCTCAGTAGTGAAATCTGTGCCATGGAAAATTTCTTAGGCTCAGGCAAGGAAAGGAAATAGCGGGCTCAGAGAAATGGGATTTCATCCAGCAGCCTGCACAGATAGCCCAGGTTTTTGGGTTTGCTGCCATCTCTGACACTGCATTCCAGAGCAATCACAAGCTATTCATTTCCCCAGCAAAAAGCCTGTGTTTCCCTGCCTGGAGGGGCAGTTATTGACTTCATCAGCTCCATTGGCATTTTTCATAAACATTTATAAAATATGTGAAAACTTCATATGCCAGGCAGCCCTTCCAAGGGATTATATTACACAGATACACTCCAAGGCTTCATTTGATGATCTAGTATGGAAAATTATCCCTTCTGCATATATGGCAATAATGTTTATATTATTTTTGCCACATGCTTTCAGCCTTTCATAATAATGGAAACAATGATATAAGAATGAACAACTGACATTTCTGTTTGAGGACACAGCATGCATCTCCTCTGAAAGGCTCTGCAGCAGCTTTGCAAATATATTTTCCTTTGGTACTTGCAGATACTTTGAGCTCCAAATTGTTTCAGTTACAATACCAAAAAAAAAAAAAGAAATAGAGAATAAAACACCATCCTGTGGAGGTGGGCATGTTGAACACAAATTCTGTTGACTTACATCTCTGTTATAACACCAGCCACTTCTATATAATGCATATGCATGCACACACTCACATATCGATTTATATTTACATATAAAATAAACCAATGTGTAAATTTCAGAGCAGTGTTTCAGAAATAGAGTGATTCACAAGGCGTGTGGTGTATACAGCATATGCTCCATGGGGAAATATGTTGCCCAGCACAAAAGGCAAACATGTAGGGAATAGAGATTTTCTCCCAGGGCTCTGGAGCCTCCCAAAGGTTGGCAGGCTGGGTGCGTGGTGCACATTCTTTGGGAGAGAATTACGGGCTGGGGAACATTCCTGCAGCTTCCCAACTCTCTCAATAATTTGCCACCTGCATAGCCAAGCTGTTCGTCGTGTAAATCTCCAGGATCTCAAAAACTCCGGCGCTTCCCGTGGCTGCCAGAGAAAGCTCCCGGCAGCGCTGACCCCGATCCACGCACAGCCCCAGGGAACTCGGCTTTAACCCCTTCAGGGGCTGGGGCAAGGATTAAACACGGCTTTGGGGCTGCTGACACCAAAAGGACCAAACCCAAGCACACATTTCCTCTGCTTCAGCAGGTCCTGCTCTCTCCTGACCAGCACAGCGCACAGGACCAGGGTTGTGTTCCTGAGCTCAGCCCCAAACAGGCTCCCCTGGGAATGGGCACGGCCCTGAGGCTGCCAGGACTCCAGGAGAGTTTGGACAGTGCTCTCAGGGTGAGATTTTTGGGGTGTCTGTGCAGGGTTGTGCATAGGCTGATCCCTATGGGTCCCTTCCAACTCAGAATATTCTGTGTGAATATTCCACCCGAGCTTCTGCGAAACAACACAACCCCACAAAAAGCAGGCAAAGGTGGCCCAAAGCCAGCAGGCACAGCTGGGACACTCCTAAAGGACAAGAGGAGGTTTAGCTGCACTGCCACCCTGCTGGAATCACCTTGGTTTGGATCAGCTCGCTCCAAACCTCACGTTTTTACAGCTCCCAGGCTCAGAGGCAGCCGGGCAGGATCTGGGTTGCAAACACACCTGGGACAAAGCTCCCCTGCCAAGGACAGCAAAGCAGATTTGGGGCTGTGCTGCTGGAGGTGCCAGCACAGGCAGGAAGGGAAGCAGATCCCCAGCTCCTGCCTGGGAGCAGCTGGGTTTGACTCTGCAAGGGTGCCCATGGTAATTCCATCTGCATTTCAGCACTGGCAGTGCCTGGCCACAGCCACCTATCCCGGGTTTCTCCACCTTAATCACTGGCAGGGCCAAAGCTGGGAGAGATTGGGCTCAGTCAGTGACTTCTCATTTTGTGGCAGAGGTTGCCAAGGCAAGGAGGAGCAAACTGCCAACTATGTCTCCTCTGAACAGTTTGTCTTTCAGCAGGGATGTGAGGAAAACCTTGAGAGAGGGAACAAACTTTCTCCTCTTCCCAACCACAGTGATCACCCCCACTGCAAATCACAGAATTCCAGGATCACTGAGGGTGGAAAAGCCTTCCCAGACCATCAAGTTCAAGCTGTGCTCAATCCCCACCTCGTCCCCAGCCCAGAGCTCTCAGTGCCACATCCTTGGACACCTCCAGGGATGGAAACCCCAAACACCCCTGGGCAGTCCCTTCCACGGCCTGAGCACCCTTTCCAGGAAGAAATCCTCATGATCAGGGGCATTGGATCTCAACAAGCACCAGCACAGGGCTCAGGGATACTCTGGAATGTTGGCTTTTCCTGCCTCTCCAGCAGCTGCCCAGGAGATGGGCAGGATCACGCCAGGCCTGGTGCCAGGCCAAACACAGAGGTGGAAATGTGGTCCCCACTGCTGAGGGAGGAACAAACTCCATCTCCACAGAGGATTAACACAGAACACGCCCTGCAGCAGAAATTGATTTGTACAAACCCAATGAAAATGAGAAGCTGGGCAAGACAGGGACCCAAAGGAGTGTGAGGGAAGCACAGGCAGGACTCCACTGCTGTGTATTCCATGTGGGACTACACAGCCTGCCAGCTCCAGACCCCTTCCTGGACCCTTCCAGGTCCCTTCCAGGACCTTCTGGCTCATGCAGCATCACAATGTGAGCTTTCAGTGAGAGCTTTAAGGAGCAGAAATGAGCACCCTTGAAATGAGATTTCATTCACACCCCTTTTTGGGAACAACTTGGTTTCGACAGCGAATTGCAACAACCATGAACCCTTTGCAGGCAGCTCTAGCAGAGGGTGGCTTTTTCCCTGTGATATCAGAATTTCCATGGAAAGAGGTGCTGGTTCACAGCTCTTGTGATTGTGGTGACAGGAGGGGGGGTGAAGAAGGGGGGCTGAGAATGGAGGAAATGTGCAAGGCAGTGGTGACAAACACTGACAAAGAAAGGACTGACCTCTGGCTCTGATCATCTGTGACAGAAAGAGCCATTAGAATTTGGTTTTTTACAAATTGAAATGACAATTAAATACCCACATCTCCCTGGTCAGTCAAAGGAATGAAGTTCCGGGGGACTGTAACACAGGAAAATGAGATTAAAAATCATTGATTGTCATCTTGATCCAAGTAACTTTCTACACCATTTTTTTTCCTCTTTATTTCACCTGAAATAATCTTTCTCCCTAAGCTTTACAAGTTTGCTTCCCCTCAGCCTAAGCATTTATCCTACCATGAGAACTGCATCTCCAAAGAAACATCAAACAGGTAAAAATTCTTCTTTCCTGAGCTTTCCACTGACCTGAACTGTGCAAACTGCCTGAAGCTCTCCTTGAGGCCATGGATATAGGGAGAGTTCACAGATCTCATAAATTCTGTACTCGAGATGTGATTCAAGGAGAGGTTCACAGTTCTCCTCCCTGGGGGCCAGGCTGCTTTATCTCAGACACCACAGTTTAATGCTCTCGCTGTGCGCTGTGATGTCGGGCAAAAACACACAGATAAAACAGATTAAACGCTCTGTTTTTCTCTTCCCCTCCCTGCTACAGAGCTCAGAACTATTAAACACTGCTTGACCTCGACCCCACGGTTTGGAAGAGGACCCGTGAACCCTCATTATCTCATAACTACCTGCTTTGCCCCCTCTGTGCTGCCTTGAAACATCGATTGTGCCACCGTGAGAAAAAGGTCACTGCATCCACCCTCAGGAAAAGGCAGAGACCTCACACGGGGACTTGGAAGAGCAGGATGAGCACCAGCGCCAAGGCAGTTCCAGAGCAGCCGGGAGCATCCCGGGTACAAGAGGTTGCACTGAGGCTTCTCCTCTCCTGCATCACGGATGCTCACAGTCTCTTGCAGTAATTTGTTAATTGGGAGGGATTTTCACTCGGGGCAGTCCCCAGTAAAGCCTGAGCTGGATTCTGTGCAGCTGAAGGGTTTTGTCTTTGAGGTCGCTGTCTCTCAGCCCTTCCGCGGCAAGGAGCCATCCCAGGACAGCAGGAAAATCCCGCAAATTAAAAAAAAAATCCACCTCCTCCATCGCTCCCGTGCTGCTGCGAGGGTCCCATGAGAGGGACCACCCGTCTGCCTTCCTGCTGGTTCCTTGATGAGGCTAAAATCCATTAATTGCGTCCCTGCCAGGGGTGACAGCGATCGGGAGGCGCCGGGATGGGACCGCGGCCGCCGGGTGCCACCTGCCGGGATCGCCGCGCTGCTTCCCCCGCTGCGAACGGGCACCGGGGCACGGCTGCCGTGCCCTGCTCCTGTCCCTGTCCCTGTCCCCGACCAGCCACTGCCCGCTGGGAACGGGGATAGCACCCAGGGAAGGGCTGAGGCTGTGTCAGGGAGGGTCAGGTTGGATTTAGGGCAAGGTTCTTCCCCCAGAGGGTGCTGGGCACTGCNGCCCCGGGAGAAACCACGGGCCCTAAAAACCACCCAGAGAGGAGGTGCAGGGTCCTGACTGATCTGTTTTATAAAACATGTTCCTATTCTGCCTCTGACCAGTGTCTGGAGTGTCCCGTCACTGCTGTCACACGGGCTCAACCAACCATGGAGTGCCACAACCCCATCCCTGTGGGTCCCTGCGGGGCAGGGCACTTCCACAGTCCCGGGAATGCCGTCCTGCCCGGGGTGACCTCCGGTGCCAGGGCAGCGCTGTCCCCTGAGTGTCACACGGGGTGGGGACAAAGGGCTGCCAGCAGCTGTCCGCCGGGAATGCGATTCCAGGGATATTTCTGCGGGCCGGGATGAGCCGTGAGGGTTCCGTACCCGACCCTGAGAGAGCCAACGTTGAGCAGTGGCAGTGAGCAGGCGGAGGGACGGGTTCTGCTGCAGCAGGAGCTCGCGTGTGTCCCCAGAGCACGGCTGCCACAGGGGGTGTCAGGGTCTGTACACGCTGCCATTTGTGCCTCTTCTCTCGTCAAAACTTCCCTGTGAGAAAGGTGAGACCCTGCACAGAGCAGCTGTGCCTGCCCCTGGATCCCTGGCAGTGCCCAAGGCCAGGTTGGACATTGGGGCTTGGAGCCACCTGGGACAGTGGAAGGTGTCCCTGCCCATGGCAGGGGTGGCCCTGGATGAGCTTTAATTTCCCTCAGCTATTCTGGGATTCTGTGATTGCACTTCTGCGATGCTGAGGAGCACCCCGGCCCTCCGCCCGGCTGACCCCGCTACGGGGGGACGCGGGGAGCTCTGTGACCGCCCCGGCCGGGCCATGCCAGCCCCGCCATCCCCGCACAGCCGCCTGTGGATGCGGGGAGGGCCCTCACGGCCCAGTGAACTACAACTCCCAAGACGCACCGTACCAACAGCGCGCCCGCCTTCCCGCTGCCCTGTTGGGCCGCGCTGCAATGCACGCCGGGATTTGTAGTTCTGGAC
>VZTZ01027012.1:50295-101217 GCA_013400955.1 Drymodes brunneopygia
GGCGGGGGAGGCGGCGCGGGGGCCGCGGGGCCCGGGCCCACCGACCCCGCCTCGCTGCCGCCCGGCGACCCGCAGCTCATCGCCCTCATCGTGGAGCAGCTCAAGAGCCGCGGCCTCTTCGACGGCTTCCGCCGCGACTGCCTGGCCGACGTGGACACCAAGGTACCGGGGCCGGGCACCGAGCCCGGGCCCTCCCCGCTCCCCGCTCTGTGGGGCTGCTCCCGGGGGATCCTCGGAGCCACATCCGCACCCCGAGCAGAGAACGGGCTCGGCCTTTCATTTCCCAGCCCAGGACTTACTGGGAAAGCAGCTTCCCATAGGAACAGTGCTGCTCTTAACCTGTATTTCAGATATTCCCATATTCTCAAACATCCCTATATTCTCAAACCAAATTTTTAGCCTTTGTTTCTTGAGTAGATGGTCTCAGACTTGTTTAACATTAAATTTTTTTCTCAGCCGCAACAAACTCCTCATCATTTGTTGTCAGTGTTGAAGTTGGATTGTTCACAGTGACTCTGTCAAAATTCAACACTTGCTGAATTTTTCCCTAAAATGCTTCCAGCAAAAGCCCTGTCCTGGGGTCTGCCATCCTCACCCAGGGCCAGCACCTGGCCCTAAGCCATTCCCAAAGATGTTGTGTCACCTGCGGGGAGCAGCTCTGTCAGTGCTGCCCGGGACAGACACCACAACACAAAACTCTGAAATATCCCTGTTTCCCTCTTGTCCTTCCTTTCCTTTCCTTTGTCCATCCAGGATGTGGATGGTCCTGGGTATTTGTCTGGATTTTTTTAGTTAAATTCCTGTTCAATAGAATTACATTTCTCTGATTAAACTCAGATAATTATTCTTAAAATTATAATGCTATATTTTTTATTCTTATTTTCTCTGCTAGTGCCACAGAAACAAATAATCCAAGTTCTTGCTTAGTGACAGTATTGCTCAGCCAGTTTTTTAGGAATCCTGGGGTGAAGGGTTTCCAGACAGCAAGAACTCTGCTTAAACAGCTCCTGTCTGCACAGTTTGCACTTCCCTGCAATTTCAGCCCCCAATCCATCCAGCTATTTGAATTATTACAACACCACACTGAGTGTTCTGTGCAATTTCCAGTTGTGTTCTCAGGGAAAACAGGATTATCTTTGTCCAGGGAGTGAAAGGAGGGAAGCACAGACAGCAGAGCAGTGTGTGTGTGACAATAGCTGCACTGTGCAGGGCTCTGGCAGGGGGTTCTTTGGAGCTATTTGAGCTGCTGAACTGGATTTATTTGTATTTTTTTTAGCCAGCCTATCAGAACCTGAGGCAGAAAGTCGACAACTTTGTCTCGACCCACCTGGACAAGCAGGAGTGGAACCCAGCCATGAACAAGAACCAGTTGAGGAATGGGCTGAGACAGAGCGTGATCCAGTAAGTGAGCAGCACAATAAATGATATCTGATCAGCCATAAATCACCTGAGGTGAGGGAGAATTGGCAGATTTAAGTTTTTCACCCCACTTTCTGTTCCCCTCCCTGAGTTTTGTTGTAAGAGTGGGTGCAGTCTGAACTTTCACCAAAATGCACATTATTGATCTGCCTGACGTAGGTATTTTTGAGTGAAATATTCATATTTGAAATACTCATATTTGAAGCTGGGAGAGCTCCAAATTATTGCTGCAAAAACACTGTGCCTGCTGTACTGAGCTGGATGACCTTGATCTTAACTTCATGGAAAGAGAAGAGCTTTTAAAGATTCTTTAAAGAAAGAATCCTGAGGATGCCCAAGGTTTTTGTGTAGATTCCAACCCCGTCAGCAGCAGTCTCTGCACCAGCCTGAGCTCCTGCAGCACAGGACAGTTCCTGTCCAGCTGTTCTGGACACTGCACTGGGCACAGGAGGAGCAGAGGGATGGAGCAGTTCTGCTGGGAGAGCTGGGGTTCTTCAGCCTGGAGAGGAGAAGCTTTGGGGTGATCTCATTGTGGCCTTGCAGGGCCTGAAGGAGCCAACAAGATGGAGAGAGACAATTTACAGAGGCCTGAAGGGACAGGACAAGGGGGAATGACTTCAGACTGCCAGAGGGCAGGGTTAGATTGGATATTGGGAGTAAATCCTTCCCTGTGAGGGTCGCCAGGCCCTGGCACAGGGTGCCCAGAGAAGCTGTGGCTGCCCCTGGATCCCTGGCAGTGCCCAAGCCAGGTTGGAGCACCCTGGGACAGTGGGAGGTGTCCCTGCCCATGGCTGGGGTGGCACTGGATGAGCTTTAAGGTCCTTTCCAAGCCAAACCATTTTGTGACCCTGTGACAGCTTTTGCTGCTTCCCAGAGCTGCTGGGTTTTATTCAGGGAGAGGAGGACAAGGCATTGCACACAAATGTTGCAGTGTAAAGAATTACCCCAGTCCTGGGGAGTTTGAAGAGTCCCTGTCACTGCTGGAGTGGCAGGGCTGAGCCCTGGGGGGGTGTCCAGGTGTGTGTCCTGCCCACCCAGGCTGCTGTCACCTGCAGGTGACACGAGGTGCTCTGTCCCTGCATCCTTCACAGCCTCATTATCCTGGGGCTGCTCTTCCCAGTGCCATGAAATCTCCATTTCCTGTCCCTGCTCCCTTGCAGACATGACTTCAGCCTCCCAGACAGCCTGTGCCCCACAGTCCAGGAGCCTGACACAGCCCCTGAGCTCATCACTCACTCCAGTTCCTGCTGCTCAGTCCAGAGCCTCTGCTGTGTGCTCACTGTCTTGTTTTCATAATTCATACCCATCTGTCTAGACTGCTGCAAGGAGCAAGTGACAGCCCTGTTCTTAGGGGGTGCAGGGCTCTTCTCCCTCCACTCAGCCAAAAAAAAAGCCTGTGCTCTCACCTGCCCTCCTCCTCAGAATAGCTTATTTCTCTTTTTGTGCCAAAACGTATTTGTGCCAAAACGTGTTTGTTTGCTTTCATGTTGACCTGGTTTCCACAGGAGCCCTGTTAAAAGTGGCTCTTGGCCAAGGTGTCATTTAAGTACCTGGGAGAGCAGATGGGAGTTGTTAATTCTGTAGGGAGCAGGGAGAGAAATAGGTGAGTGAAACAAGCCCCTGTTAAGGATCTCCTGAGTAGGCTGCAGTTCTCACCATGTTAATGCTAATTGCAGTTGACAGGAGGGCTCTGGGGAGTTGCTGGAGGAGATTGGGGAGAAGTTTTTCAGAGGAGCTGAATGACTTCTTTGTCTTTGTTCAAGGTCAGGAATGCTGGAAGCTGGAGTGGACAGAATTATTTCTCAGGTGGTGGATCCAAAACTAAACCACATCTTCAGGCCTCAGATAGAGAGGGCGATTCATGAATTTTTGGCTGCACAAAAGAAAGAGGAAAACGTGCCAGCACCTCCTCCAGAGCCTGAGAATAAGGATCCTCCTGCTCCATCTCAGGATGCCTCCTAAAGGTCTGGTATCTCTGCACTTACTGCTGACATTCCTCCTGCCTCATCCCTGTGTTTGAACAGTGTGAGATAGAGGAGGGCTTGGCAGGGGGGACACTTTGATCAGCAGCCCTTTGTCATTGTCACACAGCCCTCTGCCACTCCAGGCTGCTAAAAATAGCTGGAACTAAGACACAGGGATGATGTAAATCAGCTATCAAGGAACACTGTGCCCTCTGCCAGTGCTGGGTTTGGATCAGGCCAAAAGGCCTTTTATTCCAGTAAAGCACATCCAAAAAAAAAAAAAAGAAAGAAAAAGCATATCCAGCAGCCTTGACATGGATTTGGCTGGATTGCCTTCAGAACTGTATCAAATGGATTAAAAATACACATCATTCACTGAAACACTGATGAGAACAGAGTGGTGACAAGTTATTGTAGTTTAGCACTGAAAGTTTTAGATACCTCTGCTTCAGAACAAACCCTGGAGGGTTGAATTGTCACTGACCAAAACAGTCCTGCTGGAGTAAGGGCAACATCTCTGGGAGTGAAGAACTGTTCACTCAAAAAACTGGTTTAAATAGAGCAACCTGGATCTTCAGCTGCAGGGACTGAGGGTGCCTTTGTGGCAAACAAGTTCATTCTGACTTTTGTGATTAAAATAACTCCAGGAGCCTCAGGGAGCCATAACTGCCCCTCTGTCTCAGCACAAGATGAGCCCATCCTTGCTAAGGTTGCAAAGGTTGATTTGGATATTGAGGAACCTCTGCTTTGATGGGAAATTTCAATTTGCAGCTTTGCTGGGGGACTTATAACCCATGCTGCATGAAAGGAAGTTAATTGTCAGTTGTTCCATCTGCCAGGGCTTTCTGAAAGCAAAAATACTCCATATAATCTACAGCTGTTTTATTTAGAAGGAGTAAGAACATGCAGTGGCTGTTCTAATGCCTGGAATTATCAGAGCAACCAGCATGAGGCTTTAGCTTAATGGTGGAAGTTGAAGGGGCTGTAATATCATCCTGAGTTATTTACTTGTGACTTGCAGCTTTAATGCCTTGAATTTTTGCATCTGTCTAGTTCAAGCAGTTTAAAAGTCCATTATAACCCACAGCAAACTGCAGTTGTTAATAAATCCTTATCTATCCTAATGCACTGACTTGTGAAGGTGCCTTTACATCCTCTAAACTCTCTTTTTTTTTTTTCCCTTGCAGGGAGATCCTGCTCCTGAGCAGCTGCAACACGCCCTGTTAGACTGGCAATGGATTCCTTGTTCCCTTTGGTGCAGGATTGCTGTCTGCCAAAGATGATTAACCTTTATTAGGCCTGTGGGAAATAGGCACTGAAATGGTGAAATTCAGGTGCACCTGGAGCTCTGCCTGTGGAGGGACAGCCTGAGTGTGGAGAGATTTTTGCTGTGAAGTGCAGCATGTATTCATTAGTCATGCCTTTGGGCAAGGGGGTGGGGAGGAAAAAAAGGGAGTTGTCTGCTGTGTGGAGGGAGGAGGGAACTGGTTTGAGATGATACAGGGAGCACAAAGAAAGGAAGGAGGGTTTGTTGGGGGGTGGGGTGTTTTTTGGAGACCAAGTAGAGCTGTCAGATTTCCTTTGATAGAAGCCAGAGGAGAGGAAGCCTGGTGCTCCTCCTCTGCTGGGGCACAGTGAGCAGCAGGTGCCAGGGCAGGTGGAACTCCCTGCACTGCCTGCTTTGGGAAAGGCATTTCCTGCTCAGAGCTGGAGCTGGAGCTGCAGGATCCATGACCCAGATCACGTTTACAGTTGGCTCTGCCTATAGCTGATGCCACTCCTATTTCCCAGGGAACTCTGGGGAGCAAAGGGCACACCACAGAGTGGGGGATCAGGTGGAAATTTGTCTTTTTCAGCTTGGAAGACTTTTCTTTCTCAGGTGCCTGGTGGAAACTGTCCTATGCTTTCAGCTTGAATGCATGCAGTGTCCTCTGGATGACAGTCAAACAGAGAATGTGATCACCTATTCTGCCAGCAAATGTCCACACCTTTTTGCAATAAAACACCTCAAAAAGCATCTCTGAGGCCTGGCTTCTTCAGAATTTTTTTCTTAAGGAGAAACTATTTCAAGAAATCCAGGAGTCCTGATGGCTGGAACCCTAAGGAAAGTGTGACCTTGCACAGTTCATGGATTAATCCAGGTTTAACAACGTGGGGTTGTTTCTTACTATGAAATAAGATGGTTTTAGTATCCTTTCCACATAAGATGTCTCAAAAAGTGTAAAATATTGTGAGGATTGTGTGAGTAAAGGGCTCTCTTCTGCATGCTGGTTTGGGGGTTAAAGACTGCTCCAAATGTGTAAAAAATGTTTTCCCTTAGGGCTTAAAGGGCAGCTCTTGACAGAAGAGAATCTGTTACCTCCTGTTGGGGTTCTCAACCACTTCTTTGGAACTGAGCCATTATTCAGGGGGAAAAATGTTTTAAGAGTTTAGAAAGAGCAAGTGAAAAGGATTCTGGCTGTGCTTAGGCAAATTCTGGATGACAACAGGAGTAGTCAGGGAGCAGGACACCAGCTCAGGGTTTTTTTATAGCAAGCAGAGCTGGATTTACTGCAGTGAGGAGGGAACCTGAACCTGCATTTCCTACCTGACAGCTGCTTTAAAAGATGAGTGAAGGAGAATAGACCCAGCCAGGGTCGTTTTTTAAAAGGCTTTTGCTTTGTTCTCTCTGTGTTAACTCTGAGCTGTGGCTCTGCTGTGCCTTTGGTGGGGCCCAGCCTGTGCACAGCTCCAGTGGCTGGAGTGGAAACCTTCACATCACAACAGGAGCACCTGAAGAGTTGGGGCAGCCAGTTTGGGATCACAGGCTTTAATGTTTGGCCTCTGAAGTCCTTGCTTTGGATCAGAGCCTTGGAAGCACCCCTGGCACAATGGGACAGTGACAAAAGCCACCAAGTCCTCCTGATGGAGGGCTTGTGCAGTGCCCTTTGATTAAATTCTGTCACTCACACAGCCAGAATCAGGATTCCAGCCTTAAAAGAGTGATAAAATAGAAATGTTCACACCAGAGCAGAAGAACAAAGCTGTTCCCACTGCAGAAGTGGAATTGTCCCTGCAGCAGGCTGTTGGACTGAAGCTGCTGCATGAGCCAGGTTTTGCTGTGCTGGGTGGGTTAAACACAGCCTGAGGAGTTTGGGGAGTCAGAGAGGTCTGAGACACTCAAGAATCAAGAAGCTCTCATCAAACTGAGATGTTTGCACAAGCAGCACCTGCAGCACTGCACAACTTCCCTGATTTTCCCACTATTTCTTTTCCCTTCTTCCCATCAAACCCTGGCCTCGAGCCTTACAACAGTTCTGATCTCTGCTCCTCTGACAGTGTCCCAAAAAATAAAAAGTTAAAAAAACTGAATAGCAGAATTCTATTGCCTTTCCCCCATTATTCCTGCAAAATGCACGTGTAATGCAAATCAAACACACNAAATTCCGTAATTATATATTTGGCCATTTCTGGGTTCAAACCCACAGGAGACTGGGGCGGTTTAACTCTTTCACAGATATTTTCTGGTTTATACTGCAGTGAAGAACGCATTTTAGCAGTTCCCCTGAACAGAGCTCGGTTTAACTTTGAGCACCCGGGGTCTCTCCAAAACCACCCAGTGCAGGAATTGCTGCTCCTTCCTCCCTTTCCCAGCGCGGCTGTTCGGAATTCGGCCGTGAGAGGGAGATAAACTCTCGCTTCATTCCTCAGTCCCTCCCTGCAAATCCCGAGCAGATCCAGGATTCTTTCGCTGCCTGCTGAGTGAATCAGCCCGGCAAGGTGTGGAGACTTTCCCGAGGTGTTTCCATGAGCTCTGAATCCGCTTGTCCAACAAATCTCACAGCAGACACTGACGTTTCTCAACAGGTTCAGCAACAAGGAACAAATATCAGGATTAGGGGAGAGAAGTGAACAGGGACAAAAATCCCAGCTTTAGGATGTGAAGCTGTAAACCCTAAATCTGTGATTCAGTGGTGTGAATGACGTTGGGGCTGAAGCAGCAGTGCCTGTGCCATGAGATTGTATCAGAGGCATTGCTGCAGCTCTTGCGTTTTTGTGATTCAGGTGCTGAGCCCACAACAGAGCCGAGCTGTGGGCTCAGCCTGAGGAACATGACTGGGCAGTGACCAGCCCAGTCTAGACACCGTGCAAGCCGTGCTCCCAGAAATGTGCTACCTCAGCCATCAGACTGGGAGCTGGCTCCAGCAATCCCCTGCAGCACTGGGACAAAAAGCAAAAGGAAGATGCAACAAGTCCAGCCCACCTGAACAGGCTGAAGGACCTCGTGTTTCACCACTTCCATCTCCCTGACTCACAGCCTTCAGTGCCTTTTGCACTGCTGGCTTTAGAATAAATCTCTGCTCACTCAAAAAAAAGGGGAAAAAAAATAATCCCCAAAGCACTTCAGGTGTTGGCCCTACAAAGAATTCACGTGAGAACAAATGGCTGCAGTTTGCTGAATTTGGGCCTTTGGGAATTCCAAGCAACTTTATATTCTTTATATTTTATATTAAATATATCCATTTAACTTTATATTAACTTTATATTCTTTATAATTTATATTACATATATCCATTTAGGAAGGGATTTCTAACAGAAACAGAAAACCATTGCTATGAGTTTCACATTTCATTGCAGCTCTGCAAAAGGGAGATAAAACTATTGCAATTCCGAGAACACTCACAAAAATCCACATTTTCTACAAGGGGGCAGCACAACCGCAGCAAAAAAAAGAAAACCCAGTGGGAACTCTTCCCCCACAGCTCTCCCTGTGAGACTCCGGGACATTAAACACGCCCCTCCCTGCCGGCATTCACCTCCAGCAGCTCCTCCTGCCAACATTCAGTCCTTCCTCCAGGTGATTCTGTCCAACTTCTGCCAGCCCAGTAAAACCAGGACTGCTTTGACCAAGAGAAAGAGCCTCAGATCTCACCAACACCACCTCCCCTGCTGCTCCTCACCTGAGCTCCACACCTGAGCTCCACACCTGAGCTCCCTGCCTTCTCCAACCACGCTGCACACGCCAGACCTTGCAAAAAGCACCCCAATAACACAAATCTTTTCAAGAATCCCCAAATAAAGTCCAGTTGACCCTTAACTTGCTCTGGAGAGCTCTGTGCTCCTCTCCCCCCTGGCTCTGGCACATTCTGTGCCCCCCCTGAGGCTCAGCCCCAGTTGCAGGGGCTCAGTTGGTCTCATCTCACCCAAGGAACACCTGAACCATCGCCCTCCTTGCCCACCCCAATCCCCTCCCAGGAAAAAAAAAGCTGCTTCACCTGCAAAAAGGGATGCCTGATTATCTCCAACCCTGCCCGAATCTCTGCTTCCTACAGGAGAGCCTGGGCATAGCCACAATCTCGTGCAAAAATCCATCTTTCCCAAAATAGCTTGGAAAAATGGGATCAGGCAGCTGCCGGCCCCACAGGTGACACCTGACAGTTCCCCCAGGCTGTCACTGCTCCCAAAACATCCCACCCCCTTCCTCCAGGGATGTCCTGGACACTCAGGGAATGGAGGGTGTCCAGCAGCCACCTTCAGTGGTTTATTATGGGAAAAAATTCCCTTTGTAACCAGCGCCGGTTCCCCGGCGGTACCGGGAGGGCACCGGGGCGGGTACCGGGATGCGGCTCCATCTCCAGCGGATTGACAGATCCCTTCCTCCAGGGATGTCCTGGACACTCAGGGGGAGGAGGGTGTCCAGCAGCCACCTTCAGTGGTTTATTATGGGAAAAAATTCCCTTTGTAACCAGCGCCGGTTCCCCGGCGGTACCGGGAGGGCACCGGGGCGGGTACCGGGATGCGGCTCCATCTCCAGCGGATTGACACGAGCCTTCCCAGCCCCCGTGGCTGCCGGGGAGCCCCAGGGGTCCGGAGGGCATGGGAAGGGGTTGCTGTGGCAACAGCACGCCCGGGTCAGCCCGTGCCGAGCCCCCCTTGGCCCCCCAGCCCCGGCCGCCACTGCCGACGTGCGGGGCAGCAGGAGCGGCTCCGGCAGCGCCGGGCTCTGCGAGGGGCAGGGGAACGGCAGGGAGGGAGTTGTGTCAAAAAAGAGAACTCGAGACAGCATTTGAGACACGAGACTTCTCGGTTTGGGTGGGGTTTTGAGGCAGAAAATCACAGTTTTCGGACCAAACAAAAATTCCATCCCAGTGTTTCTGTGATTTTGCTGTTTGGCATCACTCACACTGTGGGGCTGCTGAGGAAAATGAGGGGCTGGAATGGGGTTGGTCTCCCCAAAACACAGCTCACCCACAGGCTGCAGTGCTTTTTTGGGTGGGATGTCAAAGATTTATCTGTCTATGAGACTCCCTGGATCTCAAAAGAAGTTTTCAGTGCTTTAGGAAAGCAGTCTACTTCACACAAAAAAGAAAAGGTGAAGTTTGGGTAAACTTCATCCCAGTCCCTGTCAATTCAGCCGTTTGTTACAGGTTTTGTATCAAGGCAGGGTTTGCTCTCAGGGTTTCTTGGGTGTGCACATCCCTCCCGAAGCCTCCCTGCCCTGCAGAGCTGCCTGGAATGGATTACAGGGGGAATTTGGGCATGAAAAGCAAGGAGGAACGCGAGGGAAGAACCATCTTTAGGGCAGGGTGTCCTTAGGGGCAGGGGCTGGCAAATCTGCACCACCTCAGGGAGCCCCTGGATGGAAAAGTAGAAAGAGGCAATTGTTTTTTTTTTTCAGTCAATACTGAAATTCAGGGAAGGAGGCATTTGGGTATGTTTTCAATTAAATATTAGGTTCCTTTGCACTTTGTCCATCCCCACTGAACAGACACTTGAGAAAAGTGCTCACTATCCCAAAGTTAGGAAAATCATCTAAGCTCATCATAAAGAGATGTGGTCCTGGGAGATTTCCTGACCAGGATTATTCCAGGTCTAAGGACAAATCTGGTTTTTGCTTTGATTTTCAGCCATGTCACCATGGGAAGCACTTGTGAGATGATTTTCTACCCTGACCCCTGGTCCGACCAGATCAGATCAAGAGATTCCAGTCTGTCCTTCTCAAGCTCAGCTCCTCCTGCTATTGCCTAAAAGAAAAACCTCTCCCAGCAGAAGAGTTTTACTCTGGAGGCTTCAAGATCTCTGAGAAGCAGTAGGAGAGATGACAGAGCTGCCTTTGAATCGAGCTGTGATGAATAATTTGTAATTTTGGTAGATGTAATATGTATGACATCCCTTACCTCTGTGAGAGCTTTCGACTTCTCTGCAAAGAGTGAAATCAAAGGGAAAGCAAAGAAACTGAGCTGAAGGCAGAGCTCAGAGCCCAGTCTGCAGGACACAGAGGCACTGGGAGTTACTGGGAGGTGATCCATGGAGAATAACCCCAGCCAAACCAGCAGCTCAGAATTCTGCAGGCATCAACCGAGGGCAGTTGCAATGTGAGAGCCCATCCAAGAGAAATAAAGGCATGGAAATAATGTTCTTGGGGACTGGGAAAGGGCTCCAAAAGAAACGAGTTTATGAGATACTGGCTCATAATAGGAATTGAATTGTCCTCGCTGAAAAGCAGCTGATGCACAGCAAAGAATTGGTCGAAATCTTTAAGGCTTTAATCAGAAATTTTAAAAACTGTGGAGCCTTTAGAGTGTTTCAACAGAGGGCAGAGAGTCTGAATGGGCACAGACACTCTAAATGAGGTTCCTCAGGAAAAGGTTTGATGAGTAGGAGGAGGAGAGGACAGAAAATGAGAAGGTTTAAACTGCAAATGCAGCAGCAGCTCATTGCCTGAACCCCACGAGGCACAGGGTGGATTCTTGGGGTGTCCTGTCCTTGTGGGTCCTGCCAGCTCAGGATATTCTGTGATTTTGTGATTCTATGATTCACATCCAGCACTTCCCACTCTGCAAAATGACACCTTTTAACACTGCTCACACCAGATCATCCCCAAGATCTGGATTTTATTCACACAAAAAATCAGAGGCCAAGCTTAAGTGGCAATAAAGTTCCAGAAGGTCTTAAAAGTTCTAGGAATTCTGAGCCTTTTATTAGCTGAACCAGCAAATCTGCAGGAAAAAGAAATTGCTTTGGGATTTGCTGTTCAATCTCACTTTTCCACATTGCATTTGTGAAATGTTCCCTGCCACTTCTGCAGAACATGGGAGTCCTCCCCGTCAGCCATGCACAAGATGGAAAAAAGCACAAAAGAAGAACAAAAATCCAACTAATGGGACTTTAAACAACCAGAAATAAAATGATGACAGCGATTCTGACAGCTCAGTGCTTGGTAACACCTTCACCTCTCCCAGATGTCAGAGGATAAGCTATTTTTACCCAAAAGAGACAGTAGAAATTGGAGCTTATTTGGACACCTGCAGCAGAAATTGATTTAAAGTGATTCGAGCTTTGAAAATGGCATTTGGAGGCGACTCATTGGGCTTTATTTTTCTGGAAGAGGGGACAGACCACCTGAGATTCTCGGTGCAGGATCAGTGTCTTCATTGTAATGCCTGTCATTCATACTTAAATATATGCAATATTTAACTTTTCCACTCTCTGGACCTAGACATTAATAGGCTTTAACTTTAGATTTTGCCAGTGGACGAGATGAAAGTGGAAATTCCTCCTTTTGGACCGTATCAAGGCTCACTTTTTATTTTTCAGTTTTTTTCTTTCCCAAGCTTTTTCTTCAGAGAAAACCACAACATAATTCCCCACTTTCCCACTTCCACCCCAGCCAAGCCCCATCTCCCAGCACCACTGGCAGTGGGTGACCACCGAGGTGCAGCTCAGCTTTATCCATCCCTCAGCTCCCTCATTCCCACTCCAGAGGCTGAACCCTCTGCTCTCCCCGTGCTGAGTTCACCAAGTTCCATCCAGGCGTGGAGCTCCTTGTGCCAGGAGCACTTGATCCATTGAAATATTGAATTTCATGCTGCAGCCTCCCAGTTATGTGACCTGGAATGTCTGACCTGATGTCACAGGGGCCTGGGGCTCTGCAGATATTTCCCCAGGGCACCCTGCCCTCTCTCCACCAAAGGAATCCGATCCTGCAGCAGGAAAGAGGAGGAATTTTCAGCTGTCCCATCCCCTGTGAGACAGCCTGTGCTGCTTGAGTCTGATGTAAGGTGTTTCTCACCCACTCCCTTTCTCCTCTGTGCTTCTCTAGGTACTAATCCTGCACTGCTTTCTACAAATATCCATGTAAGAAATAGGTATTTTCCCTTTTTCCAGCTTTTACAGCCAACACCCCACATGGGCTCCACGCTTGCGAGGTGCTGTCACCCAGAGAAATCCAGGATTTTGCAGAATTTCACTGCATTTTTGGAATTTACTTCATCTTCCATGCAACTTCATCCTTCATGGAAATCCTGATACCTCTGGGATTGGGGAGTACCTGCTCAGCTTCCATCCCACAAAGAACTGCACATGGAACAGGGAGATAATTCCTGACACCAAGACTCACAGGAGACAGGAGTTCATCTCTCCTCCCCATCTGGTATCCTTGTGTTTTCTAAATGGCTACAAAAGGTGAAGTTCAGCACTCCACCAGCATCAGGAGAAGCAGGAAAATGCCTTTCAAGTTTAATTTCTTGCCATCAACTGTTTTCAAGCAAGGGGTGATTTTTAAAGACCAAAGGATCTTGAAAATTAGAATTATTGCTGCCATTATTTAAAGAGCAGCATAATAAAAAGACTAAATTTTTTCAGTCTTCACCAACTCAGAGGTGGAAAAATCCCTCTCAGAGTTTTTGCAGATGCTGAAATAGGCCTGGCTTGTGCAAAATGTCACCCCTGAATTGGCTTTTGCCCCTAAATGACAGATTTCAGAGTCTGTCTCCTCTGTGTGGGGACACATCTCCAAGTTGCTGTGGATGCAGATATTCCAAACATTCACGCTGCTGATGGAAAGGTGATTTTTTTTTTCAGCCTTTTAACATTGTGGGTGTGGGTGTGAGCCAGCAGTTGTTTCACCTGGCTCATCTTTTGTTCACATGGCATCCAGGAAATGCTTCATCATCGGGCCAGAAGTGAACAAAAGGAAAGCACAGACTGAAAAAAGGAAAGCACAGACTCAACTCTGGGGATGGACTTGGGATCTCCTCTGTTTCCATTCCAGCTGGGATCCCACGCTTCACTTGGGGTAACACTTGTAAAATCCCCTACATCATCACCCCAATTTAGGAAAAGCAGCAATAATCTCCCCACCCCCACCTCTCCAACCTGCCTTTGTGAGAATTCAGGTGTCGTTCAGTTGGACACGAAACACTCAGGTAACTCCAGGAGCTCAGCCACCAAGGCTGGGCAGAGAGCAAAAAAAGAGCCCCAGCCTCTCTTTATTCTTATATTTATACCTTTTTACAGACAGTTATGGATTGGACAAAGAGGTCACCACCTCTGAAATTCCATAGGTGAGAAACACAGCCCATCACATTCTCCAGTCCAGAAAGAAGAATGAAAAACAACATCCAAAGCACAAAACAATCCTTGGCCGGTTATAGAAACATGGATTGTTTACACAAAATCTGTGAGAACCTTTGGTACCAACTGTAAACACAGCACTCTAGAAAAATCAGAACAACATTCAGGTTTGAAGGATGTCCTGAAGATTAAATCCAGCCCCAACACTCTCACCCCAAACCCATCACGGTTGCTCAAAAATGGAATGGCACAATGGAGATAAGCAGAGCCAGGTTTGTCAAAAATGGAATGGCACAATGGAGATAAGCAGAGCCACGGAATCATTTGGGAAGTCCAGACAATGAGCTGGACAGTCAGGCAGACATCTAAATAAATGCTAATTAAATCATTGCTGCGACACCCCCGACCAGCACTTGGGGGTGATAAGAGCCCTGAGAGCAGTCTGACCATTAAAAACCAAAACACAGGCCTGAAAAACCCCCAGAGAAAGCACCAGTTGGTGATTTCAGGGCTCTGAGGAACACGGTACCTCCTTTTTGTCCCAGGGAAGGTTTTCCCTTTCAGCCCTGCCTCCCTCAGTGCCCATTTTATCATTGCTGCTTTTCTCTCACCACGCACCCAGTGCTGCCAGAATGGGCAGCTCCAGCTGAAGGTTCCTGACATCAAAAGGCTCCCATTGACTTCAGCAGGCATTTATCCAGCCCTCCACTGTCATAAATGCATATTATAATGTTGGCTTTTCGCAAATAATGAATGCTTTGTNTAACATCCACAAATCCCTGGGAGTCACCAATTGAACGGGCAGCCCCTTCTGAATGGAGCAGGGACTCACAGAACGCCCTGAGATTTCCCTGCCCTGCTCCCTGCAGCCCTGCACTCTCAGGGGCACGGCTGCCTCTGCTTTATCTCATCACCTCCATGCTCAGAGTGCTGCCAAAAGGGGACAACTCCTGCAAGTGTGGCCCTTTTTGGGGTGCTGCACCCTCTTTGCTGTGTTTTCTGGGAGTTGAGCATCCCCACAGCAAGGCTGAGCAGCTAATGCCCAGATTCTGATTTTTAGAAATGGAGAGAGGTTTGTCAGGCACAGCCATGGATTCAACACCTGATTTTTCTGCTAACACTTCTGTGCTGCACAGAGGAAGCCACCACAGCAGAAAACCTTTGTGCAAGGAGGCTGAATTCTTCCCTCAGCTGTGCACGAGCAGCTTTTTGACCGAAGGATTCAGGTGATGAAACCAGGAGGGAGAATTTGGTTTGACAGCCTCCAAACCTCTCCCTTTCCCACCCAGTGCTGGTTGTTCTGCTGGGTCATCAAGGCAAAGAAAATCAAATATTGCAAACAAAATCAAATCAAGCATTGAGGCCTCCTCAGTTCATCCTCAGAATCCACAGCTGGATTCACTCCTCTCCTTCCAACACTGCAGCTCCCTGGGGTCCAGCAAACACAACCTGAGGGATTTCTCTTGCAGCTTTTTCTCTTGCAGCTCTCTGGTGTGTCCAGCAAACACAACCTAAGGGATTTCTCTTGCAGCCTTTTCTCTTGCAGCTCTCTGGGGTCCAGAGAACACAACCTGAGGGATTTCTCTTGCAGCTTTTTCTCTTGCACCTCTCTGGTGTCCAGCAAACACAACCTGAGGGATTTCTCTTGCAACCTTTTCTCTTTTCTCTTGCAACTTTTTCTCTTGCAGCTCTCTGGTGTCCAGGGAACACAACCTGAGGGATTTCTCTTGCATCTTTTTCTCTTGCAGCTCTCTGGTGAACAGGGAACACAGCCTGAGGGATTTCTCTTGCAACCTTTTCTCTTTTCTCTTGCAGCTCTCTGGTGTCCAGCAAACACAACCTGAGGGATTTCTCTTGCAGCTTTTCCTGCTGTTTTTCACAGTGGGTGAAAACCAGGCTCAGCTCCCACACGAGCTCTGGATAACACAGTCCCACAAAACCACGGCTCATCCCTCATTCCAGGAGCACTGCAGGACATCAGAGGAGGAATCTGAGCTGCTCTTTCCCCTTGCTGAGGGAGAGGGGCCACATTGTGATGATCTGGTGCAAAAGGCACCTCTTGGCAAAGCTCCAGGGCAAAATGTCCCTGATGGAGCCGAGCTGGGCCACCCTGGCTCCCAACACACAGGAGGTGCTGTGCCATCAGCCCCGAGCTTTGTGCACCTTTGGGGATTTTTAAATGGCATTGCAAACGAGCCAGGGGTGTTTTACAGCTCGCTGTCAATGCCACATTCTGCAAACATCAGGGCCTGCACTCAGGGACTGGAGAGCTCTGTTTTTACAAGCATTTCTCAATATACCACCAAGAATGCACAAGAAATGCTCCCATTTACACCAGCAGGGACCAGGGGGTGTTTGTCCCCTTCCACAGCTGGCCCAGAAGTGCTCCCAGCACTCCAAGAAGCCCATGGGGATGAGCTCTCTGGTCTCTGTCCTCTCTGGGGGTTTTGTGGTTGTTTGGGGCACTGGCAGAGCTTCTGTTGTCAGACCTGCTCCTCCCTCACTTGAGAAGTTATTTGCCTCATCAAGGGCCAGTTTGCTTGTTTAGAAAAGGAGATTATAATATTTATTTCCCAGCAGAGATGCAAAGCCTCGTCAATCGTTACTCAAGCAACTGAGGGTTTTTATTTGGATGAGGCTAAATAGGTGTAAAATTATAGGGGGGATTAGAGACAGATTAAGGGGTGCCTGTTAGTCAGAAATGACTCCTGGTGGGCTGGGAATATTTCCAAGAGGCTAAACATAACTTGCAGCAGCAGCACAGAGCAAGCACCTTGTGCTGCCCTGTGCTTAGAGCCAGCACCTCCAGCAATGCCCTGAAAACCTTCCCCTGCCCTGCTGGCCACACCTGATGACAGATTTAGTGACCACACTCAGCTGTCCCTGGGAGTGAGGCCTCACTCTGGCACTTTGGCTGGAGGGTTGCACTCAGAAGCAAGTGCAGATGAGCCTCAGACCCTGCTCTCTGTCGGGTCTGGCACTCCCTGAACCATCACTTCCAGCAGCTTCACTGCCCACGGGGCCTTATCTCAAATCCACCCCCTGCACTCCTCAGTGCTGGATTCTTTAAATCCAGAATTATCATTCTGAAAAAATAGTCTCACCTCCCTTCTCTGGGTGCTGTCACAGCAGAGTGGCTGCAGCCCTTAAAGGGATGGTATTTATCAAGTGCAGTTTATCAATTACACTTTATCAATATTATCAATAACCCTTTATCAGCATTATCAATACCACTTTATCAGCATTATCAATAACACTATCAATACCACTTTATCAATATTATCAATAACACTATCAATAACCCTTTATCAGCATTATCAATAATACTTTATCAATATTATCAATAACACTTCATCAATAACACTTTATCAGTGTTATCAGTAACACTTTATCAATAACATTTTTCACCCCTTCATTCATCTCAGTGCTGTTTGCTCCATTAGGAGGAGAAAATGCCACCTTTTACCCATCACAAAGCCCCATGTGTGCCACATTTCTTGGACCTCAAACATCTCAAGAATGGCAACAAATCAGAAAGTCCAAAGACCATGAACACCACCACGAAGTAATATTTCTTTAAAAAAAAAAACAAGCAATCTCAGCATTTTATTTCCTTCCCCTCAACTCACTTGAAAATTGTGCAACACACAACTATTTCAGCCCATTTAACACACAAGCTGCAGTTTCAAATTGCAAGGCAGCTCTGGATCACCCCTGGACTGGATGTTAAAAAGGAGAGATTGCTGATTTTTTTTTAAAGAATAGGGGAAAATGTGATCGTTTCAAATATTTCTGAGGTGCTGGGATTTCTGGTTGCGTAACAAGCAAAAACTTCTCTTGAGTCATTATCCCCTCCCCTCGTTAAGTCCTCATTTGTTTTCACACATATGACATCTCAGTGGGTAGGAAGATCGTACCTGCTTTAAAATCCTTTATAATGCTGCTTCTCCTTCCCTCAAATAATTTTTTTTTGTTTAAAAAAAAAACCCTTTCAGGTAATCAGTCAACCCACAGATCTGAAGAGAATCGCTGTCTCCTGACAATGACATATTGCCTGTATTTTAGGAAATCTAAAAAAAAATAAAAAATCAGGGAGTGTATTTACTGTACTGATCTGTGCCTGGAATCCTCCTCTGGATGCTGCAGAGGCACACGGGGCATGTGTGGAACAGAAACCTCACAACACAAAGTGAGATTGAGAAAAAAGGGCAGATTTTTTTTTTTTTTTTTTTCAGTTTTTAGAAGAAAATTGTGACACTCAAAGCGTCACACCCAAAGCTTCTCCATGGAGAATTGCCTTTGGAAAAGTTTGCCTTTGGGATGAGGTTCAGGAGTGGGGTGGGTGCAGCATGCTCTGAGTCCACGAGAGAAGCAAAAAGCAGAGAGATCCCAAAGGCACAAGAACCTGAGCAGCAGCACCTGGGAGTATCTGCCCTCCTGCTCTCCTCATCTCTGCTGGTCTTGAATAAAAACGTAACAGTGGGGTTTTTTTGGTCAGTCTTTGAAAGAAACAGGTGAGCCCTTGGATTTTAGGAGGCAGAAAATGGCCACAATCCCACACAAAAGCTTGTGATCTCCATGGGTCTCCTGCTCCCCTCAGCTGCTCAGCACTGCACTGTCCCTGTCCTTGGTGAGCTGTGTCACAGCCTGGCATTTCAGTCATAATTATCTGTGCCTTTTTCACTCTTAACACTTGAAATATAAATCCTTGAATCACCATGTTTCTGTCCAGAATGAGGGAAGTGGGATGGGAGCTGTGGGATGCACACGAGGATGGAGCACAGGTGGCTCAGCTTCCTCACACCCTCCAGGCCATCTCCCTGCCCTGAAATACCTGGAGCACCCCAGGAGCTGGATGCTGCCCCCAAATTCCCCCTTTCTGAGCTTTCCAGCAGCCCCAGTGTGAGTGTCCATCCCCCCCAAATCCAGGGAAAGCCGAGCTCTTCCCTGCTCTGTTCCAGCACCACACCCGGCAGGGAGGCAAAGCTCCCTCCTGCAGGTGGGCACTGGGCAGGCTCAGGAGCCCTCTCAGCCCCCAGTTCTGCCCCTTGAGGCTCTGCTCATTCCCAGGGCAGCTCCTGACAAGGGTTTATCCAGGACAACCGGGAATTTGTGCCAACAGAAAGCGAGCCCAGCTCGGGAAGGAGGGGTCGCCCTTGTCTGTAACACAAGGCCAGCACAGCCAGGGATGTTTTCTCTGTAACCAGATCCTCTGACTGCAGCAAAAGGGGGCTCTGTTGGGAACCAGCCTTGCCTCCCTCCAGCTTCCCCTTCTCCCTTTCCAGCACAAGGATCCCTTCTCACCCTAGAGGAGCCCAGCAGTGCACAGCCCTATCCTCAGTGCCAGCCATTCCCACTGCTTCCAAGATCTAGCAAAAAGATCTGGATTTCAAAATCTAGAAACATCAGCCCCTTCTTCTCTTCCTTCTCCATAGCTCACTTTCAGCTTCCTAAGGGCTCCCCTGATTTTATCCAGAAAAAAACCATGAGTTTAAATGAGAGTTCACAGCCAAAATCTGTATTTTTTTTACACAGAGGAACAGGTACTAAATGAAAACTCTCCTAGCTGTTGAACAGGTCAATACTCCTCCAGAAACCAAGTAATCAGGCCATGTTCCTCATTAAATAACCCACAGTGTGAACACCAATGTATTCTGTTAGCTTGGTGCTGCTAAAGGATGCTCCAGCCTCCTTTTCTTATCTTGGAAATAACCCCTGGCTGTGGTTGCAGATGTAAAGAGAAGCCTTACAAGTGGTGATTTTGACACAGGGGCCGAGTGGCCACTACAGAAATGGATGAAAAAATAAAAGAAGATGGAGAATGAGATGAGTTTTAAGGTCTCTTCCAAACCAAACCATTCTGTGATTTCCAAGTGGCAGGAGAGGAGTGCCCTGCAGCACCTGCTGCTCCCTCTGTGCCCTGGTGACACAGCCCAGCACATCCCATTGTCTGCTGGGACCACAGGAAGGTTCATCCCCACACACAGCACATCCCAAGCTGCTTCTCCTGCTCCGTGCTGGCCTTGGAAACTGCCAATGAAACAGGAAACCCACGCTGAAAAACAAACCAGTGCCACCCAGCAAGAGAAAATGAACCATTTCCCCAAGGAGCTGGCTCAGAGGGGACCCGGCTTTGTGTGGGTAATTGGGAGGAACAAATGGCAAACCACAGCTCATCCCATGCCATCCATCCCAGGATGGACCCAGCGTTTCCACTGGCTCACACCAACCCCCC
Organism: Drymodes brunneopygia; assembly: GCA_013400955.1. NCBI lineage: Eukaryota > Metazoa > Chordata > Aves > Passeriformes > Petroicidae > Drymodes > Drymodes brunneopygia. Next base: position 70,249 of record VZTZ01027012.1, read on the forward strand.
TCGGGCACTTGGCAGGAAATAAGAAGCAGCAGCAGCAGGCCTGAGCCCTTGTGAGAGCAGAGCTGGATCACTATGTACCAAGGGAACTGTGCCACCCATTACCAGCTAATCCTGCTCCAAGAGCCCTACAAGGGAGAACCCCTATGAAGTAATGAGAAACTTAAAGCAAACACGAGGCTCTTTTCTCTAAAGGGCCATTTATCTTGGGAGGGGAGGCAGGAAAAACACACATGGCACCACTCGGAGCTGCGTGCTGCCTGCTCGGTACTGCCAGTTCTGCTTTCACGTTTTTATAATTATCACATCATGCAGAATGCGACACAAACCAGGAGATGTCAGCTCTGTGCAGAGCCAAACCGAGCTCAGGCAGGCACAGCTCGGTCCCCACAGGGCAGCCAAAGCCTGAGCTGCTCCTCCTGGCCCCATCCCAGGAGCACCAGCCACGTCCCTGTGCCCCAGGTCAGCCCCTGGAGCAGCACAGCCCTGTCCCTGTCCTCACATCTGCACAGGACAAACCCCTCCTGCTGCATCCAGGGGGTTTGGATGGGGTATCAGAGCCTGCAGTGGGTCACAGCCTCTCCTGGGCATTCCTGCAGGGCCAGGTTTCCAAGGCAGGCAGGTGTGCTGTGAGTTGAGAAAGTCCAAACACAGCCCCGAGGTGCCCTGCAGGGTCTGGCCAGCACCGTGTCCTCAGGGCACGTGGTCATCCTGGCAGGACACCCACACCCTGCTCCTGTGCCTGTGTCCAGCCTGGTGAAATCCCCAAAATTCTCACTGGAGACATGGGATAAGTGAAAGTTGTCACCATTCAGCCTCAAGCTCCTTCTCCTGAGGGTCCCTGCCCAGGGCACCCCCGTGGCTCTGTGTCCCCCCCATTCAGGGATCTTCTGTTCTCCAGTCCCTCTCCCAGCTCTGGCCCTGCCCTTGGCACCTCCTTTGCTCTGCCACAGCACAGGCCAGCAGCTCCCTCTGTGATCACAAAACATGGCACCGGGACTGCAGAAATCCTGGGAGATTTGCTCTGGGCTCATGGCAGAGGATGGAGGCTGCAGCTCCATGGAGCACCTGCTCTGGTCCTTCCCAGTGTGATGAGGGATCCCTGCCCTGGCTCCAGCACCCTGGCACGGGCACATTCCTGTCACCAGGGCCACTCCCAGACACACAGAGCTGTGCTTTTCCTTATTAAAGGTCTCATATCAACTTTTCACTCTCACACTCTATCCCAGCCCTTGCTCTGCTGTCAGGACCTGTTGGCTGAAGCTCACCCTGGAAAAGCAGAGGCTGCAGCAGTGCACAGCACCTGCTCCCTGTGTGCCTTCGAGTCATACAGAGAGAATTTTCCAGCAAAAGGGTAACTTCAGGGAGGTCAGGATGCTGTTTCCATTCCTCAATTTCCAACAGGTTCTCTACTCTTGCCTGGGAAATCCAAGATGCCACAGCTACTCTGGATTTCACAGCAGTGGCTCTCCAAGAACTCTGCCTGTTCCAAAAACACAAACCTGCCCCACTCTGACTTCACAGCTGATTTCCCTCAACCTTGAGTTCAGCCATGGCTGGCACAAGGCAGCAACTTTGAGAGATTTCTGCAGCAGATCCTGCTCAGAAGAACAGAAATTATCCCAAGGAGATCTTTCTCCTGTGTGAAAATTCCTTCATTTCTCAGAACCAAAAGGCTTTGTTCTCCCTCCCCACCCTGACCTGCGAGACACAGACAGGGCTGTGGAGCAAGGATGACCAAGAAGGAGGAATGAAGCATCTTTTTTTCCCTCCTGTAGGAAAGTATTGTCCCAGTAACCAGCTGGACTGAGGGGAGGCTCCTCCAGAGGCACTGGCATGCTCTGCTGTTCCTAGACTAAACAGATTGCTGGCCTTCTCCAGCCAGTGCTGCTTTACAGAGGAGCTGTACAAAGTAAATATCTCCCTCCCAAGGTCAAACCCCTGCTGGTGCCAGCTCCCAGCTCGGAGCAGATGTCCCTGCCTGGGCTGCAGAGCCCCCGAGGAGCAGGGCCAGGTGTCCCCAGCTGTGCTGGGCAGCCCCTCGGGCAGCTGGAGGGGGCTGGGGGTGTCAGACAGAGAAAATTCCTCGCCGAGGAGATGGGAATACAACCACCACTCCATCAGGGGGGTTTCAGTCACTTAGAGAGGCCAAAGAGTTGCTGTGTAACCCCGGGGAAGTAGCTGTAATTTTTAAGAGGCAGAGTTGAGCAGCACGGCGAGTCTGTGCTGAAGAAATCTGCTCAGGGAGGGAGTGCCCTTTGTCAGGCAGAGAGAGAAAATGTGATTTATTCTTAGAGATGCATGAGGGATTCAGCAGTGCTAAGATTGCCTCTAAGCCTGACGCAGGGAAAAGCTGAAGGCTGAGTCAGGACCCTCCTCCTGAGATCAGCTCAGTTGGGCTGCTCACAGGATGTGTGAGATGATGAAGCTTCACTCAGCAACTGCTCTCCCAGTCCCTCCACCACAGTGACCATGGAGAGCTGGGCACTGTCCAGAGGTGCAGCACAAACCCCACAGCTCCAGCCCCTCACCTCAGGGAATCCAAGATCCCACGTGATGCCGAGTGGGGAGGGAATTGTAAAGAAATGTCTTGAGTGGGATAAAACAAGAGGCCAGTTCATGCACGGGACACGTCCAGAGGGGAGAAGCCAGCAGTGTGTGCACTTCTTTCCTGCCTTCAAGAAACTTGCAGCGTCAGGCAAAATTAGAGCTCTAACCCAGCAGCAATGAAATCTCCTTTCACAAAAAAACCTCTGCCTGCATCTGAACTCTGCCTGCATCTGGTGGCTGAGAGCCCTGCCAAGGCTTTAACCCTCTGCTGTTAACAGAGAGAGATATTGATGAGCGTCCCTCCGGCGAGGGAAACCAAATGGTGCTTTTTAACCTCCGTGGATTCTTTGCAGCTTTTCAATTCCTGAGCAGGGCTGTAGCTCCAGACGGGGCTGTAATTGAGCTGCATTATCCTCTGCCTCAGAAACTTTCCCAGGCACACATGTGCACACACACAGACTGTGCATTCAGCTATAAATACATTCCGTACCTGCACAGGCATTAAGCTGCTGCTCAGGGGCTGTCTGGACATTTCCCTGCCAGCTCTGCACTCCCAGCACTCAGCACTGCCAGCCCGACGTGACAAATGGAGCACGCACACAAAGCCAGCTGCAAACCTGGCCACGAAAAGCAGGAGAGGGTCTTTTAAGGACCAGCCCCCTGGAAAGGCAAGGATTTGGGGTGTTTTCATCCCCAAAGGGATGGTGAATCTCTTTAACTCTCCTAAAAACAAGAGCACCATGAACCTGATGAACCACCCACCCTCCTCTTCATCCTGAACCAGCCACCATCTGTGCCCAGTGTGGCAGGAAATCTCCCTCCAAAATCTTCCAGCCTCCTTTATTACATTAACCTTGACAAAAGGCCAAATTACACCAGAACAGGCTGATCCCATCCATAGGACAGCATCTCCTGGGATGGAGGGAGTGTGTCCTTGAAGGGTTTCTGTGCCATGAGAACCTGAAGCAGCACCACTGAGCTGAGCACACCTCAGCTCTGAAGGGCTGGGATGCTCCCCAGACACAGCTCCTGAAACTCTGAATAAGTGGGTTTTAAAGCACAGAACTCACTCAAAAATGGGCATTCCCTGCAAGCAGGGTTTGCTTACACACCAGAGACTACAGTGGAAACCTTTTAACAAAATATTTAATAACAGCTTTAGTCTTTCTTTTAGCCTGGGGGTGTAAATGGGTGACATTATAAGGAGAGGCACCTTTCTAGAGACCTATAAGCTATGAAAATTCATCTCCTCCTCCTCTGAAACACGAGATGTGCCAAATGGCTACCTCCACCTCAGAAGGGATGATCCATCAGTGAATCCTAAAGCACTTCATGAGAGCTAAACACCTCCACCAACAGCATCCACCCCTGTCCAGCTGCAGCAGGGAGAATTAGGACACAGAAAAGGAAAACGAGGCACAAAAATCTTGCGGTAAGTGTCTGAAAACATAATCCCGTAACCAAACCCGTGTGGCAACCTGACCACGTGTGATTAGCAGGAGAAATGATATCCCTTCCTGGAGAAAAGGGGGAAACTCATTCTGAAGGGAATGTCCAAAGGTTCTTGGACACAGAAATAAACAGTTTACAACTTACCATTGACAAAACCTCACAAATCTGAACAGAAAAGCTGATCAAAAGATTGCAGAAACAAACTGACAGAGAGAATTTTTTCAGCTTTGTATCACAATGTTCAAAACATTAATCCAAATTTTTTGAATGTTTATTTGAAGCATTCTTCAGAGGTCCTCAAAATTTTGCTGTCTATCAGCTTGAGGCCCATCATTTTCTTTCTTCTGCAATCTTCTCCCACACACCCCCTTGTTGAATGAATTGCTGGGATTGCTTTGTCTCTGGCACATAATGAAATCTTACACAGCCAAATGTCTTCAGAAGTCTGTGCCCAGCTCACTTTGGAGGTGTTTTATCTGGACATTCAGCCCCCAACCCGCTTGCTCTTCAAAGAGGAGAGAAACTGAAGGCTGAACTGGCTAATTCAGAGAGGAAATAGCTCGTTCTGAAGCAGCCAGTGAAGTGACCACTGTGATTACCTTGATGTAAAATAACAGAATTTGGCCCAGCTGTTATTTTTCCACCGAGCATTTCACAGAAGCCAAGGAAAGCAGAAATTTTATCTGCTTGAGACCAGTATCAGGTCACCAGGCACCTTCCCCTTCCAGGTCCCCAAGCACTGGGCAGCTCCAGGCACCTCGTGTGCATGTGCTGTGCTGGCCTCACTTCAGAGAGCTGCACCAGTGAAGGGAGGAAATTTTCTTCCATAGGAAATACCAAGGGAACAAAGAAAGAGGTTGAAAAACTGCAAAAGTCACCTCTCAGTGTTCAGGGGCTTTACTTCAGCTCCTCACTCCCCTTTGCCCAAACAGTGCACCTGCTCCCTGTGTGCCTTCGAGTCATACAGAGAGAATTTTCCAGCAAAAGGGTAACTTCAGGGAGGTCAGGATGCTGTTTTCCTTTCTGAATTTCCAACAGGTACTCTACTCTTACCTGAGAAATCCAAGATGCCACAGCTACTCTGGATTTCACAGCAGTGGCTCTCCAAGGACTCAGGTCTGCCTGTTCCAAAAACACAAACCTGCCCCACTCTGACCTCACAGCTGATTTCCCTGGACCTCGAGCCTGTGGGACACAGCTGAGCAATTCAGACCATGTACCACAGAGGGCAATAATCCTTCTACCCATCAATGAGGTGCATTTGTTACTGGAAATGATGCTACAGTGATTCAAGGGGATGCAATAACAAAAGAAAACCTCGGGAATCAAGAGGCACTTGCCCAACCCTCACTGGTGCAGATGCCCGGCGGTCTGGCAGAGGTCAGGACTGTGCTGAAATGCCCCTTCCCAGAGAAAAAGCCAAATGTCATCACCAGATCCTGGAGGGAGTGGGAGAACGGACAGCCTGGCTTCAACTAAACCTTGGAAACCTGAGAGGGTTGCAGGGGATTAGCCAGTGGGTAACACAAAACCCCAAAGCCACAATTACCGGCCGAGCAGCGGCCACCGTGCCCAAGCTGCTCTCAGCCATCCCAGCACTGCTTCCGTGGGAAAAGCCAAGTGGAGAGGGCCTGATCCCTCCTGGCCTAAGGCAGCTCCTCTCTGCCTCTGCCCGGGGAAAGGAATGGAGGTTTTCAGTGCTGGCATCGCTTGGGAACTCTCAGGAATCCCACAGGGTGGGCATGGAGCAAGGTGGGAGAGGGTCTGACATACACGGAGCTAAAAAGCCTTAGTGAAGGGGAAAGGAAACCACCCCACATCTGTGCCTATTCCTGGATGTTAAAGAGCCTTTTAGGCATGTGAGATATTAGGGATCACGCTCGCTGGATGCACAAGAGATGCTTTGAAATGGTTACAGCCTTTTTATTCACAGCAACTCCCTCTGAGTTGCCTTTTCTTCTCTCCGGGCAGTTTACACCGAGGTTTTATTTGGCTTCAGGGCAAACACGATGCTGTGCAGGAAAGCACTGTCAGACAGACCCCTCTCCTAGACAAGTAATTAGGAGAACAAATAGCTCCTTCTTAACCCGCGGGGGAGGCTGCCAAGCCCTCTCCCTGCTATTCTCGGCTTCCTGGCTCAGAAAGGGTTACGTGCAATCTAAAAGAGTGGCTTGTCCTCCTCGGGCTGCTTGGGAAAGCGTGCAGATTCCAGCTGGCAGCAGGGCTGGGCTGGGGATACTCTCTGTAGGTTACCCTGCGATGGGAACAGGGGACATCCTGTGTCCTCCCGGGGAGGAGCAGGCGAGGGCAGGGTGGGGCTGCTTGAGAAGTGTCGGGTGCTCCCCAAAAAACCAGATCTGCCCTGAAGATCCTGCAGACAAAGTGCAAGGTGGTGCTGCAGGCAAAGAGAAATGTGCAGAGCTGGTTTTGAGGGTAAATATCTGGATTGCTCTGAGCTGGAGGGCGATTGTGGTGCCAGAGCTGGGTGCAGTGGGAAAGTCCTGGAAGCAGGAGCAGCAGCTCTCAGGGCTCTGTGCTGCTCTGTCTGCCTCTGAGTGCAACGAATTTCCAGCTGTGATGTCAAAATTTTAGTTTTGACTACGTTCAATGTTTTAGATTTGCTGTGAAATCTCTGTATTTTCCACTTTGTTTCCTAAACCCACATGGAACGTGCTTTAGTTTTAACTGCAGTTCTCCTGCTGTCTCTGTCAAACAGGCTTTACTTTTATCTCACCTGAGAACAGGCAGTGCAAGTCACAATTCAATGAATTTATAAAGGTTCAGTGCTAAAACATATAAATATATGTATAAACCATATAAATAAATCCACAGAAGGGCAGCCAAAACCTGCACACAAGATGTCACATCCTTAATTTAAAACCAAATCGATCTTCATAATGCAAGAGGGTTTTTAAAAAGTATCAAGCACTAATTAAGAGTGGTGTCAATGAAGTATTAAGAAATAATGTGCAATGTGCTGTCAGTGAAACTCTCAAAACTTGGCTGCTCACTTTTGTTGGCCAGTGAGTGTGAGAAGATGCTGCTGTTCAAAGAGGACATCCTAGATCCTGAAGGAAAGAGAATAAATCCCAGAGCAGCCATTCATTAAAGCAGTTAAAACTCTTCCCCAGAGCTGTGTGACTCCCCAGAGGGCAACTGATCAGGTGTTCTTGGAGGTATCTGATGAATTCCCTATTTTTGAGCACTTCCCTTTCTAGTTATGCTACCTGGAATGCCATTTTTCCCACAAGAAAACCCCGAGGCAGAAAGCTGGACACTGAGAGGGGATGGGTGAGAAAAGAGAGTTCATTTCAGAGAAGCTTCCTCCAGTTCATCTGCTCCCCAGAAAGCACCTCAGCTATCAGGACATCATCTGACCAATGCTCACAGGAACTCCAGCAAGGACTCCCAGCAGTTCTTCCCCCAAAAAGCCACCAGCTTCACGTGTTTGAGACCTGATGCATGTGCAGGAGGCTCTGCTGGGAGTCCCAGCCTGCCTTACTTGCAGGGCAAATCAAGGTTCTCTCTCCCCATGATATCTGAGCTTCTCCTGGAGTGTCCCTGTCTGAGTCCTCTGTGCAGAATAAGCAGAAAAGGTGTGAGGAGGGACAGGATCACCTTTAAATTAAAGGGGTAACAGAGAGAGCAGTACAAATGGGGCAGGGAGGTGATGGAGAGGAGTGGCATCTTGTGTTATATTTGGTGCAAGATCTGCCTTATGATCCTGCTCCTGATCAGGACAAAACTCAAATCCAGCCTTGGAAAGAGATCAGTGTCAAAAAAACATGAAACAAAGTGCTTGTCATTCACATTTTCTTGATGAACTGGAAATGCACAGGCCCTATTCCTTGGGAAAAAAAGGGGGAAATCCCTCCTCTTTCTCTGTGTGAGAATGGGGGGAAAACCCTTCAACCTTTCAAGGTGTGGTTTGCAGATTCCCTCTCTCTGAGAAGCTCTGGATGAGGAAATATTGCCAAAAATCTCTCTGTGCTGTCCAGAAGGACTAGAAGAAGTGGGAGGACAAAACAAATCCTTGTGTTGAGACCATGGAATGGCTTTGGCTGTGCCTGGAGTCCAACAAACACCCCTGCTCCCCGTTTTTTTGCCTGGTGAGACCATCCATGGATGAATCCAGGAGGATCACTGCCCACACACCCCATCTCCAGCACTGCTGCAGGACAGGCTCAAGAACACAATCCACTGGTGTTGCTCCAATTTTTTTAGCATGCTGTGTTTATAGTTAATAGCAAAAGCTTTTATAAATTTTGTGTAAATGATTTATGTTTCTATAACTGACTAAGGATTGTTTTGTACTTTAAATATTTTTTTTATTCTTTTTTTTGGAGTAAAGAATGTGATGAACTGTGTTTCTCACTTACAGAATTTCAGAGGTGATAACCTCTGAATCTAATCCATACCTGTCTATAAAAAGATATAAATATAAAAATAAAGAGAGGCTAGGTCTCTTTTTACTCTCTACCCAACATTAGTAACTAACCTCCTGAGTTGCCTAATTGTTTCATGTCCAACAGAACAACACACTGGTGCAACCAACAAGAAATTGCCCTCCCTGGGATCCCCCATTGGTGCTTTTATGGTGCTGGGGTGAGAAGTGTCTATTTATCCTCTCTCATTTCTTGTTAAAAAGCAGAGCCCCTGTCAGAGCTGGGGAGAGCTGCAGCACAGAGGAGACATTATTCTCAGCTTTGGATTAAGATCAGTATTTTAATGAAAGCACTTATTAGCCCCAGCTGGGGCTCAATTTTCCAGTGAGTTGGGAAAAAAAATATATATTGCCCTGGCCATTCTTCTCTGGGGATTGCACTGAGACATCTGAGAGTATCAATTACTGATCATAATTCTCTATTGGAAATGAACAGCTGGGGGAAAGCCTCTGGCTGGAAACGACTGGATTGCTTTACATTTGAAACTGCAGTTCCTGGCTGTTTGGTGCCCATTTTTTCCCCACTCTGGGATGCTGACAGCTCTCAGTGGGCTGCAGGAGCCCTGCCCTTGCCACCCTCTCACACCAACACCCCCTCAGCACCCAGAGGTGCACTGCAAGTAGGGAAATGCAGAGAAATGTTGGGACCTGGATCGTGTGGGAGGGTTTTCACTGCTGTCCCCTGCTCATTTTCAGCCAGGAGAGCTCAAAGCCTCCCCCTTCCTCCTGCATTTATGGGGCGGAGGAATGACCACAGGGACACGAGGTTATTCCTGAGGAACACAGATCCTCACTTTCTCTCGGAATGTTTGCACTTTCTGGTGACTGAGGCACCCAGATCCCACCAGAACAGGCTTAGGAAGGTTTGTGACTGAGTGCAGGGATAAAAGGAAGGTGAATAAGCAGTGCTGGAGGGGGCAGTGGCACAGAGGGCTCTGCACGTCCTTGAACACAGAGAGCTTTTCTCTGGACACACACAGGAAAACAGACCCTGAGCTGGAAGCTTGCAGTGGGAAGCAAAAGTTAATTCCACCTCAAACCTTTTCCAATAGCTGGTGCAGAAATGGATGAAGTCAGAGCAGAAGCTGCTGTTTCAAAGTCAAACCTCACAAAATGCACACGAGTTTCATCAGGAAGGGCAGAGCCCTGCCCGGGTCAGCAAGGAGGGTTTGCAAAGGAGCTGGCACAAGGGCCAAGTGACCACAGCAGTGGCTGGGATGTGTGGGGTGTGTGGGGAGTGTGCAGAGCCACCAGCCCGGCCCCTGTGCCCCCAAGGGCGGAGGAGGTGGCAGCACTTCCCTCCAGCCCCGAGGGATGGAGAGAGACACCCACAGATGTGTGCCAGCACTTTCTGGGAGAGTTTAGAGCTGTCTTCACGTGAACAGCTGCACTGACCCGTAATGGATGGGCACTCCCAAAGGCAGATTTCCCAAAGAACAGGCTCTGTGTGTGAGCACCACACGTCCTGCTGGGGCTGGGGGCTGTGTCAGGGACAGGGGGACAGGAGGGAGGCCAGCAGTGCCCAGGTTGAAGGCTCCACGTTCTTTCAGCTGTAGTGGTTGGAGTTCTTTTTCCTCCACTTGGAATGTCAGATCTGGGTGGGTTTTATCATAATATCAAATCAATAAAATGTTCTAGCTGAGAACCCATTTTCTAAGTGACATGATAAAACCCCTCAGGCTCCAGGAGCTGGTCCCCAGCTAGCCTGGGACCAGGCAGCTCAGGAATTTCCATGAGAAAGCAAAGGAAATCCCAGGCACGTTAGCCTTGAGAATTGTGCTCCTGCCTGAGGTTTGATTAACTTCTTTATTCCCCTCCTCATCCCCACAAGCAGCTCATCCCAGCTGAACGGGCAGCCTGATTCCCTGCAGGGAACAGAAGGGAATCTGCATGAAAACCAAACCTTGGATAACTTTCCCACCTTTTAAAAGAGGAAAAAAAAAAATCCTCCCTGCTGGCCCTGGACTGTGCTAACCCAGGGCTGAGGAGGCACCTGTTCAGACCCAAAGCCCAGCCACGATCCATTCCAGCTCCCAAAATCCCTGCAGCCAAGGGCCACAGTGCCCACAGCTGCTCCCAGCCAAGGGCAGATGCTAATCCTCATCTCCTGGAAACAGGCAGTGAGCACCTGAAAAGAAACCCAGTCCCAGCATCACACAGACCAGCCATTCAGCTCAGGCCAGTCCCATTAGATTTGGTTGACAAAAGAATCCAACGTGCACATTTATAATTTGCCAGCAAAAAAAAAAAAATAGGGAAAGGGGAAAAAAAAAGGGGGGAAGCCAAGCTTTCCCCTTGTGAATGGAGAGTTTCTGTGGGCCAGCCTCCCTTCTCGTCAGCAGACAGGGTGGAATTCCCAGGCTATTCCCAGATTTCGTGGGGCTGATCATGTTCTTAAAGGCATGTTCCCAATCAAGAAGGCTGGGATGAGGCATGATAATTGCATAGGCTTCCTGAGAACCAGATTCATATCCCTCCAGACTGATTTAACCTAGTTTTTCATTCTGCTTTCACATCAAAAAAAAGGAAGGTCTGTCTATATGTTGATATAGTGCACCTCAGGAAATGGAGGCGTATGGTATATCTCATCCTCCCCTGCCTGGAGCTCTGCAGGGCACGCTGCCAAGGCATTGTGTCAGCAAAGCTCTGCTGATTAACGCTGGGGAGAAAGAGAAACCAGTGGCTGTTAAAGGTCTGAGAGTCAGGAGCCATCTAATCCCGGGCTGGCACGGGCTCCGTGTCCTTGAAATTGGTGGGGAATAATTAGTGTCATTAGCAGCCCTCACGACACGGCTATTGGGCTGTGCAGACAAACCAGGGCGGAAAGTTCTGTAGGCTCAGGGCCCTGGCTGGGTCTAATTCTCATTATCACAAGAACACTGGGAAATGTGCCTGTGTTGCTGGGCAAGTGCCAAGCTTGGAGTGACCTTTGGAGCACCTTGAGGCAGTCCCCAAACCCAGAGGGGCACGCTGGCATTTCCCTTTGCAGCTGAGGGTGTCACAGCCTCACGTGTTGCTTTTCCTTCTGGAAAGGATCCCAGGGGGATTCAGGGAGAGACTCCAGGCCCTGTGGCTGCCTGGTGATGCCACTGCCACACTGATAGCACAGACAGAGGTTATCAGCTCCAAATCATTTGGAGAACCTGCCTGCAGCAGGGATCCACACTGCCACGGGCAGCTAAAAACAGACAGAGGCCCCCGGCTCCATCCTGGGGTCAATCCCAGGCAGCACCCACAGATGAACAGTGGCAGCCTGGCCACAAAGCCACCCAGAGGCTCGCTGCAGACTCCCCAGCCTGGCTGGTTTGCAGAAACATTGGGTTTTTCTGTTCTCTGAGAGTGGGGTCAGCCTTTCCTGCAGGGACAGCCATCAGTCCCTGCTGTGGCATCAGCACAGCCCGTGCTGGGGTTAGAAGGGAGCTGGTGGCTGAAAAGTTATCTTTAGACTGTGCTGCACAGTCAGACTGTAATCACAACTGGCCTTCTCCATTACAAATGCTTTTAATCCTGTTGCTCTGCAGACCAAGCCACTGTTTTATGCTGGATGTTGCCGGTTTGGACTTGCAAGTCCAGCTTGAAAAACAAAGACCTCTAACAGTGCAGTAAAAATCATCTCTGAGGTCTGTAAGAACACCCACCTTGCAAATGCATCCCCAAACTCTGCACAACACCATCAGTGCAGCACATTTGGGAGGCTGCCTTCCATTGCTGAGCTGTTTCAGTGTGGCAGAACCTCTCTGTGACAACTGAGCAAGCCACATGTTTGTGACACAACAGGGCATCTGCAAAGCCTTTTTAAAAAGAAAAAAAAAAAGTAGGATATTAATTAAATTAGGGGACTTAGTGCCATGAATGTGAATTGCTGCTCTGAGCCATCCTGGTGAATACTAAAACTCAGATCCTGGATAAAACCACACCTTGTGTGCCATGAGATCCCTGGACTTCCCTCAGCTCCCTTAGATCCAAGGTGGGAGGGAACCTTAAGGGAGGTCCCTTAAAACACACGGGATCAATTCCCAGGTTTCTTCCTCACTCTGAGCTCAGTCCTTACTCCCACACTGTGGCAGTGGCAGCTTTGTTGGAGCTCACAGCCCCAGCCCACACTCTGGCTGGTGCAGAGGCCACTGTCCCCAAGCAAGAAATCAACTCCAAGCCCAGAATTTCACTGAAATTGCTGCAATCACTCTCTGCTTTTTGCTGCATCACAGGACAGGCCAATGGAAGATAAACCAGGCAGTCCCCTGAGCAGACGTGGGTGAGCACAGAAACTCCACAGGCCACATTTTTGGCAGATCCTGGCCTATCTAAACAAACAGGCAACGTGACCTGAGTGCCCATAAATTTCCTGAAAATCTTTAATGACTCTAAAGGCTTAATAAAGTGTTTCACAGCAGAGGCAGCAGGCAGTAATTACGGGTTTGGAGTCTGTGGAGCTGCAAGCTGAGGTCCAGCTCAGAGATTGCAAATGCAGGCAGCAATAAGAGCTCTTTCAGAGCACAGCACACATCTTCTGCCACCATAAACCCTGTTTTTTGAGCTGCTGTGTCCCCAGCCAAGCGTGCTGTCAGCAGGAGCTTTAATCAAACAGCAAAATACATTAAATATAGAGACAAATCCTTAGGGATGGAGCTGCAAAGCATTGTGAAAGTGTCAACTGACTGCTGGGAGACCATGATTTAGCAAAAAAATTCTAAAAGGGGCAGCTAGAGGCTGTAAAAGCCAGACTTCTGCTGGAATTAGGATGTGCAGGAAAGGTTTGGGACTCACTGCTGTGCCCTGTTCCCAGGATCCACACACAGGGACCCCAGCACCACGTCTGCAGGTGGAGACACAGCAGCTGCAGCAGGTTTAAAGGAGGGGAAGGAGAGAGAGGGGTCACAGCTCCCACGGACACCCCTCAGGCTCAAGGGGAGCCCCTGTCCCTGCCTGGTTATTCGGATCCTCGGCTCTGGGGAAGACACTCCCCCAGGAAAACACAGCCTCACGTGTTGCTTGGAAAGGCTGCCAGTCCCAAATTACTCATCACATCGCTCTGACTGCCTTTAAAATGTTTTTCATCAGCACTTTGGTCATCTTTTCACTTTTATTCGTGGTGCTGTTTGCAGAGCCCCTCTTCAAAGCCAACTGACAGGTTTCAAAAGCCAGCGAGCCTGTTAGTTTTTCCTTCTGCCTGTCATTACACAAGAGTAGTGCTTGAGATCCAAGTTTCTATTAAAAAGAGGACTAAATTAAGCTCTTGCATGAGGTCTCTGGAGATGCATCAGTCAGTGCTTTCTTACACACTCCTTTCACAGAGCAGGGAAGTTTGTGTACCAACCCAACCACGGCTGTTCAACTGTCAGAGCCCCTAGAGCTACATCAATCCACAAAAGAGCAACCAAACTCCTTTGAAACTTCTGCAGTGAGGCAGGAGAGAAGAATTTGATGTTTAATGCTTTAATCATAGAGTTGGAGGCCTCCACTGATCCGTGGCGCTGACGGCTGCGGGAGAGCTCGCGCCGCGTACGGGTGAAGAACTAAAGTTTAGATAAAGAGAATTTCAAGGAAAAAGAACTGAAAGGCACAGTGAGCCCTGTAATTCCGAGCATTGTGTCAGACTCCTTCTGGCAAGTGTCCCTTTTCGTAGATCCTTGCAGGATTTGTTAGCTGTTTCTACAAATTTAGAAAGAAAATATCTCACGCGCCCGCTGCGATCGGGAACGCGCCAAAGCAAGTAAACAGCACGCTGTTCATGTTTCCAGAGATCTTTCCATCCCATTGAACCATTCCATTGGTTCAGTCTCTACAACAAGAAAGCAAATGGCTCAGATTACTTATCTCATTGAAATAAAAAATAAAAAAAAAATCTGGATTTTGCAGTGTTGCATCCCTCAGTCTCCAGAGCCAGCCCTGGGATATGGTGAATAATGCAACCCTCAGTCCTGCTTTAGCAAAACAGATGAAGCCCTGACTTGTTCTTCTCTCGCTGGTGTTTTTGGAAAATGCAGGGAGGAAAAAACTGTCAGACAGAAATAGTCTGTGTGTCACTTCAAGCCAATCGCTGGGGACCTGGACTCAGAGCCCTCTGAAGTCAGTGGAAAGATTCCTCCCGACCTCCACAGGGCTTGGCTCAGCCCCACACCAATGTGCTCCTTGCAGGTGTGAGTTTACACGTTCCTTTTCACGCTGCCTGAACAAAGACTGCCCTCAAGAACCACCTTAACCACAGCTGCATTTGTCTCAGGCAGGGAGCTTCCACCCTGCCTTCAGCAATGTTCCTGGTCCAGGGCCAAATCTCCAAGCCAGCACATCCCTCTGTCCTCTCCTGCAGCCCTGCCCCTCTTGTAGGGCCACATTTCCAAGTGTCCACTCACACGGGGCTGGCCTGGCTCTCCCCTGGGCTTTTTCCCTCCGTGGCTCTCACCGCTGCCTCCCCAGCGCCTGCAGAGCCATCCAAGGTTTCCCAGGAGCTGCAGAGTTAACTTCCCACATTAACATTCCCCTTGGGACAGGGCTCTGCTCTCTGCTGCTGGCTGGCAGGGCTGGGCAGGGGCAGAGCAGTACGTGGTGATATTCATATCAATTTCTCTTTATAGATCTGTATTAATAGCAGCACTTCTTTCGTTTTATTCTTTTAGATAATCCCCAGCAAACTCTCTTCTGAATATATCACTTCATATCCCAGAATACTGAATGAGGAACTGGGTTGGTCTTTTTTTTATTCCAACCTGAGGTAAAAAATCCAATAATTTTCACTTTTTAGCTTATTTTAGCTAACTCTAAAAAGGCTCTTCCAGGTAACTGAGATCACTGACAACCCACAATTGAGATCACATTCTGAGTTTGGTGCAGGAGGACGAGGTGCCTGCACTACCAGCAGTCCTGTAAACCAAACAGAAAGTGAAATCAATGAGAACCTTTTCCTTCTGGAAAGGTTCTTATCTGTTTGGGTTTCCCCCCCTACTCCTTAAATGGTCTTTGAACACTCAGAGTTCTTCAAGTCACCAAAGGGACAATTCCACATTCCCCTGAGCACAAAACCCAAGCTTGCACGAGGCAGAGCTGAGCTCAGAGGGGTAAAGGACGCCCCTGGGAGCAGCAGCAGTGACAAATGAGCACAGAGAGAACGTTCCTTCACCTTTCTGATTGCTCATTAAGCCTTGGCACAGCTCCAGGTGTAAATTCACTGCAGCAGCACAGCCCTTCCCCTGCTGCTGGTGTGTGTGCAGTGCAAACAGGGCCTGGGATGGGCATGGGGATCCAGGTGTGCCAAAGGGGAGGCAGGCTCTGAGTTCCACTGCAGGCTCTGAGATCCACTGCAGGCTCTGAGATCCACTGCACAAGGTGACCTGGAAGCTGAAGTCACCTGGAAGGTGACTTCACAAGCTGGGAGTGAGTATGGAATGTGCCAGGGATGATCCATGCAAGAATTCATTAATTTTGCCAGAATTGAAGTGGCATCCATCTCTAACTCCTGGGCACAGTCTGAGGGATCAGGAGAGATTTGTTCTCTGCCTAGTTCTGCTGCTCTCTCCTGCACTGGTTCTGTGCCACCTTTCAGCTCTGGGTCTTTCCCCGTGCCTCAGTTTCCCCATCTGCAGGTCTGGACGTCAAAGCTGCCGTGGGTAATTTTTAAAGAAAGGAGCGAGCCAAGAGAGGGATGGAGGGAATGGAAAAGCAAACCCTTCCAGTATTAGTCAGCCCTGACTTTGGCTGAGTAAGCAGCACAGAGAGGTGGAAGGAAAAGGAACCAGGAAGGCTGGAAGTGCTGCGTTTCAGACAATTCCACCATGGCAACGATGTCCCTTTAACACAGGGGATTGTTCAAATCAGCAGCCCTAAGCTTGGTCCTGCTGGGCTTTGCTCCCTGCCAGCAGGGCTCAATGTGCTGCTTTGTCTCTCAGAGAGAACTGGAATTGCTGCTGTTCATTATTTACAGATGTGCAGATATCTGAACCTGCTCAGCCACCAGGCCTGAGCCGAGGGAGGTTCACAAGAGGCTTAGGAAGACTATCCTGAGAGATGAGAGTTGGGTTTCTGGTGTTCAATTCCTGCCATTTGCCCCTGGAAAACACCTGCTGGTTCCTTCCCTTGCACTCACAGGGAAGCAAAAGACAATTTCATGCTGTTCCTTATCTGCCCCCTCTGTATCCTGCAGTCAGTTCCCACCAGAGGTTCCCTATCAGGTGTCACATCTGGGAGGGTGTAGAGCTGACAGGCACGGAGATGCCTGCCCAGCATCTCAGATTAACCATTTCCCTGCTTCTCCCTGTGTAAACGTGGCTCTGCTCACAGGGTCAGTGGTAGGTAAATAACTGGAGACTGGAAGTTCTCCAGCTTGGGACAGTGTCAGTTGATACAACCCTGGCCCTGCCAAAACTAACATCAAATATGTGTTGACTTCAGCACTCTTGCAAAATTATAACAACACCGTGCTGGGACATTCCCCAGAGTGACTCCCTTCAGAAGTGAGGCAGTGGGAAATGAAATGTCCATCCCTAGGGGATGGAGTGTGGAGGAAGGGAGCAGGGGACAGCAGAGCCCAAACTGCAGTGAGAGGAGCTGAGTTAAGGTGAGCATTTCACTTTTACTCTGAAGGACTGAAGTCTTTAGAGGACAGACTGACAATCTGCTCTATCAGCCCAGTTTCTGGCAAAAGCCTGTGGGATCACTAAGGACAGGAAAATTCCCAGTGAAGACTGAACCATCTGAAGGCAAAGCAACCCAGAGCAGGTCCCAGATTCCTGATACATCTACAAAGCACTAAGGTTAAAAAATCTTGGTAATAAAAACCATAAGCTAAGATATTTGGGGCACCCCCACATTTCTGTGCATTTATCCAACACTTGTTAGTTGAGATTTCTCCTTCACCTAAACACACAGATCAGAGAGACTTTCAGGGGATCACTGAAAACAACAGGGACTTGGAAATTTAAAAAATTCCCAGTTCCTGGGCTGATGCCCCAATCACTCTTCACTTCCTTAAACACAAGGCAGCTAAAATACTGCTAAAATCACAACAGCGAGAGGTAGAAGATAACAGGATTTACAGGGTTAGGTTTAACAGGGTTGAAGGCTAACAGGATTTTAAGGTTAGGACTTAAAATAACACAGCAAAAATTAAAATCCACAGTTACAAAGGACTGTGTGTATTATTATTTCTTTCTCCCTGACTCTTCACGGGCTGTAAATCAACCCAGATCAGGAGATGTCACCAGGCAGGGCTGTCCCCTGCAGCCCAGAGCACCAGGCTGGCAGACAGGATACACAGGGGGTTTATTTTCAGGCCCTTGACACCGAGCTGTTATGTGACACCTGGAAGGTCACACCACATTTCTGCTGCTTCTCCCCACCAGCTGCTGGGTCAGGTTATGATTATTTCTATTATTTCTACCCCTGCTGCTATAGGCACTACCAAGGAACCCCCTGCAGATGCCAGGAGCTCACGATGCAAATCACTGTGTGCACAAATTCTGACAACTAACTCTTCTCCCAGGAGAAATTGAGGCCCTAAACCAAAGGAAAACAGGTGGGAACAGGGAGAGGTGCTGACCTGGGGGGGGTCCAGGGCAGCCCCTCACCCTGGGCTCAGTGTCCTGGTTGGAAGCACTGATCTCTTTTGGGGTTACCAATCATCACCACGATTCATGTGCACAAAGCTCCTGTGTTTTAATCCAGGGGATTAAAACACAGGGAAACAGATCCTGAATGCCCAGCAGAAAACCCTCAATCCACACCTTTAGTCTCTCCTAACAACTGTGGTCCAAAGATCTCTGGGACAAGTATTTGACACAAGGTGATGCCAGGGAGCAGCACTTTTGCTCGCTTTTGTTTTTCCATGGATGCAGAATCCTGCCTAAAATAATCCCCAGCTAGAAACGCTGGGCTGCCATGGCTGCATGGCCTGGATTTCCCTTCCAGCACCCTGAATTTCAGGCACAGGGTGAGCTGCTGGGTGTGCTGTGCCTGGGATGTGCTGGAATTGATTATAGGTTTTCTTGCACTTCTATCCTCGTTAGTTCTACATCACAGAGAGCGTGGAACGCAGGCACTGCCAGCCCAAGAAAATTAAGAAGTGACATTGCTTTTCAAGGACATATGCTCAGGGAAAGTCTGTGTGGTTTTTTTCCCCCCTCCTCTATCAATGCAAATCCCAAATGAAGCTATCAATAAAAATAAAGGGAACAATCCTGACCCAGTTTAAAGTTGTGTGGGTTTTTTTATTTCTTTCATTCTTTTGCTTCTCAAGGCCAAAGACAGAACAGAGGCCACAAGCAGAGCTGCCAAAACACATATGCATGTTGGATGCTTTTGTCTAAAGACACTATGAAGTGCTAAAATATTAAATATGTCAAGCAGAAAGGTTTCCTCTGGTCTTCAGAGCTCTGCAAAGTGGCAATAAAAATGTAAAAGAAGAATGCTGAATAATCAAATGTGGTTTCTTTTTTAAAATGTAAATAGTAAAGGCTGAGTCCTGGATAATTCATGTTAAGAGCAGAGGCAGCTCAAGGATTTTCAGCCCTGTTTCTTCCCTTGTGCTGGAGGGATCATTTTTAGGGATAAGGGACTTGTAGGGTCCCACTAGCAAATGTCCTGAATTGCGAGCATCAGGACCAAACATTCTGAATCAGAGGGGTTTTTACTCCATCCAGTTCAGACCATGAAATTCAGAATAAGCTTGGCTTTTCAGTCCTCCTGCTCAGCTCAGAGTTGTTCAGAGCCAGGCTTTAGACTCGGGGTTGTTTTCCAGTCCTAATGCTCTGCTCAGATCCCTACTTCTCCAGCAGGACTGCCAGTGAGGAGAGGTGCAGAGAGCAGGATATTTGGAAAAGCAAACACTCTCCTCAGGTGAACTCAGCGGTGACCCCCGAATTTGACCCCAAAGGTCAGTAAACAGCCCCTGAGTGGCCGTGACAAACACTGCTGAGGGGTTCAAGGACAAGCTGGGACACAAAGTCCACTGTCCCTCCCCAAACCTGCCATGCTGCTCATCACCCCTGTTCAGACCACACTTAGCCCTCCAGCTCACAGCACCAGGGATGGGGCACTCTGAGACACCAGCAGAGCAGAGTCCCTCAGCTGTGTTGGTGGCACTCGTGTTTTTATTTATTACTATTATTATTATTATTATTATTATTATTAATTTTAGTCTGCAAGCAAATACCAAGCAACGCTGGTGTTCTGAAGTGACCTTCTGGAGCATGTGCTCGAGCCCGTGGAGCCCAGCCAAAGCTACTATTGTGGATTTCATGCCAAGGCTTGGGAGAACCCTGGCTCCCTCCCATTGTTTTCTTTGGCCGGGCTCTGTGGATTCTCAGCCTGGCAAGAAAGCCCCGTTTTAAAAAGTACTGGCAAGCAGCGTGCAGTTTGTCACAGCACGGCCCATGATTTAGGGCCTTGATTTAGGCTCAACACTGGGCTCTTTTGTTCCGCGGCGTTGGGACAGCGCTCGCGACTTCGCGCGAGTTAATGAACGGCGGTCGCGGCGTGCCCGGGGTGGCAGGGAGGATTTTCCCCCCTGAATGCACAATCCAGACTGGGAATGGCTGAGGGAAATTGAAGCAGCCTTATCCACCAGGCACAGGCTTTCTAAAAGCAAACGAGGCTTTCTCACACAACAGTGATAAAACAAAATCGCTGCGTACCTGGGTAAAGGCAGAGCTGGAGGAGAAGGATTTGCGCTTTTCTCTTTTTTATTTATGATTCGACCTCAGAAATAGAGGTGAAATTTGAAGGGATTATAAAAAAAAAAAACAAAAACCAAAACCACCTCTCTGGCTCCACAAATCCTTCTTACAGGTCCCTCAGGCTTTGCTAGGACATAGTTATAAGCAAAAAATGACTCTGCAAAAAACAGCCCTTTGGTAAAAACCAGCCCTTGCGCAATTTGTGTATTTTGGAAGCCATGTTTGACCATTTCACTGGCTAAGGATACCCAAAACCAGACTCTGGGATTCAAATCCTCTGAGCATGGGAAGGAGGGGAAAGAGGGCAAGCTGAATATTTAAAATCAAACCGGTGAAGGAGAAAAGCCTTCTTTTAGAAATAGAGTCAAAAAGCTCAAAATCTCTGTACCTTTGTGAGTGGCACTGCTGAAACTCAACAGAAAAGCACAGCCCTCTCTGCTGCTCATTGATTGGAATTAATAAAGCAGCCAGCCCTGAAATAACTGCCACCTTTTTCACTGTCAAACTAAGCTAGAGTAATTGAATACAATTAGTAAATCGTGGGTTAAAATGTAAATGAGGCAGTAAACCAGCTAATTAATGACCATCCTAGGTCGTATCACCAGTGACTGAGCTGGCAAATAACAGCAGAGATGAGGCTTAGGCTGGGGTCAGTTCCCGCTAATACTGAGCCTAGGAAACCAAGAATGTGGTAGACATGAAAATCTTCTAATTCCAGCTCTTACTGTCTCTTTAACACCTCAAAAGTGTAAGTGAATAACATCAGAGGAACTGCCTGTATTTCTATATTGATAAAAGAGGGGAAAAGGAGAAAACAAGAGACAAGCATGACATGACCCACTCTGGAGCCTTATGGCATCAACATTTGGTGATGGCCCCTCTGGTCTCTATCTCACCCCAGCAGCTTTCTCTGGGCTTCTGGCTGATGAGTTTGACCCAGCAGAGACATTTTTTTTCTCCTTTCATGCACCTTGTCTCAGGAAGCATGGAAATCATCCTTGCTTTATGGCATAACGTTGGAAGTATGGGAGTGTGACAGTGTTCTGCTCATACCTAACCATGGTCACAATTCCATCTTAATCCTGTCTCTGGCACTTATCCAGAGCATTTCTAACTGAACCATATCAGTAAAAGCCAATCCTGATCAAGACATGGCAAACCAGATCCCTGAACAGCTTGGAAAGTCCCTCTTGTCACATGGGTGGGTATTTTTAAATGTCTGTCAGAACATCCACAAGCATTTCAAGGTTCAAAAAATTATGGGATAAGCCAGAGCCACCTGCATGGAAGGCATCTCCTTCCCAGTGGCTCAGCCTCAACACACTCATGGACACAGCTGAGGGCCTGAGGAGCTGCTGTGGTTTCTCACTCAGGCTCAAACCCTCCCAAAGCTTTTCTGCAAACACACCTTGAGGTTCCCCTGTGACCAACTGGAAGTTGATAAAACAACCATGGATTAACAAGGGAAAGGGTCAGGCCCCAGGCACCCCAGCCCTGTGTCACAGCTCACTGGTGCAAATCCCAGTTAAGCTAAAGAAAACTTAAACCTGTGTTCACACAAGCCCACTCTGATTTCTGTGTACACTTCATGCCCCTGCGATTTCTAGTTCCAAATTCACACCCAAACAGGAAAGGGACAATCTTGTGCTTCAGGTGTGACTGAAATCTCACTCAACTCCCCATGCTCATGAGAATTCCAGGCTGGATCTCACTGAACAGCTGACCTGACTTCAGTCTTGCCACAAGAGGCCAAACCCTAACAGAAACCACCTGTGGTATTTCAATAACATTAAATCCAAGCTGAATTCAGCCTTGTACCTGACTCGCATCCAGCATCAATTTCCTTGGCCCACTTCAAGTCTCTTGCTGTCAACACTCCAGGGCTGAGAGTCATGGAAGAATGAGCTGCATTCTGTTAAACCTCATGGCCAGGGCTGCCAGCTGAAGTGTTATCCCTGCTCCCCACGCTGAGGATGGGCTATGAAACAGAACAGTTTGTTTTCCAAATCTGATGCAAGGCTCCAGTTATTCTGACTGCGAGAGGCTTCAGCCAGCTCTGACAACATATGGATGTGGTCCATGGTCCTGGCTGTTTCCTATAGGATCTGGAAAGGTCTCAGGCATGACTCTGTCTTTCTGCTGCACTTGGAATTCGCTGTGATGCACAGGAGGAGGAATTCCAGGGAAAGGCCAGGGCCTCTCCAAGGATGGTCCCAGATGCTCCCTCTGTACACACCAGCTCGTGAGTGCAATATTCCAAGGTTTGTGTGTGCTCAGCCAGCACCTGGCTGGCTGCAAACTCATCCCTGCTAGCGACAGAGTGGGAAAATTCATTTCTTGTTATCTCTTTTGGCCTTATTTATAGAACTCTTGTTAATGCTTCAGCTGCTCTGTGCTGAACAGCAGCAGACCTTGTGCCACATGAGCCTGTCACACACACCCAGACCTGCCCAGAGGGAAGATGTGTTGGGATATTTTAACCACAGCACAGAGCTGCAGCCCCACCAGGCCTTGCTGATCATGGAATTTCAGCAGCAAACATTTAAACAGTCCATGGATTCCCTGTTTAATACATCACCTTTCCAGCCCCATCTTCCCCAAATCCTGAAAAGCCTGCAGATTTCTTGAGGTAAAATGACATCTTGAGACCTCCAGACTTAGGTTGTCCAGCAGCAGCAGGTCCTGCCAACATCACGAGATGACCAAAAAATAAGAATTTAGCTGTGTGTGGGTTCAGCTCACCCATTTGGGTATACAAACAAACAGAAATGCAAACAACATTAACCAGAATTGTTTATGACATGAACAGTGATCTGGCATCTGCCACTTGGTCACCTATTTCTGACACAAGAGGTTTCCTTGTCTCTATTTGTCACCAGCACAGAGGAATTTGCTTCACTTATTTGTATAAATGTGCCAAATAAAGTAAATGTCTCATGTCAAAATGAGGGAGAGTTTCTGAGGACAGGAAGAAACTCCATCCTTGCACAGGAAATATCCACTGAAATTAAGGTAACAAGAGCAAGAAGATGAATAGAAAATCAAATGAGAACCTACTGCATTTTCCCCTCAAGGGCCTGATACCACAGCCATTAAATCAATATCAAAATTTCCACTGCATTTAGAAAACAATTTAAATATTTCTGGGAAAAAATATATTCTGTACAAAATGTCGTTTGTGTTGAAAGAATGTTTGGACAAGGACCCAGTAACTGTTGTTATTATTGGCAATATCAGAGAAACGAGGCCCCAGCTGTCCTTTCCTAGAAGGGTTAAACTTCTCCAATTATGAAACAAGAAAACAATCCCTGTAAGGAAAAAATTTTCCAGCCAATGCCCATCCAAAACTCCAGGTCACCAGCAAATACATCCAAATGCACAATAAGGTCATACGAAGAAATTCAGAGAACAGCCTTCTTTGTCTAGAATATTAAGTACTGGAACAAATAACAGCAACATCCTCATGAGTTGCTCACATTTTTCCCAGCACAGCT
The DNA here is from genome assembly GCA_013400955.1 of Drymodes brunneopygia. Taxonomy (NCBI): domain Eukaryota; kingdom Metazoa; phylum Chordata; class Aves; order Passeriformes; family Petroicidae; genus Drymodes; species Drymodes brunneopygia. The sequence continues at coordinate 93,852 of VZTZ01027012.1, forward strand.
CTTCCATGCTGAGGGTTGCTTTCTTTTTCCTATCGCTCCGTGCGGATTTTTCTCTCTCGTCATTTGTCTCCCCTCTATTCCAAGGAAAGCAAGCAGTGTGTCTTCTCCTGGAGTCACCTAGGAGGCTGCAGATCCCTGGAGCTGGCCCAGCTAGAAGTCTTTTTTGTGTATTTGTTGGTTTGGGGTCTTTTTTTAAATGAATAAAACATTTCAATAACCCTTCCCTCATTTCTCTTCTTGGTTTCCTACAACCCTCGTGCCACCAGGTCCCATCCTCTCTGCTGTTCCTTGGTTCTTCCCTTCTCAGAACATTTTTCAGCCCGAGATTTTCAGCAGTGATTGCTACAATTTCTTACCCGACCCTAATCCCAACTCTTCTCTTTATCTTGTGTAATTAATTCTCACAAATAGTGTCTCCAAGTTGGGGCCTTGCAGATGGGGCAAAATCCTGCAAGATTTGTTTTTGCAATAATAATTTTAGGCAGAGGGGTCTTGAAAGCCTCACAGGCTTTTCACAAATGTTTTATATATTGTACTGCAAGATAAAGGGAAAAATGGAACTCCAAAAGTTTGCATGCACAGAATTTCCTAATTGTAATTCTCTGATCCTGCTTGAAGTGGCATAAATATAAAGGAGAGTCAGAACCTATTGAACAGAAATCTGTTTTCTCAGTCCCCACATTATTCAAGATGTGAGCTCTAAAGAATTCCTTCTGTTCTTTCTCCTCTTAGTTTCCACATTTTGGACAACTTTTCAACCAAAAAGATCAAGCACTATCTGCTTTCAAAGTGCCCCTAATGAGGTAATTACTGGGAGCACAAAATACACACATTTATTGTAACTGAAGCCACCACAGGCCGGGGCCAGGCAGTGCTCAGAGCTCACTCCACTGGCAGCTCAGACATGTCCTGCCCTGTTCAAATCCTTTTTTCTGTAAAGGAGTGAGACATCTCCAGTGTCCATCACACTGCTGACCCCTTCCTGAACAAACTCTGCAAACCACGAGCACCCACATCTGAGCGGAGCCCGAGATTAAACACAGTTGTTTGCAGAACTTTTTCCTGCAGAAGTGCTCAAAGTTCTTTTCCAAAAAGCCTCCCTCCCATCCCACAGACATCCTGTGCTGGGTCAGGAGCTCACCACCGGCCGTAGCTCAACCCACGCCAGGGACAGGAGGAACTTTTTGTTCCTTCAGCAGCTCCTGGGAGCCAGAGCTCCCATTGCTCCCCACAGCCACAGCTCCAACCTGCCATTCCTGGGGTCAAGCCTCTAAATCTCACCAGCTCCCTTCATTCTGGGTCTTGGTCGTGGGAGATTATCCAGCAAAGTTCTCTCCAAAGAGCTGCCCAGCCTCTGCCCATGAGGGTGGGGGTCTCTGCCACTGATTGGGAACAGAACTGAGCAAAATCCTTCAGGGGAAGGAAAAGAAAACTGGCAGCAGCAGCAGGTTGGCTGGACGTAAATTCCTTCCAGTGCCTGAAGGAACTACAAGAAAAAATGGAGAGACACTTTTTAGAGGGAGAGGACAAGGCTCCAAACTGAAAATGAGTAGGTTTAGATTGGATATTAGGAAGAAATTCCTCCCTTTGAGGGTGGGGATGCCCTGGCACAGGGTGCCCAGAGAAGCTCTGGCTGCCCCTGGATCCCTGGAAGTGTCCAAGGCCAGGCTGGATGGGGCTGGGAGCACTCTGGGATAGGGGAAGGTGTCCCTGCCCATGGGGTAGAACAAGATGATCTTAAAGGTCCAACTCAGGCCATTCCATGATTCTCTATTCAATTCTAGCAAATTGTTTCCATTGAAAATTACACATCCCAAAGTGGAAAAATAAAAAATACTAAAAACCCTCAACCATGTGAGTTTAACACTATTTTTTTACTTGAAGTCAAAACTTGAAGTTTCAGTTCTGAGTTAGTTTGGATTCTTTTTATCCTGCCTGCTTAATTTAAAATCAAGACCTTTCTTCTGAATTTTCAGATGAGCTAAGCAAGGCTGAAAAATTTATCAGAAGCACAAGTCTGCTCATGAATTATCTGATATTCTTGCATGAAAGACTTGTGCAACTATTTGGACATTTCATTTTCACCTAGAATTTCAGTTCCCAAAGGAAGGGAAAGTTGAGATTTACAGTTCATTCATGCCCCCAGAAACAAACCTAAAGCTGTGAAAGCGAGTGTCCTTAAATAATTTCTTGCTATTCCACAGTCACAATTAGCTCAGATTTTTGACTTTGCTTGGGCTTAGCTTCAAGACTAACATTAAACTGTTCTGCTGCATAATCCTGTGGCTGATACCTGAGTCATAATGTGAGCTAATAGGTCAACCTTGGTTTTTTGGTAAGTCATAAAATGGAAAAAAACCCTCAGTTATAAGAGCTTTAGAATTTTTACTAGACAGCATGCAGTAATTCTTGTTCCTGAGTCATCCTGCAAAAAGCTTTTTATAATATCTTGCATTTGCTCTCTGAGCGAGCGATTGCACTTCTGTGCTCTTCCCCAGCCATCCAACAGGGAGATTGGAGGCTGTGAGTGCCAGGAGGGATGGATGTGCTGCAGGGAGCACTCCCACGGGCAGCAGCACGTGCTGGGACTGCAAATCCTGACGTGCTGGGGAGGATCTGCAGCACTGCCAGCCCAGGGCAGGAAATGCCACCACGGGCTCCACTCGCTGAGGCTGCAGGGCTGAGTGATTGGCACAACAAAAATAAAAACCTGAGTTTGAACAGCGGGCCTTGCAGACAGAGGGCACTCAGAAATTAGAAAGGAAACAGAGCTCCTGAGGGTCTTCTGGTTCTTTGTTGGTTTTGGGGGGGTTCGCACTGAACAAGGAACAGGTGTTCAGCTCTTTCATAGCCAGGAGCATCATTCCAGTCAGAGATGCCAGGCAGGGATCCTGGTGACCTTTTGGGGTAAATGCACCACTGAAATCAAGAATAGGGTTCAAAAAGCACTCACAGAAGCTCTGTGCCGCCAGGGGCAAACAGAACCAACTCTTGTAGCTGCCCAAAGCACAGGACCCTTCAAAGCCATCTCACCCACAGATCCACCCAGAGCGTGCCAGGCTGTTCTGGTAAAGTTCCTTTTGGAAATGGGACTAAATCCCATTTTACTTGCCTTTCCAGGGTATCTGGCTGGTACTAAAAGAAGCAACTGGGTGTAGATCTTAAGTATTAGGAGCAGAAGACTGACCTTTCCTTGAGTCATTTTTTGTCCCTATTCAGTAATAACTGAAAAGATTAAGTATTTTTAAAGATAATATAAAATGACCCAGCAGAAAGCCAGGCCCTCACATGGCAGTGAGATTGGTGGAATACATCCTGTGGGTTTGGAAGGCATCAGCTCAACGCTGCTTCAGCCCTTCCCTGGTGACCACTCTGGGAGAAAAAAGTCTGGAAGATTCCCTGCTCCACATGAGGCACATCCCACAACAAATCTGGCAAACACCTGCCCCAGGGAGGAGGAATCAATCAGTGCCTTGCAGAGAGGGAAGGTTGGAAGATCCAGTGTTGAACCCAAATTCCAGACGTGTCCTTGCTCCCTGTGATCCTGCTGCTCCTGAGCATCCACTGCCGTGGGGGTTCACAGGGGAACTCAATCTGTGGGGCAGGGAGGGAGCTGATCACTGAACCAGATTCACCACTATTCAGTATTTCCTATTCTCTCACTTTAAAATACAAACAAAACCCCCTCAGTCATCTTATCTTGGAGCACAAACGATGACCAGCAAATTTGCAAGAACAATTCCAGGGCTGGAATCTGTATCAACCATCTGTCATTAATAACAGCTCCATGACACTCAGAGGGAAAACATGTACAATCCACCTTCCTATTTTGGCACCTGGGTAACACAATTTGCTTTTTAGAACCACTCAATATCCAACAGCTTTCATGGCAGTCAGCACAGGTAGGAGATAAAAAACATTGTTGGGACAGATAAGAAGCAAAACCAAGAGTGATCTTTGCTGCATCTGCCTTCACCAAGCTGGACTGATTTTCTTACTCACATCCACACCAGAGGAAAGGCAGAGCCAGCAGCAAGGAAACAGTCAGGACATAATATCCTAAAAAAAGAAAAAAAATTCCCTCACGATTATTCTGTCGTATTCCTGGAGGCAAAGGTGGATGCAGAGACAAGGTGTGCATAAAACCTCCTCATTTCCCCGCAGCTGGGGTTTATTATCAGCTTCCTCTATCTGGATTGCTCTGAACTTTCCATTTAACAGATATATTCCTAGTAACCACTTCTAAACTAATAACATTTAAATGCAGGATACGGGCAGCCTGCAGCTACGGCTGCTGTGGAAGCAGATCTTGCAGGCCTGACTCATTGCAATAATGGCTTCGCTATCAGCTTCTTAATTATGATGGAAATTACTGGAGCAAATTACCATAAAGGTTTAGGAACATTCAGTCCATTCTGGCCCTTCCAGGTCTGTTGCAATACATATTTGCTTTTTCTTCACAAATGTTAAAATGCCTGCGCTTTTTTTTTTTCTTTTTTTTAATCTGTCTTCTCCTTCTCTTGGGAACATGGAAAGAAAAAAAAACTTCATTTCACCGTGGCAAGGTCCCAAGAAAACAGGTGGCTTCATGCGTAAACAATGATAATTGGGAAAGAGGTGATAGAAATTCCAGCCTGCACACTTCCATGTCCAGCACACAAGTCCCCACAGCTTATGAGGTTATGTCAAGCAGAAAGGGGTTGACCACTCCACCAAATCCAAGCTCAAAATCATTACCAGGTCTGGAACCCACTTTTAGACCTTTCTCCACTCCAGTTTGACAGCAAATTTGTCCACAAATCCATGGCCACACACTCACTTGGAGGAAAAAGTGAGAATAACTCACTGAAGAAACCAATTTTTTGCACCAGTGCAGCCATTACAGCCTGACCCAGGGATACAAAGCCTTACACGGATGTATTTGTATGAAAATCACAACTTTTAAGAGCCTGGAGACCTAACAATTCCCTGGGAAAGAGCTGCAGCACCATCAGTTTAACGGGATGCCTTTCTTCCTGCAAATGAAGTTTTAAAGGAGCCTGAGTGTTGAGAAATTATCATTTCTCTGCTTTTTACCATTACAAGATAACTCAGATCAAATTTGAGGCATCAGTGCATTTTCAGCAGGGAATCCCTTCACGTTGGATTGACCAAGTTTTACTCAGTTTGCTGAAGTTCTGCCTGCTCGTGTTGTCCTTGTCCAAGTTCCAGTCAGCTCCCCTGGAATTAATGCCCTGATAGGGTCATGCCAGGGGAGCCTCCTCTGAGATAAACCAGATTCCTACTGGCACTGAGTGGCTCCTAATGGTGCTTTTGAATTTCCATCTCCAGGCTGAGGGAAGGGGGGTGACTTTAGGACCAGCAGCTCCTCACGTGAACTCGTGCAGCGCGGTCAGGCACCGTGGCTTTTTTTTGTCCCACACACAGGCACTTCCCCCAGTGTTCTCATCCCTGCCCGGAGTTGGGAACACAGTGCAGGGTTGGGAACACTGTGTTCCTTCCCATGCTCTCCCCAGGAGGATGGCGAGGGGCTGGCCCCGAGGGGTGATAATGAAAACGCCTCGCTAATGAACCCATCTGGTGATGTCCTTCCCGGCCTGGCTGGCGGTGCCAAGCAGCTCAGCGGGGGTCCCTCACTCTTTAAAGCCAAACATATGCACAAAACCTACGGGTTTCACTTTCCCTGCCGTTCCCACCCCACTCCCCTGCTGCTCGTGTTTTAAATACTTTCCCTGAAAATACTTCTCCGCAGGAGTGGCTGCTGAGCACATCTCCGACTCCGCTGCTACGCAACCCTCAGGCCTGACCTTCCTGAGGGAGGGCTGCCCCAAACAAGGCCAAGCACTCGGCACGACGGGTCCCACACTTCCAAACCAACACAAAGCTATGGATATCAAGGTAAACTCCGTTTTGGGAATGTACAGAAGCCAGGATCTGCTCTCTGGCCCTGAGGCTGAGTGACAGGGAAGAATCCATGTCCTGTGCTACCTCCAGACACACCAGCGCAGCAATAACAGGCCCAGGCCATAAATTTGACCCTAGGGTGGCTACAACTGAAAAGTCAGTGATGTGGCAGCCCCAGCCCTGCAGGTTGTGCCCTTTTCAGTCCACCAGCACAGGAGAATCTCAGCTGGCCCAGGCATCTCCTGCAGAAAAAGCTCCCGGCTTCCAGAGCCTGGAAGTGAGGAATCAGCACCTCCATCCATGGCCAAACTCTGCAGCACAGATCCACCAGAGTGCCCAGGAGGCCAATAATCTGCACCAACAATTGTGTGGCCAGCAGGAGCAGGGCAGTGATTGTCCCTCTCTGTTTGTCACTGGTGAGGCCCCTTAAAGGCTGTGTCCAGTTCTGGCCTCTCAGTGCAAGATGGACATTGAGGGGCTGGAGTGTGTCCAGGGCAGGGAACGGAGCTGGGGAAGGGTCTGGAGCCCCGGGAGAGGCTGAGGGATCTGGGGAAGGGGCTCAGCCTGGAGCAAAGGAGGCTCAGGGGGGACCTTGTGGCTCTGCACAAGTCCCTGACAGGAGGGGGCTCAGGGGGAATCGGGCTCTGCTCCCAGGGAACAGGGACAGGAGGACAGGGAACGGCCTCAGGCTGGGCCAGGGGAGGCTCAGCTTGGACAGCAGCAGGAATTTCCCCATGGAAAGGGAGCTCAGGCCTCGGAAGTGCCCAGGGAGGTTTGGAGTGCCCATCCCTGGAGGTGCCCAAGGAAGGGCAGGAGGTGACACTGAGTGCTCTGGGCTGGGGACAAGGTGGGGATTGGGAACAGCTTGGACTCGATGACCTTGGAGATCTTTTCCAACCCAAATCATCCTGGGATTCTATCACCCATCACAGACAAACCATTGGCTCCTTCCATCTCCTGACAGACAGAACCACAACTGGAGACCAAGAGAACGGGGTCTGGAAGGGCTGGGAGCCACCACAGCCCGTGCCAGGGGACAGGGACCGACCTGAGCCCACTGCTGGAGGAATTTAAGGATGTGACCAGCAAATAAAACTGATGGGACACGCGGCACCTTCGGCCCCACTGGCCCAGAGGTCTCCCAAAGCTCAAAAGTGCCCTCCTCTGGCTGATTCCGACAGACTCCTCCGTGATTGCTGGGATAACACTTTCTGTGGGAAGAAAGGATTAAAAATCACCCGCAAAGCGATCCCCGAAAAGCCAATTATTCTTCAGGAAGGAGTTTTTTGAAATGGTTTGAGATGGGCCAGCTGCACTATGGGTCCCATCTCAGCCCATCCCAGCTCAGACCTGCAGGGAACAGGTTTTCCCTGGGATGGATCCTCAGCCAGGGCTTGTGGTTCAGGTCAGGTTGTGGTTCTGAAACCTCATGTTTTATGGCTCTCCACGTAGGTCTTGGAAA
>VZTZ01027012.1:101256-133600 GCA_013400955.1 Drymodes brunneopygia
TCGGCTTTCAGAAGCGAGCTCTGAATTGCAGAACACGATTTTCTGGCTCACAGATTTCCATACTGCTAAGTCATCTTTGGACTTCTGTCTCCAAGCAGTTGCCTGACATATCCCAGATGACTATTTTAGGAAAAGGCAAATCATGCCCTAGAAATGCCTGTTTGCTCTGTGCTGACTGTAAAGGCAGTCTAGACGAGCACAGATGGAGATCTCTGTATTTGGTCAGGTGAATCACACCCCCACAGACTCAGGGTTTCAAAATTTCACCCTCCATCCAAGCTCAAAAGTTGCTTTCCTGGCTAAAGTTGTTCATGATGGAAACTATCCATGGATATCTTGGGAATCACTGACTGATTTCTCTCACTGCATTATTCCACTGAGGTATGTCAGAGCAAGTTTTGCTCTTTTTTTTTCCCCATTTCGTTTTAGTATCATGGAGAAGTTCTCCACTTTCCTCAGAAGATAATTCCATAGATTAGGAAATCTTGGATTTATTCTCTTTCTCATCTTCCCTTATGGTGTATCTTGGGTATTTCCTAATGACGATGTGTTTGCATTAAAAGACATTTGATGTACAATCAACACTTACGCTTATGTACCTTATAAACTTTTTCGAAGAAATAAATGCATTTTTAAATGAATCAATCTAGAATCTCATTACTCTGTTCAGTCTTCTTGTGCCCTATTTTTCAACTGAGCCTCAAGATTAGCTGATGTCAGTAAGGAGCTGACAGAAGTACAATTTATAAGCCACTCTCCATAGATTTAAGAATGTTGAGAATTACTTAAGAAAAACAAAACATGAAATTATATGTACAAGCAAACTTTAGACAGCTCTCAGTAGGATTTTTACCTGTTTTTCATGTCATTAACCCGATCTGCATGATGCTTGGACAAAAGCATCACTAATTGCTTTTGTCTTTCAGAACTGAACCAATTCAAGGCAATTACCAGGAGGTTGCTGCAGAAAAGTGAAATTCCTGGGACAGGGGTTCATTTGGGAAGCTCTAGAAAGCTCTCACGGTGTTTCCAGAACATTCTTATGATTTGAACACCTTGTAGGGGCAACACTGCCTTTTTTAAGGTGTATTTTTGCCAGCAGGAGTTCGGGCTGAGTTGCCCAAGGCTCCTCTGTATTTAACCCCATCACACATTTGGGATTTAAGTTTGACACCAGCACTCCTATCACCATCAACCTGGCTACAAAACCCTCCCAAAACACTGTGATCACAGATTTTTTTCTCCCTGATAATTCACCTCTCCACGTGGCAGGGAGTAGCCCTGGCTGTGCCTGGCAGCCCTGGCACGATGTGCAAACCACCCAAGACGTTTGCTTCCCTTCCCAGCAGCCAGCCCAGGGTATATTTGAGCTCCTTGGACCACGCCAGGCTTTGGGGTTTCTTGCATGCAGGGCTAAGTGAGCTTCCTCCCTTGGATTTGTGCACCAAGCCATGGGTGACAGAAATACTCTTCATTTTTCACTGCCGTGGGCAGCTCCTCTCTCAGATGTAATTGCAGGAGTCTGCCTGGCCAGCTCAGACTCAGACAGGCCACTCTGTTCCCTCCACAGCCCTGCCCACACCCATCCTCCCCAGTTTGGGACTTGGCTTGGCCTTTTCCAAACAGCCTGCAAAGGTTTTATTAAATCTAGGCCCTCCTTAAAAAAAAAAAAAAAAAGAATATATAAGGGATTATAAAAAATCAACTGTTTGGCTTTGGTTTTTTCCAGTTTGGTGATATTAGAGCTACATCACCCAGGCTTCTGTCCCTGACTGTCTGAAGCTGTCTGGGTGTAACTGATGCTACAGCTCGGCCTGGAGGCTCTGAGAGAAAGGTAAAAGCCAGTTACAGCCCAGAAACTTCAAATCTTCTTGCCATTAACACTGGGAGCTTTATTATTATGATGCAGCACCATCAAAACGCCAAGAGTGAGGCTCTCTGGACACTAAACATCCACAGTAATCCATCACTGCCTAGACTGGGATTTTTCATATAAAATTTTTAAAAAAAAGAGAGATAAACAGGGCAGACAAAGGGTATTCTGGGTCTAATTCTGAGATTATGTGAACTAATTGTGAGCTCTTCTCCCCCTAAGTCTCTTGAACAGCTGCTGTGGGAGACATCTCTGGCTGTGCTTCTGATGGTCTGTAAAGGGCAATAATAATTAAAGCACATTTTAAATAGAAGATAAAAGTATATTTCTCAGAATTTCTATCAAGAAATAGGGTGGTTTGGCTGGGCAAAATGGGTGGGGGGGGACTGGAATATTGTGTCAATATCACAAGATCTGCCTTTCCCTAAATACATAAAATCTTTGATTTTTTTTTAGTTTAACATATAACCACCCTCTTTCAAACTCTCCTTGCAATAGTTTCTCAAAATCAGGACTCAGCTTCTTCTATTCCAGTCACTTTTCACTGCAGCCAAGTCTACAAAAAGACTTTAACACTTCACAAGTTCAGGATTACTTTAATCAGAGAACTTTAAAGAGCTGTGCAAGCATTTATTAACACTTGCAACAGCTCCCCAGGTCTGGTGGAGGGGGTTCTCATTTTATCCCCAACGTGCAGACAGGGTAACTAAGGTAACAGCAGGCAAAAAGGATTTGACTTCCCACTTCCAAGCTGGAGTGTGTTAACTATTAGATAATTATTCTTCCACTCAGAACAATTTAAAGCTGCAACGTACAAATATTGACGATTTGTGCTCGCGTGCCACTCTCCCAGCTCTCCCTCAGGGGTGGCTGCATCAGGCTGGTTCCACACTGAAATTGTGGTTTATTTGCCAAGTTTGCCCCGGGGATTTTGGCTGCCAGGCTGTGACAATCCAGGCTGGAAGCAGCAGTTCAGAGCTGTAGGGGAGCAGTGCTTTGCTTTGGGGTGTCAGCACTGAAATCCCTTCAGTGGGATTGGGCAGGGCACAGAGGGCTGGCACAGGGTCACTGTCCCCCTCTCCACTGTCCCCAAGGGGCCAGGGGGCAGCCCCACCCCAGGGTCAGCCCCTTCCCTCTCTGCCACATTTGAGGGACATTTTTCTGACAATGAGCTGCAAAAAAACCAAATTGTGCACCTTTTCCAGGCTGAAAAAACACCCTGAACCACTGCCTGCCTTCCACCCCATTGCTGACTCTGACTCTACCCCATTACTAATCACTGTCAACAGCTGTTCCCTCTTTCCCTTTTTCCCATGTTTTTTTTATTACTCTCTAATACCATTCTGATCAACAGTTTCTGCAAAGACAGAATGAGAGAAGGAAAATCCTACATCCCACTCCACACAGCTAATCCATATGATTCTTCACCTGCCTAGAAATTGATCTGAAACACCTTAAACTCATCTCATAATTTGCAATTTTCAGGCTGCCTGGTATTCAAATTCACACCAGAACCCGAGGGAAAAAAAAAGAAACAACCAATTTTCCATTTTCCAGTCCTCTGACCCAGCCAGGTCTCTTGAACAACAGCTCATGAAGTAATAGGTTCAGATTTTGCCAGTTCCTACCAGGGTAGATCAACCTGGAACAGCTTGAAGCTATGAAAGTGGTTCTATATATTTCTGTGAACACATGTATCATAAAGTCAGAATGATGAAGTGCCTGGTAGAGATGGATTTTGAAAACAGTCAAGAACTGTTTGTTCCCAGCCCTGGAGGAGGCAGGGATCCCTGAGATGAACCATAGCTGCCAAATCATTCTGGTGCTCAGGAGAGTCTTTAATCTTCATCTCCTTCAAGGCTCAGACAGAGATGAAAGTCCATTCTGGTTATCAGCAAAACCTTCAAAGCTGAAGGTGATGCAACTCATGTACTGTTTGAAAAAAAATGAATAAATAAAAAAGCACCACCCAGACGGCAAAATAAATGCAGAAAGGAAGAGCCAGCTGGGAGTTTGTGTGTGGACAGGCCAGCTCCTCCACTGCTCAGTGAGACCACTTTATACAAACTGAAATCCTGACTCTGTATTTGGGCTGGGTTTTTTATTTGTTTGGAAATTTTGCAGGTGTTGGTCAGGGAGGTTTTTGGTTGATTTTTTGGGGGGGTGGTGTTTTGGGAGGTTTTTTTATAGGTGGGGTTTTTTTAAGATGATGATAAAGCTGGTCAGGGAGGTTTTTTGTTGATTTTTTGGGGGGGTGGTGTTTTGGGAGGTTTTTTATAGGTGGGGTTTTTTTAAGATGATGATAAAGCTGTTCAGGGATACTTTTCCCTACACCCATTCACTTCCACATCAGATCTGCTCCTATAAAGATGAACAGATTCCCATAAAATCAGAGAACGGTTTGGGTTGGAAGAAGCCCTAAAGACCATCCCATTCCACCATGGCAGGGACACCTCCCTCTATTCCCAGGTGGCTCCAAACCCTGTCCAACCTGGCCTTGGACAGTTCCAGGGATGGAAAAAGCCAAGCAGCATTTCTGTATGAATACATCCACCAGTGGTGGCAGCTGTGACATAAAACTGCAGAACAATCCTACTACAAGCAAATAAATATATCCAAGCCATAAGTACAGCCCAGTTCCCAGTTCTGATTAGGCAGGACTCAGGTCAGCATTAAAACAAAACCCCTCATATCACCAAGCCAAGCAGCTTCCCAAATATCACTTTACCTCCTTGTGGGTTTGGCAGGATTTTTTTTCTTAGTGGTCAACCCTCAATTCCATTTTTTGTGTCATGACAGCCCTTCACACATGAGAACAGAAGAGCAGAGTTTGCTTTTAAGAGGATAAAAGGAATGTGGCAATTTTGGAGTGACTGGCACAACAAAAATAAAAACCTGAGTTTGAACAGCGGGCCTTGCAGACAGAGGGCACTCAGAAATTAGAAAGGAAACAGAGCTCCTGAGGGTCTTCTGGTTCTTTGTTGGTTTTGGGGGGGTTCGCACTGAACAAGGAACAGGTGTTCAGCTATTTCATAGCCAGGAGCATCATTCCAGTCAGAGATGCCTCTCCAGCACCAAGGGTTTTCCAGGAACACATTTGCACTCATTAGCAGTTTTTGCCACAATGGAACAAGTCAGCACAAGCTTGGGGTGCTGGCACAAATATGGACTTGGTTGCTGTCCAGGAAAGCACACTAAGTTGGTTTGAGTGAGGGAAAAGGAGCTACAGCAGAACAAAGCATCCTCTAGGTACCTTCAGCTAATCATGAGGAGAAAAAAAAAGGTAGAGAAAAAGGGAAAAACAGAAGTAATTGTGTGTTGACTTGTGTGTCCAGATCTCATCATTAAGGACACTTTGCCAGGCCCAGTGCTCACACTCACACCCAGATTTGCCTCTTCAAGCACTGGGGCTGGGGATAGAGCCCAGGTACCTCATTTGCTTTTTGCACAGATCTCCTCATGTGCTCAGACTTAGAGCCCTTGTGCTCAGAAACAATCCTCCAGTTGTGCACCCCACACTGCTTCCATCTCTGGGCCTGTGTTCTCACAGATTTTGACATTTATTCAATAACACCAGACTTTTTACTGAGCCAGCAGTTTACTTTTGCAGGAAAAAAAAAAAATCCCTTTTCAATGCATACCCAAAGGCTTTGCCTTCTACCACTCCTCAGACACAGCAGGCTGCTTTAACTAGGCTCTAACTCATTTTGTTTAGGCATTAACTCATTACATCTGCAAATCTGATCTCTGGCAGTAATTGCTCTCTAACAGCCACTGTCTGGCCCCTCAGCTCTGCATCTCCTCACGGGAGAGGCTCTGGTGCTGATGGGCATCAAACCCAAACCTGTCTGTCCTTCTGTCCACATCTGCCAGGCCAGCAACTACAGCTCAGAGTGAAACATCAGAAGCAAGCAGACTTTCTGGAGCAGTTTTCAAAGAAGGGGTTGCAAAGCCCTATCCAAAGCCCTGTGTTTTGGATAAATGAATACATGAGTTACTGGGCAAGAGCATTGACTCCACATTATTCCCATTTTCCATCCACCTCCTGCCTCTGAGCTTCACCTCAGCCATGCAAACAACAGACACATCTTTCACCTCCCTCAGCCTTTGGGGAGATGCTTGATCTTGCTGTTTCCTCAGGAATCCCAAATCCTGACAGCAGGAAACAGGAGATTTATCCCAAAATATTGTGTGTCCAAGAAAGCACCTTGTTTGCAGCCTCGTGCTGTTGTGAGAGCAAATCTAAAGATCTCTGTGAGGAGCCAAGGAAGGGTGTGGAGAAGAGTTTGTGCTCTGAACTATGATTTTGGTGGCACAGGAGGCACCAAAAGGAAATCTCTCCCTCAGGAGCTCAACAGCTTCCTGCAAAGGGCTGTGATGAGGGAGAAGTGACACATCCATGCCATGGTTTAGAAAAAAACCACCAGGATCCTGACAAAAAATGCCACAACCACATGGATAAGACACAAAGGTGTAAGTCAGCTCCAGTTTGTTCAAAACATTTCAGCACATCAACTTTGTACCAGCGGGCTTTATGCCAGGGCAAACAGCACCTGTCTGTGCCTCTCTAACTTCCTGCCAGGTCAGGTGCTCTCCATCCTCCTGCTACAGCATAAATCTGAAATAAAGTGACAAAACAGAGAGTCACAGGATCACTGAGCTTTGAAAAGACCTCCAGGATCATTGAGTCCAACCTGTGATCAATCCCCACCTTGTCACCAGAGCAGAGCACTGAGTGCCACTCCCAGCTTTTTCTTAATCCTGTGTGGATTCTGCATCTTGTGTTCGACAGAAAAGCAACTTCATTCCCAGCCCTGACCTACACCAATTTACTCCCTCTGGATGCACAGGTCTGGTTCTGTACAACCTCAACCTGGAGATGTATTTATACAACCTCTTTTCCAGCAAAAAATCAAGTTTGAGAAGTTCCTACTTCCCTGCCTGACTCAGGTCTCCTGTTCCCATCCCTTCCACCTCGGTTTACCTCCTGTTTCCAGGTGCTGATGCAACTGCTCGTGGGGCTCTGTGATAAACTGGGTCAGGGAAAATTCTTCTGAGCAGCAGTCAGGTTGGGTTTTTTTTTTTTTAATTTTGGATGATTTCACGTCTCCACAAAGAGCTGCCTCAGCACAACTGGGGGGCAATGAACTGCGTGGGACAATGCCAAGAGCAAGTGGCCAAACGTGGGGGCAAAACTAAATTGCCTCTGCTGCTGGGGAAAACATTCGTGTAACTGCTCCAGAGCAGCTTCCAACCTCCGGAGCAAGTGATCAGCATAGCATTTGCATTTGAATTGAGGGAAAAATCCCCAAGGAGCATGTCTGGGCAGGTGGCTGTCTGGAGTTGGTCAGAGGTGGGATGGAAGGAGGGCATTCTGCATGAAAATTGGGTAAACAGTTCCCGGGGCTGCTCCTCACTGCAAGGATTTTAGGTTGTTTCCCAAACTTTTACCTATCTATCCGTACCTTTGCCTTGAGCTTTAATAAATAAATCTTCTCTTTGCCTCGCGATGAGAGCTGTCTTGGGTCATGGGACCGGGCTCTGCGCAATGGAAAAGCTCATCCAGCTAATTAATTACTGCTCCTGCCTCCCTCAGCATCAGAGCACGGATCCTTTGGCTCCAGCTCCACGGGCTAATAGGAAGGCATTTTTAATTACAGCCGGGCACTGCATCCTCCCCGAGCTGGGTCCGCAGTGGGGAATTTTCCCTGCTGGAGCTCGTGGGAAATCCATGGGAGCCACGAGCATGGGCCAGGCTGTGGGAAACCTGCATCCCACCTGGGCTCTGCTTCTTGCCCAGGGTGCTGAATCTTGGCCCTGCTGCCAGCCAAGCCTGCCTAAGCCCAGCTCAGATCCTGCTGGGTTTTGATTCACTTGGAAATAGCAAAGGGGAAAAGGGGGTGAGGAAGGTGGTGAGGGTGGCAGCAGCATTACCACATCTGCACTAAATGAATCATTAGGCATCACAGCAGATCCACACATGCTCTGCCTCTCAAAGCTCTCCAGCTCCAGTCCCTGCTCTCTGTACAAATGCCCAGTGATTGTTTCAAGCCCATTCCCAATGTTACTGCTGCGACTCCTTCCAAAAAAAAAAAAAAATAAAAAATAAAAATTGCTAAACAGAAGAAGCTCTGCTGAAGGAACAGATCTGTTTATGGAACATACTTTTCTTTCACCAGACCAAATATATTCAGACCTCTCAAGTAAATGTGTGCATTTAAACTCCCTAACTGGCTAAATGAGAAGAAAGAAACAGCAAATGGGAAATTATATAACTACAATAAGAAGGTGCATTTTAAAATGCTTTAGTGTGTGCTCTTTTGAGGCTAAATCTGAGAGCAATTTTCTAAAAATTCGAATATCAAAGGCTGAATAAATTGTTCCACTAGAAACTGAACAAATATGTGAAGGAAAGGGATTATTATATTTAAAAAAATAAATAAGCCCTCAGCCTGTATTATTACAACCTAAATGTTGTCTTAGCCTGGAATATAAGAATCTGAAAACAGATCTAACTAGACAAATAAAGCAATACTGACTTGTTTGTTTTTATTACCCAAGCTAATTTTTTTTTTAAAAAATAATAACATAAATCATATTTTTTTTCCAAATTCTATTGTTCCTATTACTCAAGCAGCTATTTCCACAGTCATATGCTTGCAAGAGTACCTGGCAGCAGTCTCAATAAGTTATCTGAGTATTACAAAACAGCTTTACAACAGCAGACAAAACCACTCCATTCAACGCTCCTGCGCTGATCCCCTCTTGGCTCCCGTTCCACCCCAGCCCTCCCCATATCACAAGGCTGCTGAGATCACGCCAGCCGAATCAAAACCCCAGGAAATCACAATAGGATTAAAAAATCCTGAGAAGACAGAAGGCAACCAGCAGTTTTTTCCATGGGGACTAAGAAAAGGAGGATAAACCCAGCGCTGAAATCGCCCAAACCTTTCCTCAGGTGTGCAGGGCAGCGCTGGGGCTTCACCTGTGTTTGCTCACACTCAGCAGGCTGAGGGCAGCAAGGAATTCTGCAAGGCACACTTGGCTGCTTGGGTTCAGCTCTGCTGCAGGAGCAGGCTCTGGGTTATTTATCCTGCTTTTCCCAAGCCTTGAGTTTATTCTGATTTAAAAGAGACAAGGTGGGCAACGTCCATCAGCAGAGCCCTGAGTGCACAGGTGAGCCAAAAACAATCCCCACGGCTCTGTCAGTGAAGATAAAATCAAATCTATCAGTTCATAGGAGCTGCTTATCTCCAGGAGCTTAGATCTGACTTGAGTTCAGCCTGTTGTTTGGTCTTGTTTTCTCCTGCCTCCAATGGCAGCTCCACAAATTGTGCTTTTCACTCTGCACACAAACGCACCAGGGCCTTGAATTTTATCCCTGATGCAATATGGTCTCGAGCAACAATGAGAACAGTGAGCAAGTCATAAAAAATAATAAACCATGCTAGGTCTGGAGGCTATGAAATCAGTTCAAACCTACTGCGGGGAGCTGTGCTGCCTGCACAGAGCCACATGGCTTTCCATGGGCACCAGCCCATTTATGAGTCATGAAACATAATAGAGTATTGTTGAAAGCTTTGGGACCATGAGAAATTATCTACTGCCCGGCATGGGGAATGGTATAAACTGGCAAGGAGCTGCAGTTACATTCTTTTACAGAAATGAAATCAGACAGCCTTGGCCTGCTTGCCAGTATACGAAACCACAAATCATGAGGACAACTCCTTAATTAGGACTAATTTTTTTTTTAACTTTTTTTTTTTTTCAAGAGTTGCCACTGCACCAAGCAGCCAACATTTGCTCTGTCCCTCGCTGGGTTATAATAAGGTAGAAAACGTGGGGAAGACAAAAAGGAGGGGTAGGTGAGAAAATGTCTCAGCACGAGCTCCCAGGTGACATCCCCTCATGCCAAGGACTGGGGACACGTGGCCAAGGAGAGCAAAAACCATTTGCCAAATATTCTGGTGTGATAACACCAGGGTGCCATAGGTGTGCTTATCTCCACAAAGAGGAGATATCTGCTGCAGGGGAGAGCACAGGGCTGCAGATCATCTCTAATCCAAATGCCACATTCCTCCTGGTTCCTGTGCCCAGAGGAGAAATGCTAAACGGCCCCCTGACTGAGAAAGCAAAAATCCTATTTTTAAATGAACACTGAAGCCTTCAGGGAATTGCATAACTGCAGGAATACGGCTTAGTGGATAAACACCTGAGAGGGACAGAAAAGAAGGCAAAGTCACATCTTCCCAGTCTTATCCAGGGAACGCACAAGGGGAATGGGCACAGTAAAATACAGGAAATCTCATTTAAACACACACAAAAAAGTTGTTTTACAAGGGGAATGGGCACAGTAAAGTACAGGAAACTTCATTTAAACACACACAAAAAAAGTTGCTTTACTCTGAGGGTGACTGGAAAACAAGTGGAGTCTCAATCCTCAAATGGAGGATCCTTGTTAATTTGGAAATGCTACACACTCATCCAGTCAAGGAGAAAATAACATCATGTGTATTCCCTAACAAATTGCAGTTAACTTATATAATCTGGATATTGAGTTTTAATGTATTAGTGAGGCCAAAAAGGTCAATAAAATCCCAAATATTAAATTCTCTTAGCAAAAGTGTTGCTAGCCTGGAATTAAAATACGCTGGAGGAAATTATGGCTTGTGTTCCAGTGATGAATGAGCAGGAGAGGCCAAAACTGAATGGAAACTCAGCTAAGAATCATTCAGTCTGCAAATGCAACCACATTTTCTATTGTGCAGCAGTTGCATCACGTTACACCCAGCCAATAACAATAAATCAGCAGCTCCCTTCCCTTCCTCCCTTTGCAATGGATTATCTGAGATGAGACCACTCTCCTCCTTTCCTCAAGGAAAACCTCAAATTGATCAAAGCATAAAAGATGCCTGAAGCACATGATTGCATTTGACAGTGATGAGATGTTTATCCAAGTTAAAAAATGGATGGATGGATGGAGGGATGGAGGGATGGATGGAGGGAGGGAGGGATGGAGATATTATGTGGTAGAGACCACAGTTTGGCTTGAAATTTACCCCAAAATAGAGGGGATCAGGCAGGTGAACCCTGGAAACTGAAGGCAGACATCACTTCCAAAAGTGGCCATCCTAAATATGACCAAAAATAAAGGGATGCATCCCACTTGTGGCACCCAGGGTTTCAACTGCAGCTTCAACAGAATGTTTTTCTTCTGGGAGATGCTCTAGGAGAGGGAAGGAAGCAAGAGCAGGCAAAGCATTTCACTTTTCACATTTCACTGGGACTCAAGGAGCACAGACTGGATTCCCAGCTCAGCCCCCAGCTGCCTGCAGGTCCCTGGGAAGCTGCTCCAGCCAGCAAAGCAGAGCCTGCAGGCTCTGGGCCAGAAAATACCAGGACAATATGCCTGAAATAGAGAGAGAGGCACTCAGAGGTCACAGTCCCAGGCAAGCAGGGCAGGAGGGGAGAGGTGATTTCACCTGAAATCAGCCTGAGGAAAGATGGAAGAGGAACTCTCATGGAAGTCTTCAGCTTGAAGCTGATCTGAATCAAGAAAAATCCCCTCTCCCTGAGGACAGGTACAATCCTTGAGGAAGGGAACACATGTTCTCCATGCAAATATTGCAAATCTATTTGGCAGCTAAACAGCTGCCAGTGCTGTCACAGCTCTGGGACACGAGGGGAGCAATCACACCTTCAGCTGGACATACCCTGGGGGACAGAATAAACGCTGAAGACCCAGGAATCAGGCAGCTCTGGGGAACAAAGGAGGAGAATGTGAGTTTGGGGAGGCCTCAGGCAAAGGCTTTGCATGGGTGGATGTCTGAGTTTCACGCCAGGAGCGAGATATCTTTCGTTATATTGGAAACCATCACTTCATAAAATTTTATACTCTCCCCACACACGTCGAACTGAGAGCCTCTGCATGTTACTGTTGTTCCTGGATAACCAAAATGTCACCTTCACAGCTCCTTGTGGGCTGCAGTTCCACCTCAGACTCTCTGGAAATGTAGCTGGTTCATAAAAAAAAATATATATATAAAATGAAACCCTCAATGTTTGTGACAATCACATTGACTTTAATGTCTTCCAGGTTCTTGGCTGGGATGACACATCTCAATAAAACAGCAAAAGAAAATGTCCTCTTTCATACAAACTAGACTTTTGTTTTCCACAAAGCTCTTCCAAGTCCTGGGCGCACGGTCATAGTAAATTCAACCTCTCTAAATTCACCTCTCTGGTCCAGCAATAACTGGGAGAGGAGATTGAACCAGAGTTTAAAACCACGTCACCTCCAAGCATCTTTGGAGAAAGGCAGAGAGAGGATCCAGAAGGGATTTGATCTCTAACCTACCAAGGAGGGTTACGGAAATAAAATCTGAAGTCCTAGAACTTTGTGAATTTGAATAAGTGGCGAGTTTCAGCCAAGGAAAGCAACCAAGGTGAAAGCTGGACTTCAAAACAAATATTTTCCTGCATTCCTAAAAGGCCTTTAGTTTAAAAAAAGCATTTGTAATAAAACCTAAAACAAGTTTTCAAAACTTCAGAAGCCAAGGGCACAAACAAGTTCCAAGACAGTGAGAAGAGCTGTATCATTGCATAAACTGTGGGGAGAAAAAAACCCCATTAACTTGAGGACATTGGTCAAAAAGTAAAGCATGAGATCAGAGTGGGGTTTGTTTATTTATTTGTTTTTCAAAGGGCCCACACATTCTGAAAAGGGTTTTGGTTGGGGGCCTCTCTTTTTAATGTCTGCCTTTTCCTCCAGCTACTTTGTGCCACTGATTATTCTGGAACAAAATCTCACCTCCCTGAACGACAGCACTTTTCTGAAGTTATGCAACATAGGAAGCAAAAAAGCTCAGTAATTGTCAATATTAAAGAATGCCCCTTGCATCAGCCAGCCCATCTGTGAAGTTTTGTTCATTACAATGTAGATTACACCACTGACATATGGGAGAGACATTTCTGTGGAAGCCTAAATGAAGTTAGAAATGCTTTATTTCTCAACTAAAAAATAAAATCATATGGAGAGCTTCACGATTTTACAGGGGCTCCTAATAAGTTTTGCCTTCATCCTTTTGTGTACCCTTCTTTTATTTTTATTTTATTTCTTCCCCCCTCAATATGTAGACTAATTACAGTGATAAAACAACTCAATATAAGATGTGAGTCACACAGCCCTTCAGAGAACAATACAGCACTACCCTCAGACAGGGAAACAGCCCAGCTCTCAGCAGGCAATAACTCCAGGCCTGGGGATCATTCCCACGGATGCTGAGATATCGAGCTTAATTGAAGGTTAGGTAAGTCTAATTTTAGACTCATTTCGTGCCCACACGTCCAGGTCCAAACCCTTGTTCTGGCAAACTGCAGATTAAAACGGGTTGCTTTGTGTTTTGCATTTGCTTGCAGAGCATTTTGGGGGGGAAAACCAAGCCCTGGTGTTTTAGAGCAAATTCTGGCCCTGGGTGTGGCTGCCCAATGCCTTCTGCGTGGAATTTGCCCAGAGATATCAGGCAAGATGCAACTCATTCAGCTCTCAGGAGAGGAGCACAACCACAAGTGCATTGCACGGACTGAGCCACAGCAGCTCGGCCGTGCTGGAACGAGGATCAAAACAGGCACTTCATAAGCAATAAAACCCAGCTTGAAGCTCTCCCAGCAGTACTGAGAAGGTTTCCAGTCTTATCTAAGCCATGCCCCTGTCCTGTCACAGCTGTCCTGAGCCACCTCCCACCTCAGCACCAGCTGGATCACCCATTCCCAAAATCCTGTGATCATTCCTGTGGTGACTGAGGAAGGGAGAGCCCAGGAACCTCAGAGCCTCCTCTGGTGTGGATCCAGCCTCCCACCTTTTGGCTGCTCCTCCAGCCCTGCCTTTGCAACACACTCACTGGTGTGAGGTGCCAGTGCACCTGCTGGCTGCTTTTCCTCCTGATACATCCATGGGGAAAGCTCTTAGTGTGTGATTGTGAAAGGATAAGCAAAAAAATTGTACTGGGGAGTAAAAGATGAAGAAAAGCAAGAGATGGAGTTTAGGAAGGGAGGCTGAGAAAATTTGGGCTGGTCGGGTTGGAGAAGAGAAGGCTGTGTGGAGACCTCACAGCCCCTTCCAGTGTCTGAAGGGGCTACAGAGAAGCTGGAGAGGGAATTTCATCAGGAGCTGGAGTGGCAGGACCAGGGAATGGGTTCACGCTGACAGAGGGGGACAATAGGTTAAATATGAGGGAGAAATTGTTCCCTGTGAGGTCCTGGCACAGATTGCCTGGAAATGCTCAAGGTGATGTTGCACAGGGCTTGGAGCACTCTGGTCTGGTGGAAGATGTCCCTGCCCATGGCAGGGGGTGAAATTTAAGGTCCCTTCCAACCCAACCCATTCTATGCAAGTTTAACAGAGTAAAAAGCAGACCACAGTTACAGACAGTGTTCCAAAGCCTCTCCCATGCCCTTTGCTGCAGCTCCCTGCCATTCCCATGGATTCCCAGCCCAGCTGTTGAACCCCCACTTGCTGTCCTTATCTCCTGTGACATGCACAGCACATGCCAAAGGCCCCACATCACAAAAGACTTCAACCCATGCCTGGCCTGAGCCTCCCCTGCTCAGCTGTCACAGCCACAGCTCGTCGTGAGACAAACTGTGGGTTTCTTTCCAGAAATGTTGTATTCCACACAGTTTCCACAAGGCCATTCATCACCCTCTCAGGAAGAAGCAACTGTGTTGAGAGGACAAACCCAACTTCTCTGCGCATGTGTTTCCCCAGCTAATGAGAAATGAGGAATGTCTGGCTGTATGCAAAGGCAAATTCCTGCAGAGATCAAGTATGCTTAGATCTGGCCACGAGAGCAACTAATAATATGCAAGTGTTAGGAACTATTTCCAGGCTTAACCCAACTGCAGGGAAGGCAATGGTTTAACTCTCCCTGCCTTCAAAGGGAGAGGGATCTGGCCTTGGCACATGCTTGGGGCACAGCTCCCTACCAGGCTGGCTCATCTTCCCTGCCACTGCTTTGGGAGCTGCAGCCTGAACAGGAGAAATCCCCAAATTACACCATTTACCATTACAGCAAATCCTGCTCCCCTGCCTTGCCCCTCTCTGATTGCCTTTGTTTCAAAGAGAGGTGTTGAATTATGTACAGACACACATGAACACTTCAGGATGAGCAGGGCTGAAAACAGTGAATAATTCCTGGACCAACAGATGGAGGCTCTGTCTCAATCTCTTTGTTAACCAGGCACAAGCCAGGCTGCAGCATCCTGTGAGCTCCAGACCCCAGCACAAAATCCCCCTGCAGCTCTGCTCCCTGAGAAGATGCAATCAAGATGCTTTTTCACCTCTACAACAGGCTCCCCAGCACGAGCTCCTTCCACACAAGAACGAATTTAATTTGGCAGAGGGAGCCCAGGAATGGCATCCAGAGCTCCCCAGCCTTGCCAGCCATTTGTCCCATTTGTTCAACCATCTTGCACAAGCCACTTAATCCAATTTTACTTCTTTTTTTTTTCAAGCTGGTTACCTGAAATAGGGCCTGATCCAATCCCCAGAAAGGCAAATGGGAAGTTTCCAGTCCACTTCAATGGTACCCATGGGCTCCTAGGCCTCTAGGGCTATATTTAGGCATTTAAATATAGTAGTCTGGGCTTCAGAGATTACTGAGTGCCCACAGCTGCCACTGATCTCAGAGGGGGAAAAAGAGGGACAAATCTCTGGTTCAAAAAGTTTCTCAGCTGCATAATCCAGGGAAATGTCACTGTATTCTTGCTGGGATATGGATTTCTCCTCACACAGTTGCTGTGACCCAAATCAGACCCGAGCTGCAGGAACTCTGCTGGGATGACACAGCACAGCTCTGTCTGTGTTCCTTCCCACAGGCACTAAAGATTGCAATTCCCTGCAAAAACCCTGCTTGAATTCTCCAATCTGTGGTCACAGTCCTTGTGAAGGTTTAGAAAAATCCACACAGGCAAAGCGAGCAAATTGATGGAGAAACGGAAGAAATTCCTTTCTCCAAAAACCAGTTCTGCCCAGTTCCACCGGTGCTGTGGGACAATATCCTCATTTTGATAAAGCTGCAGAAACCCATTGAACTGATATTCCCCAGCAGCCAAATCCTCAGCACCAGGATCTCAAATAGGCAGAGTCAGCAGGGAAGTGATGGGCACGTGGCTGGAATTGCTCCATTGCCATGAGAACCAGCACAGCAGAAAAATAGGGAGAGTTAAGGAAAGAGACAGGGCTCAAACTGCTTTAATTTGTCCTATTTTTAAAAGCAGAAGTAATGTGGATCTTTTGTCCATGTCCTCACTCATCCTTTCATTTCTGACTTTGGGAAATGCACAGTAAATCGGTTTAGTTATGGAAATCTAAGTTACCTTGGCTGCCATATAAACTGCTTTTGCTACATTTGGGGGACTTGTCAGAGGTGTAAATTGTCCACTTTTTGTGCCTTGAATGGGCTCTAAACATTGAAAAAAAATAAATCAGAAAAAAGCTTTTGTATCTTATTATCTTCCCATGAAGTTTCCATTTGGGTTCATCACAGATTTCCAGTTTACATTGTGCCACCCCAAAACTTGGCACAGAACCAGATGCACAAAGATGCTGGAATGAGTCTACAAAACCAGGATACAAATTATTCCTGTGCTTATCCTCCTTCACCTGCAAGCCTTGACTTCAAAGGACACCCCATTTTCTGACACCAACACAGAAAACAAATCAGCTGAACTCCATCTCAAGTAGGAATAAGCTGCATTTTGCAAGCAATATATGAAATACAATGATTTTATCAGTTTATTAAACTGTTTGCTCTGTGTGCAGGGCAATTCTACGGCTCACTGTGTCTATTATCTGGTTATGTCACTCCTCAACAGGGCTCTGGACACAACAAATTCCCTTTCCAACTGCACAATATAAAATATTCTAATTCTGGCTTTTAAGGTAAAAGGGGAAGACAACAAAAATCTGATTAGAAATAAATAGTAACACATTCCCTCCTGAGAGGACATCTGGAAGTTGGTGGACATTAGGCCAAAGTGAGAGCCTGATTGTTCATTTACAAATAATAACGAATGATCATATCTATCAAGACCATTTAGCATTTTTTGGTGCATTTCTCTCCCCCAAAAACCAGGCCAGGGAGAGACATACCCAAACAAAATCCTGAGAAAAAAAACCCCAGCAGCTCTCAAGGGCAGAGTGAGAGTCTGGACTTGTAAAAATGCTTGGGCAGCAGTCCAAGCAAAAGGCCCAGTCTTTAGAACAACCAAACAAGGGAGAGCAGGATCCTGTCCCACAGCAGCCTTTAGGGGACAGTGAGGATCTGCAGGGGTCCCGAAGTGTTCAACATCAGCAGGTGTGAGTAACAACCTCCTCCAAGGAAGGTGGGAATGCTGCCCACTGCCAGATGAATGGAGAGGGAAGGAGAAAGGTAACCCAGACAGAGATCAGGGAAAATCAGCCTATTTTTAAACCTGCTGTGCAGTGATCAGGAGCTGAAGGGCGCCAGGCAGGGCTGGGGTCTCTGGGGTTTGTGTCACTTGGCTGGGGTTGGCTCAGTGCTTTGTTTCACCCCCTCACACCAGCTAAAACACACTTTTTAGCAAAAAAAAAATGTCTGAGATCAAGTGAGGAATCATCAGCACAACCCACCAAACCCAGGTTCACTCAGGGAAGGGATAAAGGCACGTTGTTCCACTCCACAAACCCCCCTGGCCATGGGTGACAGATGTTCTAAACCCTGAGCTGCACAGCAAAGGGCCACACACAGCCAGGTCTGGGAGATGCTCATTTTCCTGGTAACCTCTGTGCCCAAAATACCCAGCCACTCACTTCCCTGGGAGTTTATTTTTCCCTCAGGAGAATTATCTGATTCTGTGAATCCTCTCCATTTTCCATTCAAGCTCCCAGATTGTGCAACTTCCCCGCTGCACCTCCTTTCATAAACCAGGGAGGACCAAAATTAAAATTCCCAGCAGCCCTGCAGACACTGGTTTCCTCATCTGCCCCTTTGAAGCCGTGGCTGATGCTCTTCTGAGTGACTGAATTGATGCTCTTTGCTGTGTTTTTATACAATAAATCAAGGCAGGGCTGTCAAATGTCCCCAGGCAGGTGACAGCAGTGTCAGAGCTTCAGGACCAAGCTCTGGAGAACACGAGGCAATGTCTGAGCTCAGCCAGCACCTCGAGCCTTCCCTCCCTTCTCCACCTCCCCTCCAATCCCTCTGGAAACACAAATCCCTCAGTGGTCACTCCAGAGTGTTCAGTTCCAAAGGATTTGGTGCTCTTGAAGCATGGGAAATGCTCAATTCCATGATTCTGGCCACTATCCAGGTTTTTCCCCACGCTCCATCCCCAGGAAAGGATGCTCAGGAATCTCCTCTGTCTGACCCTGTATCCCTCAAAAAGCATGGAGAGAGAAATTGTCCTTTGCAGTGGGTCTGACACA
Source organism: Drymodes brunneopygia (assembly GCA_013400955.1). Taxonomy (NCBI): domain Eukaryota; kingdom Metazoa; phylum Chordata; class Aves; order Passeriformes; family Petroicidae; genus Drymodes; species Drymodes brunneopygia. The sequence goes on from VZTZ01027012.1 coordinate 119,577, forward strand.
AACTGGACAGCCCTGGGAATGTCATTTCCCCACACTCTGAGCTCCATCCATCACCTGTCCCAACAAAAGCAAAAGAAACAATTTTTAAAAACCCATTTTTCAAAGAAAAAAATGAGGTTTTTTGTGAGCAGAGGGTCTCCACGAGGCAAGTGGAAAGGTACTGGGAGTTTTCCTGTCCCAGTGTTGCACCACAGTGCAGGACTGCAATGTCCCAGGAAGATTTAGATCTCCAGTGGTGCCACTGATGTCAGAACTGGGCTGGCATGTACAAATAAATACAAAGTATTTCAGTGCTGTGGCACAATGGCAGCAGTCTCTTTCCCATATTTATGCCCTGCAGTATCAGAGAGGACTTCTGTGCAATCCAGGAACTGGTGACAAGACTCCTTTAATTGCACTCAGAAATATATTTTTAGGAATAAGACCAAGAAGTTGAGGCAGCTTCCTTCTTGTTAAAAACTAAAATAAAATGCCTGATGGGCTGGGAGCGAAGAAAAATGAAAGTATTGATCAGCTCAACAGCTGGAAAAATGTCTACTAGTACAAATAAAAATTTTGAACTCTGTTAATATTTTAAAGATTGTGTAACTGGGGGAAAAAATTAAAATTTTGTTTGTTTGTTACTGTTAGGAACTCACAGCTACTGAAGAATCAGATTTCCATAAAAGCCTATCTGCAGTTTAATGCCACTAAAAGCCTGGAAAATCAACTTTTTGGATATTTAACGTTTATAGACTGTTACTCACTGGAAACCTAAGGAAGCTGTCAAGGAAATGTGGCAGCTACAGTGGGGATTTTATTAATTTCAGCATCAAGGGGGATATGGGGAACTTTTTAAAGAGAAAACCACTCTTGTCCTTGACCCCAGAGAGCTTTCTGGACCAACAGGGAAGGGCAGGCTTAAAGATAAAATACAGGAGAGCTGGGAAATTGGGTTCTTTCAGCTCTGAGTGCCCCCATGTGTGTCAGACAGGTGCTGAAATGTGTCTTCTCATCCTGAATGTCCAACCTAAGGGACAAAGCAGGCCTGGTTTTCACAGACCATCACCTTTCTTTCCCAGCTAAATCCAAGGAAAGCTGCAGAAGCTCCCAAGGTCAGCTCCAGGACTTGAGATCAAGGGTTTCAAAAGGGAGCTTCACAAAAATCAGAGGCTGCTTCTGAAAAGGGCTTCTATTCCTCTGCAGCTCACACAGCAGCACATGAAATTTCCAGAGCATTTGTTTTTAGAGCTTGAAGTCACCTTAAGCAAAGCTAAATGTCAGTTTTAATAGATGACAAAACCTCCTCTCAATTCCAGTGCCAGCAGTCAGGAAGGCTGTGAGGCAGAGCTGCTCCTGCCAGCACAGCTCACCCCTGGTTTCTCCTGAGCAGTGCAGCAAAGTCCTGACTTCACTGCTGAATGCAGTTCTGGCTGCTTCCTTTAGAAATGACAAACAGCTGATCCGTTTGTTTCAAAGTAAAACAAAAATGAAAAAGACATAAACCCAGCCTGGTGATGTTGGAGCTTCCACTTTCTTCATTTCTTTAAGAAATCACAGAGAATTTCTACAGAAAAATCACACTTTCTCCAAGACCTTAACCTGCAGTTCAGTGCTATCTGCTGCTTTTTCCAGCTAAAATTCCAGTCCAGCCAGAGAATCCAAGCAAAAGAGCCACCAGAAAACAACAGAGGCTTCGAGCCACATCATCTATGATTTATATTGGTGATGATCATGCTGAAGCAGGAAACAAAGCAGATTAATTTTGATAAATGCCAGTGTTGCAACCATTGTGCTGCTGCCTGAAAGTCACTTTTCTTCACTTTTGAACAGGGCAAATTTACTTTGGGCTCCATATCACAAAAAAAAATGAATGAAAAAAAGATGGAAGGCTGAATCCAGCCTCACAGGGATCATTCCCAGATTCCAGCCTCCACCTCACATTCTTTTGTCTTTGATCCTCACATGAGTTCAAAAATATTTGTTTACCTCAAGGTCAATCCCAGCTGACTCAATAATTGGGCAAGACAAAATGTTTGAGAGAAAACAAGTGGTTAAGGGAGTTATTGAGGGGTTTGTTATCTGTTTGTGTCATGCCACAAAGCGGAAAATTACCTTAAATACTGAAGGAAAAGAAACCCATGAGAGAGAAAGCCCAGGCAGCCAAAAGCACTGGGGTTCTGGATAACAATTTACAGCAGCAAATACTCTTGAACTGTTTCACTTCTGCATGGTTTCAGAGCAGGAGAAAGTCTCTGCAGACTTTTTAACCCTAAAAAACCCTGTTGAAAACCATGAGGTTCTTTCATATTCCTTCATTTGATTTTTTTTTTGTTCTTTTATTTCTTTTCTGTGTGGACGATGAAAAGTTTGAGGGCTGCTTTTCCCACTCCCCTCACCATGAACTTGCAGGCTCTCTCACGGGCATGGACTTTCCAGTTTAGCTGGAAAATGAGTTAACAAAAGGTAAAAATGACAAATTTCCTGCAACAGCTTCCTTTCCACTGGGTTATCACCATCCTTGAGCCAGAACAGCCACCAGTAAATTGTGCCCCACTCCCACTGAGGTTTTTGTCACAGCATTATTCCTGTCAAGGAACAGTGATTTTTCCAACCTATCTTTAGGAGCAGCATCCCTTGCAGAACAGCAAAGACAGGAGACCAAGAGCAGGAGTCATTTAGTGCCCACTGTGATCTGCATTTATCCAGAATTCCAAGAATTTCACAGCTCTGGAGGCTACAGGGATGAGGTCCCTGATCACCTGGTAGGACCTGACTGATTTCAGGCAAGAGCAGCTCTGGATTTTGTGTCAGGGTGGGATCTGTGTGCACACCTGAGCTTCCTCATCACAGCAAGAAAAGAATACAAACCCCTCTCTGTTCCAAATCTGATCAGATTTCCAAAGCTAGGGAAAGGGAAAACAGAGTGCAGGTTTGAGAGCTGAAAAACAATTCAGGGATTCATCAGAAACTGCACAGGTGCCATAAGAAAGGAGTTTTCTTGTTGGAATGACTGCTTAGCCAAAAACCCAGCTATGTACAAAAAAACCCTCCAGTGCCAAGTTTAGGCCAGGATTATCAATCCTCTGTGCAGACTAAACCTTTCCCCCAACACTTATCCACCAAGGCATTTCTTTCCACAATCCCCATCTCTTCACTGGTTTAACATTTCCCTAAAGCCAGGCTTAGCCCCGTGCCCCATGTCTGAACCCAGTCCCAAATGTCTCCCCAGTCCAACAGGTGACTGGGAGTTTTCTGAACTGAACTTTATTCCTCCTCCAGCCCCTGCTCAGCCCAGCTTTAACCCCCAGGGACCATGCAGTGAAAAAGGGATTCGTTTTTCACTGTGTCTCTGAAAGAGTGGCATCTTCATGGTGACATCACCCTTCTGCCTTCAGAGCTTTCTAGGATTGATAAAAAGATTAATTAACTGGCTCCTAATACTGAATTGCCATTTTGTGCATCACAGAGTTGAATACAGTGGGGAACCAGCACCTACATCTACCAAAACTTTTTATATAGACTCTTAGAAGCTGCTGACAAAAAAACATTATATCCTAATCCAGTAGGAATGTTCCTTTAGGTCACACTGGAGTAAAGTCACATTTGACCACCTGATTCTCAATTCTCAATTCTCAACTGAGAATTCTCAATTCTCAAAGCCTCAATTCTCCCATGCTGATGCCCTTCTCTCTATCTGATGGACAGCTTCCAACAATAAAAGTTACCTCCACCTAATTTTATGAAGCCCACAGCCCAGCACACTCCACTGGACAGGAATTCAGCTCCTCAAGTGCCTTTGCAGGTCAGGCTCCTGTGGCCACATGAAAGCTCAGCTGGAGAGCAGTAATCACTGGAACGTGTGAGATGTGGCACAAGGAGAGCAGCCTGCAAAGAGTGTGGCCACCCTGGCAGCACCTCCAGAAACTGCTGTGAGGTGGGGATTTAAACTCAGCCAGGTCTTGTGTCATCATCCATCCATCTCCTTGGCTTTCCCCTCTCCGGGAGCAAATGATGAATGTGACCTTCTTTGTTTGAGTTCTTGCAATGAAGCACTGTTTGCATAAGGCTCTTTTTTATTTATTTTTTTCCTGCGGCTTGTTGACTTTTATAAGACATTCATAAATTTGTTCTGAGTGCCAGTGAGATGCTTAATGGTGCTAAAGGGAAGGTATTAAGGATAGTCGACTCATGTTAGAACAAGCCACTTGAAAGAAGTTATAAATATTTGTCTGGATTTCATTTTGCTAACAAACAGCTTCTTTTCTTCTTCTCCTCCCACCGCCCCCCCCTTAAAGGGTTGATCTCATAAACAACAGAAGAATTTTCTCATTAATAAAAAAGCACATGTCTGGATTTGGGTTTTTTAATAGAAACTTTCCTATTGGGGACATTTGAGTCCTTGTGTTCTGTCTGCATGGAGTCGGCTCCCTTTTCAGGAAAACCTTGGCAGCTTAAGACCTCCAGGGTGAGCTCATGTTCTTTTGCACTCCCTCAAACTCATCCCTGCTCTTTCATTGCTCTGGCAATGAGTTTAGGCCAGACTTAGGGACTGCAGTGTCCTAGAACCCAGCCAGTAGCTACACATTCCTCCTCCTTTTGCTCATGAGCACACTGGAGGGTTTTGGATCCCTTCAGGACTGGAGCCACACAATTTGGGAACTCCACCCTCCAGTCCTGTTGCTCCAAGGTCACATTGACACGGACACACAGAATATCCTGCTCTTATTGTCCTGGGGACCAAAGTCCCTCTCATTGGGAGCCAGGATTGGCAATTGGGGGCTACCACACGTGCAGCCCCCTCCAGATCCCTGCCAGCCCCAGGGCAGCACAGACAGCTTTTCCACAAGAATAGTCCAAAGCTGCTTCTTGGAATCAGCAGGGATGGGTGCTGAGGGCTTGTCCCAGCCTCTGGCTCGGGGCAGGCAGAGCCCTTTCCTTCCCAGAACAGTCTCTGCTTGTGTTTCAGCACCAAAGTTCTCTTGGGGTGCAACCACCACTGGAGGTCTGAGGAGCTCCAAGCAGCTCCTGCTGGTTGAGATGAGCAGATAGCTCAGCACTCAGCCAGCAGGAGAGCTGGGGAAAAGGGGGTGCCCAGAGGAGCCAGATGGGAAGGAGAGGAAGCCCCCCCTCTTCAAAAAGCAATTAGGAGACCAACAAAAATGGGAAAACAAGGTTTGGGAGGGTCTTTTTGGTTGGTTGGTTGAACTCTGTGGGAAGAATGAGTTGTCAATGCAATTTTTTATTTGTTTTCTTGATGCTCTCACAGACCAGAGCTCATTACAGATGTCCAGAAAGTACCAGCAAGGAAATCTTGAACACTGTCACCTCAGACAAGTCCCAGAAGAGCCAGGGTCACTTTTACCTTGGGAAGGACTGACAGCTTTAGTCTGAGCCAGCAAACCAGCTTAAAATCACTGCTAAAAATATTCAAACCCCCCCAGAGAACTGCCCCAGACAGCAAGGAAAGCATAAGAGAAAATAAACTTTCTAATACAGAGCTCTGAACTGTCTCCGGTGTTTTTTCTGGATCCTTTTGGATTTTCTGGATCTGTGCACAGCACTCTCCGTTATAAGGCATCTTTATGGCACAAACAAACCCTGCCTCCAGCACAGGCACGGAAAAGACCTGGCAGATGGTCCAGATCAGCAGAGATAAGAGCAAACTACCACACAGGTAAGGCACCTGCCCGGGGGAAGGCTGCAGCTCCCTGCCAACATTCAGCTCCCTGCTTCTCTTGTTCTCCCTCCTGCCTTTTTTCTTTTTTTCTTTTTTTTTTTTAAACTCATGTATATCACTCAAGCAGCTTTCCCAGTGCCTGCAAATGCTAATTGCCACGCTTTGTAACATTCTGTACCCCAGCAGAATTAGATGGCAGCCCAGCAGCCCTGATGATATCGTGGTGAATGATTTATCCACCCTGTACCACATTCCTGCCCTGTGCTGGGGCAATGAGGCTGGGGAGAGCTTGGAGGGATTGGTTTGCCTCTGGTGTGGGCTGCAATCAAAGGTTAATGGCCTTGAGCACCCAAGAAGTTCAATTAATGCCTTGAAATGGCCTGGCTGGAAGGGCTTTATTAAACGGGCCATTAACACAAGGAACACTATTTCATGCCTTTGTAAACATGAGTAAAATGCTCCTCACATCCACAGCACGCTGGCCATGTGCTAAATTAGCAAGCACCTGGAGAACTCTTTGTTCAGAGATGGGCCCCAGCTCCATTATGGACACACATTTCCACCACTACCACAAGTTTAAGCTCTCTAGAGGGTCAAAATCTGGGAAAAAACAGAAGTTTTGTACCATCTCCTCTACCTCTCCAGTCTCTGCTCTCACCAAGATTCCCAAAAGCCTGAAATGAGCACAGTGAAGAGGAGTATCCTTCAGAGTCCTCCTGGGGAAGGAAAAGGAGCTCTGGAAAAGGAGCTTTGTTATTGACTGTGGGGACAGACCCATCCCATCCACCATAAAAACTTTGCCTGATTGCTCTGCTCATCCTCCTCACTGCGTGTGAGGGGGAAAATGTGAAAGGCAGTAACCAAGAGCTGCTTCAGCAGGTGATTTATTCAAATGTGGAAAGGTTTTTTTCTATCAATCCATCTAAGCAACCCATCAGTGCTTCCAGCGGATGCCACCAACAGTCACATCCCTCCATCCCCTTGGAGGAGGGCAGGGAGGAGCAGCCAGATCATTCAGGGACCACACGGTAACTCTTAGAGATGATTCTGGCAAAAGTGGAGGTGGGAAGAAACCTCCAAGGCTTGCACAGGAACCAGCCACTCCCTCAGTGCCCTCAAAGTCACACACTGAACTGCTTTAATTGCCCCATGCCAGCTTCTTCCTCTGCTGGAGACTCATTCGAGGCCCTTTCTCCCTCCATCCATCCATCCATCCCTCCATCCATCCATCCCTCCATCCATCCATCCCTCCATCCATCCATCCATCCATCCATCCATCCCTCCATCCATCCATCCCTCCATCCATCCATCCATCCATCCATCCATCCATCCCTCCATCCATCCCTCCATCCATCCATCCATCCATCCCTCCATCCATCCATCCATCCATTTTTAGTTCCCTTACAAACCTTATCCCACATCCCCTCCTTGGCCAGCTGTGACACACCAAGGCAGGAGAATGTCACCGTGGAGCCAGCACAGGTTTGCTCTCCAAGGCTGCCCATCCCAGCCACAAAACTCCCTGCCAAGGCAAATTGGATTAAGCTCAGATCAGATTAGGCGAGACCTGGGCTGTGGGGACTTTTCACTCGGGCCTTTCTTCAGCAAAAAGAGCTCCAGAGGCTCAGCAGGACAACAAGAGAGGGGAAAAGGGAGAGAGGCTGGAGCCATGAAGAGAGAACTGGGCTCCTGGGGAGAGGAGAACAAAGGGAGATAAGATGCAAGGTAAATAAAAAGGCACCAGGGCTTAGTTGTGACTTCAGAGAGAGAAAGTGGGGGGCAGGGGTTCAAACTTTCCACTAATTAGCCTTGTAGCAGCAAACCCTGAAAGCCTGAGCTGCCCCAGGGGCTGCAGCACAGGGAGGGCAACCTGGGCCATCTTCAGCTTTGAAAGGATGAAAAGAGTGACAAAAAAGGGACAGCTCCACCTTCAGACCCCAGGCAGTTTGCAACGCCTCGGGTCTGACCTGAAAATGGGAGTTTGCTCTGGAATCTCCCTGCAGCATCGTTTAAATTTGTAAAAAAAAAAAAAAAAAAAAGGAAGATAAATAAATAAAAGCATTGTGAAAATGTGCACCTGCTCCCTGATCCACCAAAACTCTATGAACTCACCTTTAAACACAGGGCTCTGCTAACCCAGACCATCTGAAATCATTAAATATTTGCTTCAATACTTTTCTGGATCAGGCAAAGCATTGCCATGGGTGTCCTCAGGCTGCACATTTAATTGAAGCAACACCTGGTTCTGTCAATGCTACAGACAGAACAGTAAAAGTCATGCAGCAACTCACACTGACATAGAAAATATGAGTACTAATACATCAAATACATGGAAAACCATGTCCTGTACAGTTTATATATATGGGATATAGAAAAAGGGTAATTAGATCTCTGTTCTCAGTGGCTAATAGGAAAATGGTAAGCCTGGCTTGGGTGTTCTGGCTGGAGGAAACCCAGCATAATTGCCATTAAATGCCTTTACTTGTTGGTTTGGAAGCAGAGCTCAAATTCTTGGTGTATTAACACTGAAAAAGCATCAGAGGAAAAGGTGGTTTATTCAAACACTGAATACCCAGCTTTATTCTGATAAACCATCCTCCATAGCATCCTCTTATTTCCCCCAAAACCACTGGGGGATCCACTCAGAGCTTCTGCACACAAAATAGAGGGAGATTTTTTTTTTTTTTTCATTTTTGGTGGAGTCCTGAATTGCAATCACAAACCCCTGGAGTTACTGCAGGACAAATTAACTCTGCCAGAGAGTCACCAGGAAGATCAACCCCACAAACAGCACTGAGGGGGCCTCTCTTTATCAAGCTTCTGTCTGGAAATTCTGCACACCTTTGTCCCCCTGGTACAGAATAAAAATGCCCATTTTTCAGGGTTTGGGGAAGGTAGTGCCAGCTCTGCCTAGCCCCAAACACACACCAAACTAAATCATGATCCCAGCAGAAGGAAGGACAAAGCTGAATTCCCATTCTCTCAGTGTGAGGGAGCAGTGATTGAGAACTCCTGAAAAGCCCCTGTTGCTTCCCAGTCCAGTTTGTGTTTGTTGAAGCCCAAGGCAGACAAACACGACAGGAGCCCCCAGGAATCCATAACCACCCTGATGCTTCTGGGTAGCAAATCATCTCCACTGCCATCTGTTTCCAGTCACTTCCAAACGAGTTCTCAAGAGTCAATTGTTTTCTTCTAGGAAAAATAAACATGCAAGCTGCTATTCACCCAATTTCCAGCAATTTTCTGCTGTGGGTAAATGCAGCTTCAGATTTTAGAGCGAAGCCTCATTCTCATCCAAAGAATTTTGCAATATAATTACCTCATTTTTACTGACTTGGATAACTGTTGCCCTTTGAGAAAAAAAAAAAAAGAAAGAAAAATAAGCGGGGTGTAAAGTCTGCAAGACTAATTCCTCCTCCTGCCCCTTTGTTATAAAATCCTGGAACAACTGACAGTGATTAATCTCACTTGATATTTCTTTGGTTCTCTATTTGTTGATTTAAAGGCATTTTGTGACTGATTGTTTTCAGTTGCCTGGACAGCTGTCAGATCTGTACTGTGGTTTGATTTGGCTTTCGGGGAGCAAAATCATTATTTTTCTTGTTTTTACAGCTCCAAAACAGAGTGGCTGACGGAGGTGGCCCGTCAAAAACCATCTCTGTGAAACCAAAACTACCTCCAGATTGAGAGAAGATGGCTCAGGCATTCTGCAGGCAGCTTACACAAGATGTGGAAGGCAATAACACTTTTTTTTTTAAATTTTATTACTAGTTTTTAAGATGCCCAGCTTGCACATAGGCCCAAATACAGTGGCAAAATCCATCCTGAAGTGTAACATCAGTGGTTTTGTAGGGATAACTTTGGCCTTTGGAGCAGCACTGGTGGAGCTGGTGTGGAGCTGCATTTTCTGCTGGTTTGGGGGCTGGAGTGCTCCAGTTCCAGTAATTCCCATCCCTGCTTGCCTGGGAAAGGCTGTGCCCAGTGAAAAGAGAGTGGAACAGGGTCTGAGAGTCTGAACCACAAAAAAACCATTAAAAAGTGAGGAAAACTCAAGAGAGGAAGGTGTTAACAGCTCAGTATCCATCACCTTCAACCCCCTGTCTCTGACATTGGCCACAACCTTTGGCTTTAAACCTTACCCTCAATTTTAGCCTCTTTTCATCTCTGCACCTTCCTTTTACCTCCATCTCACCACTGTGCCTGTCTGGCTCTTCACTTCTCTCATGGTGCATCTACAAACCAGACTAATACCACTTGAATGTCATCCCTCCTGTCTCTTTTTTGGATTCCAAGCTAAAACCTCACCAGCTTCTACCTCAAACAAGGTTGGATGGGGCTTGGAGCACCCTGGGACAGTGGAAGGTGTCCCTGCCCATGGCAGGAGGTGGCACTGGATGAGCTTTAAGGTCTCTCCCAACCCAAACCATTCTGGGATTCTCTGATTCACAATTTACACGTGAGTTTAAGCCTGTGGAGAAAACAACTGCTACTGACTGCAGTTTGCTAAAATTTAAGCACAAAACAATGAATGCTCTGACAGCCTGGTGTTTTCCTGGATAGATGATGGGATCTGCTGACACATCTTCGTGTTTGTCCCTGTCCAGTCAGTAAAGATTAGGAGAGAACAGCTCCAAGGCCAGCACTAGATGGTGGCACCTAAGGGACAGTCACAGCCCAGGGCCCACACTTAACCCCTCATCCCTTCTGGTCATCTGTGGCTCCCACCACCCGAGGTCTGCAGCACATAAAACAGCCAGAACAAGTGAAAAACACAGTGAAAGGCAGAGTGAGACTCATTATTTTGCCAAGGAAGGTGTCTCCAGGTCTCTCCACCACCTGAGCCATTCTCCTTCCACTGCCCACATCCCTTCCCAGGCTGCCTCCACTGGTGTTCCTAGCTGGAATTAGGATTACCACCAGCTCTCTTAAAAATAAAACTAACCCACACATTCTTTTCTCAGTTACCAGATTATTCTTCAGTTCTTTTCCCAGTTACCAGATTATTCTTCACCCTTTCAGCCCATTCTTAAGCATCTCACATTATTCAGATGTGATGCCTTTAATTTCTCATTGAGGGCCTATGGCCCTGCTCCTCTTTTCAAGCTTCACACTTCTATTTTCATGGAGTTTTCCTTTTCCTCCTCCAGCCCTCTCCTCCACAACAACACTGCAAGCAGTGCAAGCAAGCCCCACATTATGCCCTGAGAGCCTGTGTGTAACAATAGACTCGAGCTTGGTTTTACAAATCACTCATCCCCACATCTTCTCTCCCTCACTTTTCCAAACCACGGCCGTAAATTGTTGGGAAAAGAGCACAACAGTTGTATCTTTGCATCCCTGCCCTCATCAGCTTCTTTAACATGCAGCAAAAATGGGCCATCAAATCCACCAGGCCACATTGAATTGTGCACAACACTCTGGTGAAGTTTCCCTTGCCCTTGTTCTCATACAGATCTTTCAACCCAGCTGAAACATCTGGGAATTCTTCTCCCAAATCCCATAAATCCCACAGTGTTCCTTTCCCTGCCATCCCTGATGCTCTTCTTAGGGTTCTCCACCTTCTCCAAACACATCACCCTTCTTCTCAGCCACTTGGGCACAGGATGGATTGGGAGCATCCCTGAACAAATAAATCCCCGTGGTTTTCCCATCTCCTCTGCTTTCCACCACTCTGATCTCATTTCTGTCATCTGATTCCTCTTTATCCCCATTGCCTGTTCTCATACCCATTCACGTCACACATTTAAGAAGGTGGCAAAGAATGTCAAATGTCTTTATAATCCCACTAAGTCACATTTGCCGCTTCAACCACCGGCTTAGCTCACTGGGCTCCTTTTTAAACAAACACAAACAAGCCCAGAAGATGTAACAACAACAGAAACAGGCGGGCAGCAGAGCAGGACATGCTGAAACTCAGCATGGTCCCCCATTAGGGGGAAAATTTCGAGTGTTTTAATCATGACAACGGCACCACAATGAATCAGTGGATGTGACGGGGCAGCCTCTCGGCTGGTGCAGCGCCAGCAGCTTCCACAGGGGTTCATCAGGCATCAATTGGCCCCATATGTGAAAAAGCCTCCACAATTTGTCCAGTTTCTCCCATCCCTGCGGAGCAGAGCCTCCATATGTGAGATCCCACAGAGCTGTCAGCCAACGTCACATTTCAACAACAGCGAGAAAACAACCGGGGCTGCACAAACCAGCAGAACAATCCCATTGCTCATCAGCTGGCAAGTGACCGGCGCTGGCAGGGCTTTTGTTGATCACAACCCTCTTTCTATGGAACAAAACATAGGAAGGATCACGCCAGAACAGCCTCAGTGATCCATCTTCCCCCTGCTCCTGTCTCCAGCAGAGGCCAACGGTGATGCTGGGACGGGAGGTCCACGACGCCTGCGAGGCACCTGGGCTGCTTGTGCAATGCTTTGCCCCTGGCCCAGGGAAAAGCTCCCCTGCTCCATGCAATGTGTTATCCCAGAGAGGAAAGGCTCTCAGGGGCTGCCATAAAGCAACATATGTCCAAGTCAGACTGTCCTTGCTTTTTTCTGTCTTTATTTTAGCTTGATGAATATAACCGAACATCCTCTCCTGAAGATCAAGTCAAGACTTCATAAATTAATTCAGTTTTGTGTCAAAAATATTGGCTTTACCTAAATTAATATCTTTTCTTACAAAAGTAGTTGCATAGGATTGTTTCTTTAACCCTACCCTGTTTCTCAGGGCTTTAATCCCTTTCCTTGCCTATTCAACACCAAATTCTTGTAGGGCCATTCAATTTCTTTGTAGATAAATTCTCTTCCTCCAAACTTTATACACTTTTATTCTTTTCTACCTTCATTCCATCTTGTCTTGGACATGATTTATATAGCTCAGCTACATCATTATTTGGCTCAGTGCTGAACAGAGATTGCAGTCTCAGTTCCCACAAGGCAAACAAATAGATCAGGTGAAAAAATTAAAAAAGCTGAAATAATATCTTGTACCTGAAACAGAGTTCAGGGAAGTTGATGAGATGATCTTGATGGCTATACAATGAATCATATCCTTTCTAAACTGATATTTGCTATAAAGAACAAACCCTGCTTCATTTTCAAAGTGGACATGGTGATCAGGGGACTGTTCTATTTGTACATCTTTTTGTCACAAAACAACTGATTCTGCAAATATTAAACCCAAAGAAAATACGATCTGATCTATTTCTTTTATTTTTTTTTTCCATCTCTGAAAGAAGCACTTTTAAAATGCTGTGCCTGGTAGAACACGCCAACATGAAAAACTCTCAAATTAATTTAGAAACGAAGCACAGACACTTTTGGCTTAAGCTACTAAAAATAATAGTTTAAAAAAAAAAATCAGTCTCTCTCAATTTATATATTATTAACACTCAGAGCATCTCGTGATTCCGGAGATGAAGCAGAGGGGGAAAACTCCTGCATCCATCCCCGAGCTGAATATTTTGTGCGGTACCAACTGCCGGTCCTGGCAGCGCCGCCGCCCTCGTTAGGTGATAAATTAATGCTCCGCTCCCGCTGTGCCCTCGCCAAGCGGGCAGAGCTCCAGCCCGAGCCCGGCTTGTCCAACCGGCACCCACCCTCTAGTGGGATGAGGGAAAAGTGCTGCTCCAGCTGCTCCCGGCCGGGATCCATCGGGACAGCTGCTGGAGCACCGGCAGGACGCTCCTTTGGGATGGGCAAGCCGAGATCTTCCCTCCTTCGCTCCTCTCTGCCCTCCACACCTTTCATTTTAGCACTGAGAGGTGATTCCAGACGGGATGAGCTTCAGCAAGAAAATCCTAGGATAATCTTTTCTGTGCACTGCAGAGTCAGGGCTGTTTTAACTGCATTTTTATAGGTGGCCAAGCAGTGATAACCCAGGGAATCAGTGGCTGTAAGGGTCATTCTGTCCCAAAAATAGTGTGGCAGCAGGAGCAGGGNCATTTTAGCACTGAGAGGTGATTCCAGACGGGATGAGCTTCAGCAAAGAAATCCTGGGATAATCTTTTCTGTGCACTGCAGAGTCAGGGCTGTTTTAACTGCATTTTTATAGGTGGCCAAGCAGTGATAACCCAGGGAATCAGTGGCTGTAAGGGTCATTCTGTCCCAAAAATAGTGTGGCAGCAGGAGCAGGGCAGGGACTGTCCCCTGTGCTGGCACTGGTGAGGTCACTCGAGGGCTGTGTCCAGTTCTGGGAGCCTCAGTTCAGGAAGGACATGGAGGGGCTGGGGGTGCCCAGAGAAGGGAACTGAGCTGGGGAAGGGGCTGGAGCCCCAGGAGAGGCTGAGGGAGCTGGGAAGGGGCTCAGCCTGGAGCAAAGGAGGCTCTGGGGGGACCCTGTGGCTCTGCACAAGTCCCTGACAGGAGGGGGC
>VZTZ01027012.1:136109-149773 GCA_013400955.1 Drymodes brunneopygia
TTTGCTCTACATCAACCCCACAACCCTAAATCCCAGGTCAGCTCTGAGTTTGCTGTTGAAGTGTGGTCATATCAGCCAGCGTATCTAACCACAGAATGTATTTTCTGAGCAAATGGTTAGTAAAACTCCCATCATTTTGCTGAGTAAGAGCTCCCTGGGATTGATCTGCTCAGGGAAGGAACACCAGGGATGGAAACGTACTGTTCCTTTACAGCCACAACACCAACACAGCAATAAACACCACCTCGCCTGGAAAATCAAGCTCAAACCAACAAAATCCTTGTGCAAATGGTGCACAGAAATACCAGAACTGCCAGGTTAAAATACAAACTAATGAGAGAGAGGGAAATATTTGATATTAATCATTAGGGTAATGATTGCTGCTGGGTAGAAGATCCAAATGAATGAGTGGGGACGAGAACCTGATCCTGGAAATAAGCTCAGAGAAACAAAAGCAGGAGTCTGAATCCAAGATAATTTTTCAATTTTGTACACTCAGGGCTATAACAGCAGAAGCAAACTTGTACATTTTCCTTTTAATATGGAAAAATATCAGCCCAAGGCTGGAGAGGCAGAGGCAGAACACAAAATAGGCGTCGCAGAGAACTGAACGAAGCCTCTCTCTCCCTTCCTCTCTATTCCTCCGCATCCCTAACCCCCTCAATTCCCTGCTCTGGGTGATTTCACGGCGCAGCACATCTGCAGGAGCCGCGGGGACAGGGCAGCTCCGCGGGGACAGCGCTGCTCTCCATCCCCCGCCCCGGCGCTTGGCAGCGACGGGAGCCGCGCAGGTGGAGCAGCAGGTGGGCAGCTGAGTTTGCGCTTGTGCTGCTCTCCCAGATGCTGCTCCAGAGCCAGCCCGGCTCCCAGGGAGGCTGTGGCACGTCCTGCCCTGCGCTGGCAGGGCTGGAGGGACCGTCCGAGCAGTGGGGGGGAGCAGGGATGTTCTGCCTCCCTCCCTCCCTCCCCTCGGCAGATGGAGGCTGTGCTGCATCTGTTCCTCGCAGAGTTCCTCATCTGGGAGCCACGCAGCTCTTAACAGCACTGCAGGGATCTCCTGGGAGGAAAGGCTGGAGGGTTTGGGATTGTTCAGCCTGGAAAGGAAAAGCTTTGGGGTGACCTGAAGGGAGCACACGGGAAAGATGGAGAGAGACTCTTTACAGGGGATGGAGGGACAGGACAAGGGGAATGGCTTCACACTGACAGAGAGCTGGTTAAATTAAGATTAATTTAGTAGATTAAAGTAGATTAAATACAAGGAAGAAATCCTTCCCTGTGAAGGTGGCCAGGCCCTGGCACAGGGTGCCCAGAGAAGCTGTGGCTGCCCCTGGATCCCTGGCAGTGCCCAAGGCCAGGTTGGACATTGGGGCTTGGAGCAGCCTGGGACAGTGGAAGGTGTCCCTGCCCATGGCAGGGGTGGCCCTGGATGAGCTTTAAGGTCCCTTCCAACCCAACCCATTCTGTGATTCAGAGCTGCCCTGGGAATACAAACACAGCCTGTGCAAGCACGACCCAAAGGAGGTTGCCAGGCTCCTGTCTCAGAGCCTTCAAAGGAAAATGATTGAAAGACATGTTCAGCAGGTAAATGGCTACTCTGGGGTGATGATCCACCAAAATCAGCTGAAAAACACCAGCATTCATTATCAAACTTTGCCCAACATAATGCACTTAACCCCAAATTTTCGGTCGCTACAAAAATACTCTCTTTAAATAAGGTGGAAATGCGTTGCAAGCAACTTCCTTTTATTTCACTACAAAGAATACAATTTATATATATATTTTTTAGCTGCAATTCATAGAAGATTGCCCTGGTTTACATGGGAAACTGGGGAAGGAACATTCCCTGCAATGAGCCTGCAGAGGGAAAGAAACGACTTCTCAGAAAGGGCCAAGTTCAGGATTTCAGCCTGCACTTTAAGCAGGGGGCTAAGAGTAAAGTCCTGCCTGCTGGAATTGTGAAATCTCTGTAAGCAACTTTATAAGCAAGTATTAGCACAGCTGGCAAAGGCTCTCAGCTAGGAAAAAGTTATTCCACTGCTGAAGACGTGCAGGAGGAAGCAGATGAACTGAAGTCTGAAAAAGCACAGTAGATGGGGGCTGTGTGGACTGGAGGCCTGTTGAGAAGCCACTGCAATATTCATGAAGGAGTTTAGGGTTTTATACCAAAATGCCTTAGCAATATATTTAGTTAAATTAATAAAATATTGGTAAAATATTTTTTTTCCTCTATTTGTTTTTTCCTGTTGCCTGCACAGACTGGAGTTTTGCAGACAGCTACAATGAAAACTGCTGGAAATGCCAGACAGAGGGAGGAGATGGGCCTGGCACAAAATGTGCAGTGAGGAGAGTGGTTTGGGATGTCCTGATGGAGCACTTCAGCCCAGCAAGGGATTTGGGAAGCAGCTTGCACTGAGCAGAATGCAAAACTCATCACAGGGAAAGATCCACTAAAAATGCTTTTGTGAAAAGTCAGGTGACAAACAACTGACCAAAGGAACTCCAAAATCTCCGTTGGTGAGGAAAACGAAGGTAGGGAATGAAGGTGAATTGGCCAGGGAAGCAGGAAGAGGGGTCCTGTTGAAGCACCAGCTGTTAGCTGCCATCTGAGAGCAATTTCCATTCCTACCCTCTCTGTAGGACACAGCCCTTCCAAGAAGGATTGTGAGTGAGCTGGCTGGAAACTGGAGGAGGCCCAAGAGCAGGCTTGTGGTGGGCGTCCCACAGCTCAGAGAGGACCTTGTGCTTCCCACAGGGGTTTGAGGCCAGATGCCATCTCCAGGCAGTGCAGAGGCAAAGGTCACCAGTGCCAGGATTGCCCAAGTCAGGGGAAACCACACGGGGAAGTTGCTGAAGCAGCAGAGTCCCCATCCCCAGCTGTCCCCAAGGCCCAGGCAAAACCCTGATGGCCACTCAGCTGCCATCAAAGGTGACAGTGACAGCCTGGGAACCACAGTGCTGCTCAGGAATGACTCTGCCCCCATAAAAAACATGCACGGCTCAAGTACATGGGAACTGCAAGAACTAAATAAACCATAATTATCAGCCACATGGGGAGAAAGCCAGCTCTTGGGAAGTTCATGTCTGTATAATGATAAATTACACAGATATGTCAATAGAATGATCACTGTTGGCTCTGAGTGACCTGTCACTTCAGCTGCCTGCTGTTTTACCATGGTGGACTGTAGTTAAATTATCTGAGAAAGGTGCTGGTTTGCAGGAGATTCATCTCTCTGTTAACTGGATTAAGTTTCTTCCTGGACATATCCAGTGGGTGGGAATAAGAACAATTGCTGACTCTGGGGGTAATTCATGGTTTCCTCACTGTCCCTCCAGGGTGACAGAGATTAATTTCTCCTCATGTAGACTCTGAAAAAAATTGTGGTGAATCCTGTCCATGAAACCCATTCATGGCCCTCCACGTGTTTGTGTCATTTATGTGGACTGGTGGGAACCATCTGCTCCTGCTGGACCAGTTCATGCAGGTCCAAAGACCATAATCTGCAGAAAAATGACATAATCAGGTAGTGTCTGGTGGAAAGTCACGTCACAGGGACAGAGGTCAGCGTACCTGGTGTCACAGGAGAAGAGGCTGGCTCTGAAACAGCTCAGTGAGCTAAAGGCTGGCAGCAGAAGGAAGAGAAAGGTGTAATGTGGCTCTCATGAAAGGCCAGTCCCTCCTCCAGAAGTGAAGAATCTGGGAGCCAGCCCTTCTCCAAAAATGAGGCTGCACTGAAACCAGAGCGAGCCCTCCAGAAGCTCTGTCATCATTGCACTGATCAGATGGAGAGGAAAGAGAAAAATCACACCCTGGAGCACAGCCAGAGGCAGCTCTGAACTGCCTGAACTGCCTGAACTGCCCTCAGCAGACCCAGCTGCAGCAGAACGAGGTGCCAAGAGATGTTTGGGCACAAGGATTGTCTGTTGAAGCCTTCATTCACAAATAAATCCACTTTCACCCCTGCAGCAGACACCCAGGAGAGCACACAAAATGAAATATGTTCATAGCTGAGATCTGGTGCCATCAGGACCCAAAGATCAAAATAAAACAATGATAACCTGCTCTACTGAACGTCATTCAGAGCCATAAATGTTCAGGAGATACGTCAGAGAATGACACACAGCCTAACCCAAGATCTGAGAAATGAAAACATCCTCACTTGGGTTATGTTGTTTCTGTCCTTAAAACACAGAGTGAACTTTTGGTAGGAGAATGATAGGCTCCAAATCATTTTAATGAGACAAGAGATGAAATTTGCAGGGACTAGACATCAATTTGAGAGAAATCATATCCTCCTGGCAGGAGATTTAATCATCTGATTATTTCAGGAGACACATTTTGGCACAGCAGTTACTTGTAGGCTCCAAAAAATTGTACAGGTTCGTTCAAAACTTCACAGAAGAGGCACAGAACTATTATGTCAGCCAATTAATAGAGACTTTTGACTGGAAAAAAAGAACATTCAATCAAAATTGCCCAAAACAATCCTTTCTCATGTATCTGAACTCAAAGGACTTCAAAACCAAGCTGATCTCAAATCACCAGCCCATATCCTGCTCTCTTCTTTTGGGTCTTCATGGCTACTCTGGGGTGATGCTCCATCAAGGTCAGCTGAGGAACACCAGCACCTATTATCAAACTTTGCCCAACACAACACACTTAACCCCAAAATCTAAATCACTGCAAAAATACTCTCTTTAAATAAGGTGGGAACGTGTTGTGAAAAACTTCTTTTTATTTCGCTGCAAAGAACACAATCTACTTTATTTAATTTTTTTTAGCTGCAGTTCATAGAAGACTGCAGAATATTCTTGTTCTTGTGAATCTCTGCCACAAAGCCACTTTGAACCTGTCCTCAGTGCTCTTTATCCAGCTGAGGACATCTGTGCTGAGCTGGGTATGGACACAGATGGATCCACACATCTGCCAGGGTTCCCTGTGTCAGGAGGGCTCTGGAAGGGTCACCCCAAGGTTTCCATCCCTAACAAATCCTACCCAGCAATGAGGGGATGAAAAGCCTATTTTTCAGCAAGCACAAACCCAAAAATTTGGTCCTGCTTAGTACATTGAGCCCACCAGAGATGTTCATTGAGAGACAAATGCTGAGGGAACTCCATAACCCTCCTAGACGGATGCAAAAAAAAAAAAATAAAGAAATTTGGAAATACCCCAGTGTGTTCCAGCAGCCTATAATGGGAGACTGGCTGTGGAAGAAGAATTGCTGGTATGATCTCAGGACTCAAGCCACTGTAGTCAGCCAGTCTGCCCACAACGATGGCCTGGCCAAGACAATACCAGCCCTGTGCTCACTGATAATCCAGACCCAAACACAAACTGCATCCCCCTGACTGACCACGCCACACAAATGGGCAGAAAAATGTGGAAACCTCGGGAAGATAGCAGGCTACCTGCTCTCCCAGGTCCAACAGCAGGGAAATTTCTTTTGCTGCTTTCAAAAACTCCTAATGGGGTCAGCTGAAATGATGGATGTAAACAGCTCCTCCAGCCACAGGCAGTGCCGGATATTCCTACAAGTACTAAGCTCCTGTGGGTATTACACAACTGCCTCTATTCAGGAGGCTAAAAAGGAGTTCAGTCCTGCTTGTATATGCTGGAATCATTACATCCAGAGTTCCCATAAATCATATAAATGAGCATTACTGTGCCCCCGGTTCGGACGGCCGCTGTTATTACTGAAAACCCTCCTGGCAACCCAAGCCTGGTGCCATCCAAGCTGAGCTTGGCCTGGCTGCAGCTTGTGCTGGGCTCAAATCCGTGCCCTGAAAAGTTTCCCCAAAAGATTTTGGCAGAGTCGAGGCCGCCGTGCCCGTTCTCCATCACCCAAGGGTGACACACAGTGACACAGGGCACTGTCACCAGTCACTCACCACGGGGAGCTGTGTCCCCCTCCAGCTGCTCTGACCCCTTGGAGCTGGGTCTGCTCCTCATCTGAGCCCGTTTTCCACTTGGGATGAAACACCTTGTATGACAGAGGCCACTGGGGAGACCCATCCCAGCCTTCCTGCTGGGGACATTTTAGACACAGAAGAACCTCAGCAGGGCACCCAGGGCACCCAGAAAAACTGCTGGGGACATTTTAGACACAGAAGAACCTCAGCAGAGCACCCAGCAAGGCTGCTGGGGACATTTTAGACACAGCTGAACCTCAGCAGAGGCTCCTAGGGCACCCAGCAAAGCTGCTGGTGGCAAAAGACACAAAATCACAGGCAGCTTTTACCTCGGCCAAAGTGCCACCAGTTATCAGAACAGACACTTGACTCAACACAGAGACTGGAAAAGGCAGAGAGGAGTGCCAGGAGGCAGCAGAAGGCCATGGACACCCTGCCTGTGGTCTTGTTGTGCACATTCCACCCTCAAGCCAGCTCTGTCTGAACCTCTCACCCACACAGTAATTTATTCCTGCGGGTTTCAAGAAATAGGATTCTGAAACAAGATGTACAGAAAGTTTAGTACATGGTGTTAAAGCGAGCATCCATCATGTCAGTTCTCCCTCTCCAATGAATTCGTTCTGCTTGTTATTATCATCTGTCTATATTCATAAACAATACCCTTATGATTTTTTTCCATGCCTATTTATTTCCTCAGTCGCTGACTCGGTTTCCCGAGGCTATCAGAAAATTGCATATAAATATTTATATAAACAGATCTCTATTTTGAAACGGTCCCCAGCTACTTCTAAATGCAAAATGACATCAACCAAAAATCAAAGCATGCTTGGCACATGGAACCCACTACTGACTATGAAAATGGGTGTAGCTGAAATAGCCCCAAGGAAGGACCCACCAAACTCATATCCAGAATATATTTCAGTAAATATGGGGCCCAGGGTTGGTACAGGGATGGGCAAAACTCTTGGGGAGATGGGAGAACAATTTCATGAGGGGCAGCAGTCAGATGTGCTGTTAGAGCTGTGCTGCAGCACCACAGCTTATTTGGAGGGTGAAAGGATTGAATTGCACTCCTGGACACGCTTCCAGATTAAAATCTGATTACACCAGGACAGAGAAAAAATTGAATATTATCTCTGCAGGGTTTTCACACAGACAACAGCATCCAGCAATTCTTCCATTTTGGGTTATAAAGTCTTTTGGAACGAGGAGAAAAAAAAAAACCTCCTGCAATAATCCCTGTGCAGACCCAAGAAACTGCCATGTACGGTGCCATGCTGATGAGCCCAGCTCATCATATAATCCAAGCTTTGCTTTCTGCTGACTGCCTGAGCTCTGGTGGTTTATGATGTCACAGGAACCCCTCAAAAGAATTATAGCCTTTTAGTCAGCTCTGAACCATGTATTATTATGAATACTAAACTGGTTCAAGTGTTCTACTGGTCCTGCTCTAGCATTAGACAAAGTCTCAGGCAATTACCTATCTCTTCAAGGAATGTGTTTTCCTTGGCGTGGGATCCTGCTGGAAGCAGGAGGGAACATTTGTGGGTACAGCGTCCCCAGAGCCAGCACAGGCAAGGTACAAACACCAGGACAGGGCTCCTGCCACCACAAAATAAAAGGCTTCCACCACAAGCAAAATCTAATCTTAATTATCCATCCCAAAAACATGTTAAATAAACACAGATAGGGGTGATGCAGGCGAGATCCACATCGTGGTGGCAAAGTTACTGCAAGTTACATTGTGGTGGATAAAAACTACATTAATTTGCAAACAGACATCAGCATTAGCCCTGCAGAAAGAGGGGTTCAGGCAGGTTCCTGCATCCAAGTGGCCCCAGGAGGTTCCATGACAGCAGCAGGACCTTAATTTGTATTTTAAAAGTTGTCTGTTCCAGTATTGGTGTCTGGGGCAGGACCACAGCTCTGTGACTCTGCTCGCTGCACTGACCCCTGGTTTTTCTAAGTCTGGCTCGTAACTGTTGAGATTTGGAGAATCTTTTAAGCCTCAACTGACAATTAATTATTTATTTAAAAGTGTGGAGGTTTTTTTTAATGTGAATTTCGACTCACACTACTCATTATTTCACGGGAAGAATAAAACCCCATAAATTGTGTCATGTAGGGTGCAATAGCTCTAAGCCAACATGGTTAACAGGCTGTGCTGTGTGTCAGGGCATCTGCCCAGATCCCACAGGAGTGAAAAGAGAGGTCCTGCCAGGCCATAGGAACTGCTGGACCTATGGGTTAATTATTGTCTGATCCAACTGAGAAGTCCCAAAGCAGTGAGAAGACCATCTACACGTAAAAAGTGAAATGTGGTTGTGAAAGGCCAACAAAAGCCCAAAATTGGACTGCAGAGGTGATTTTCTCTCTCCCTGCCCTTACCAGCCCTGCAGGACTGCACTGAAATTGCTGTGTTCAACACGAGAACAAAACCTGAGCCTTCATTTCAGCCCAGCTGTTGGCTCCTGCACGGCCGTTCCCAGGAGAAGCAGATGTGCGGCGGATCCCAGGTCAGGCCAGCTGAGAGGCAGGGCTGGCAGGCAGGGCAGCTCCAGAATGTATTTTCTGAGCTTGGACTCTGATTGTGGAATCTCTGCTGAGCACAGGCTGTGGGCGGTGACTCGGGTGCTATAATTACCACTCTAATTACATTGGCACGTTTCCTTCTTGGCGAGCCCCGTGGAATTACAGTCCCGTTACCTGACCTGCCTTTCTGATAGTCCTACCACAATGGGCTGGAGACTTTTCCTTTTGGTCTGGCCACAAGCTGCTAGGCTTAGTGTGAACTGGAAGGCCAGGAATGCCAAGGTAGTTTGGTTATTTTATTTCCAGAGCAAAAAAAAATGTTGTCAACGTCGGCTTTGACTGCAAGTATCACTTGTGGCTCCTTCACGAGGTGAGGGGGAGGAGGAATGGAGGAACCAGAGCACTGCAAAGGAGAAGGGACTGGCAAATCTGGCCCATCTTTAACTTCTGCCTCATGTAACTGCATCGTAAACACACAAAAACTGGGTGTGCCTGATAAATATGTCAGCTGGGACACTTGATTAAGTTGTTTTTGTTGGGCTTTGGCATCAATGTCATTGTGGGAATTCTCATCTCTCCTGTAGATACTGCTTCAGGACTTGGTGGGTTCCAAAACTCAAAACCATCCTGTGCTGCAGGTGGAGCTCAGCTCACCTCTGGATTTGATCCTGCCCCTAACTGAGCCTGTGTTAACCCTGAATCACATAAAACAAAGAGGATGCTTTATGCACCACGTGGTCTTGAGCTGGGGGACCCAGAAAATGCTTTTTTGCTCTCTTCTTTCCCAAAACCAAACAGGATTTCTGCAGAAGAGCTGTGAGGAGTTTCCATGCTCCTCCGAGCAGGATCCCACACTGCAGCCCCGGGTTGGGAGCCGGAGCTGTGTCCCAGCAGGCTGTGGTCTGGATGAAACCAGAGACTCCACCACAAATCTTTTGCAGATCCTTCTTTCCTTTACAGCACTCAGGGGGATTCGGTTTTGGTGACTTCGCTGAACAATTCTCTGAATCAAAGCTGCTTCTTGAAACTCCCCAGGTTTTTTTTCTGGTGGATTTTTCTCCCTGCTGACTCGGAGCCGACCTGGGACCAGGGGAGTTACAGGATGTTCAGCACCTCTCTGCGTCAGGCTGCAGCTGCCTGAGGCAGCCACTTCACTCGAGGGAATTATTTGAGGTTTTCTGAGAGCCTCTTGACAGCAGGTAAAGATTGTTTCAGCTGGTGGGAGTGCCAGCTAGAAGCCCTCAGAACCTGAATGACGTGCAATGTCATAAAAACTGCTAAAACTCACTCTTATCCTTTCAAGATGCTGATTCTGGCGTCAGGGTCTGTCATTTCAGCCATCACAGAGCAGCTCATCTGGATAAGAACTGGCAAATTCAAGACTGCCTACAAGTATCTCCTAACAGGAATCCCTTCCATGGATTATTTTAGCTAAGAATGTAACTCTCCACGTCTTGCAGATCTCTCCCCTGTTCTCTCAGAGCAGAAAAAAAAAAATGTACTACTGTGAGAAAAAGGGAGAAGTGGATGATTTTTGGCCAAAGCTCTTGTGTGGTGACTAAGCAGACTGCAGTCTGATATGTCTCAATCTGAGCAGCCCCATTTTGATGACCCTGTCACACATAATTACCAACAGAACTTCCAGTTTTCCTTTAGCTCGTGCAGCAGTCCCAGAAATGCTGACTGCTGGGCATTATCTGCCTTATAGGAGTTGTAATCGCATCACATTTTTGTTTCTATCCACCAGTAATAGAAAACATGCATATCTTTAGTTTGACTTATAGAATAAAGTAAATACATAATTCTGGCAAATTGCTTGGAATTATACTTTAACAGCATCTGGTTCAGATATTCTGTAGTAAATCGTTGGCACAGGCATTGCCACATTTTTTATTATTATTATTATTATTTGAACCAGAATGTTCTCAGAAACATGTGTTTTTCATCCAACTTCCATGTAATCTGGTTTATGACGGCCACAAAGCTGACAAAGTTTGAAACTTAAACTACCTGGGCAGAAGGGATTGTTTCTGGACACTCATTACACAGCTGATTAACTGAGGAATAAGCAATTCTGGCATGTAACCCGGCGTGTCAGTTGTTTTGGCTTTTTGTCTCAAGGAGTTGTCTTTCTTGAAATACCTCCCCAGGTACAATGTGTACATTCCACCCTGTTTTGCTCACAAATTACATACCTGTCTTTTATGACAAGTCCAATAGAGCTGCACCAGGTTTCCTTATTCCACATTAAAAGTAACCAATTACTTGAGTAAATACCTGTTTTAAAAATATCTCGGAGTGGTTTCCTGCTGCTCTAAATACTGAAATATTCGGCAATGTTTCTGGCTCTTATAAAGCTTTCCAATAGTTCATATTTTATCAAAGAAGCCTCATCAGCTTTAAACCTGGTGCATAATTCATTGAGAACGTGTCTCAAAGACATGATTTTTTTACACAAGCAATCAGGAAGAGAATGTCTGTATCATTTTTAATATAATTAGCACTGGCTTTTCATGCATTTCATTTTCTGAGGCTTTATCGTCAACTTCTGCTCGCTCCTCATAAAAACTAGTTACCAGAAACTCAAAATCGATGATGAGAGGGGAAAAGTGGCTTAAAATACAACCCTTTGAAGCCTCCCAACAGACCTACATTTACTGAGCCTAACAGGTTCTCCAGTGTCGAATCCCATTTCAGTCACTGTCAGCAGCTTTATTCGCACCATCCGAGAACCAACTTGTGGGAATTAAATCAACATGTTCCCAGAGCAGGTCCCACACCAGGAGGAACCAAGTCCAAGAGGCAGCAGCTTCCTCCCTTCTCCTGACCACTTTCCCAGCAGGGCTTTGCAGCTCTGGGCTGGCCTGGTAATGATGTGTCATTTGCAAGTCAGCACCTTGCGCTTAAGCCCCGAGGTGGGAAAATTACCCACGAGGAGAGGCAACACTCAATTCCCCTGCCTTGCTTATTTTCTCAAGTCTGATGAAATCCCACTGTGCTGCCGGGGCTGTGCAGCACAGCTCGCTGCTCTAACTCTGCTGTGAAATGTGTTTAGTCACAGATAGAGAGCCCAGAACGCAGACCTTGGCACACCTTCCCCGCAGCATCCTCTTCCCTTTTGAAGTCATCGGCCTCTCCGTCCTTCAGAACTGGGTGTGCTCGCTCTCTCCCTGTGCGCTGGAGCCTCTTGCACAGCATTCCTCAGCCTTCACCTGCCTGCAACGGCCTTGCAGGGACACAGCCCTCTTAATAGTCATGAGGGCAGCTCATCTCCCTAAAGACGCCAAGCAATTAAATGCTTCCCATTTCAAGGCAGTTGCAAAACGCTCGCGCCACTGCTTGATCGTACGAAGCCTTAATCGAATTATGAAACACTCCTAAAAGGTAAAAACCTGTGCATGTTAACTAAAGGGAGCTCAGAGTGTGTTCCTGAAAGCCAACAGGTGCTGGGAACTTCTGGAAGGAGTCATGGTCCTCTCCAAAAGTGTTAGTGCTCAAATATGACCTCAAACAGCTCACAGCAGGACACCAGCCTCCAGTCAGGCTCCTGCGCCAACGCAAGCTCCCAGCCCTAGAGCAAAGCTGCAGGCTCAGTGCCTTTGGGGTTCAGGCACCCCAAGTGTCCTGTAAACCAGCCCCTAAATCGCTGGAACTGGTAATGATTCTATAAAATCACCTGGCAGTCGGCGCTGGCTCCGAGAGACGCCAGGTTTGCTGGAGCGTGACCTGTGGATCACGCGCGCTCTCCCTCACTGCACTCACCTTTAGAGCACAGCCACAGCTCCCTGCCTGCCCAAAAAAGGATGGCACCAGGTCCTCTAAACCCAGGAGCACCCTGACGAGTGACCCCGAGGGAGAAAAGCAGGGAAAAACCCCACAGCTCGGAGTGCCACCCGCCGCTCAGCGCTGCCTGCCGAGCAGGAGGAGATGGGAAATGCTCAACGTGCTGACAGCAGGCAGATTTCTTCCCCAAAGTGACACGAGGAGGGGCTATTTTAGGCACGGTTTTGGTGTGGAAAAGATGTTAAAATAACCTTGATTGGAGCGATTAATACGATAGGGGCTGAAAGGGAGGAGCAGCCCACGAGGGCAGCCAGGGCTGCGGGCTTCGAAGAACATGATCTGGGAAATGATGAGACCTGAGTGGAGAAATCAACCCAAGGGAGGATCGTGGGGTCTGGAGGATGGAGACTGCACAAAATTCAAAAGTCATAAGGGCCAAATCTGTCCAAAAATTGCAACTTTAAAAAGAGGCAGAAAGATTGATGAGGAATGGCTGCAGGAGGGCATCACATTGAGAGCAGCAGGGAAAAGGCATCAGGAGAGAGCATCATTTGTGAGGCACCAAGAAAAATAATATATTTTATATATATATATAATACAAACTTGCTGGATAGGAGCAGTGCACTGGCCTCCTGAAACAGAGAAAAACTGCCATCCCTTAAATTCTCCTGCCCGAGTTCAGCTCGTTCACCCCCTGGTCNNTCGTTCAGCCCCTGGTCTTTGAACACCCGAGCTAAGTTAGACCTAGCAAAGGCAATTAAATAGCAAAACTCTTCAGCAGTATAAATAGTAAGAGAACAAGGACAAAAGAAGGGCCAGACACTCCGGTGAGGTACAAATGAAGAAGAAAAACCTCTTCCTTTAATAGCCCTGTTGTCAGAAAGGGCAGAGCCCATCCCAGGGGCACGGGGGCTTTGCAGACATCCGCACTGGCACAGGCAGCTCCTCCGAGGAAAGCTGCAAGTTGCAGCTCCGAAGGCAGCAGCGTGTTGATAAAAGGGAATTTCCACACGAGCTTGGCACCACCATTGAGAATTTCAACCTTAAAAAAAAAAAAAAAAAAAAAAAAAAAAACAAAAACAGAANAAAAAAAAAAAAAAAAAGACGCTGCGATGTCAAACCCTCCGGAAGGATTAAAAAAAAAATAAATAAAATAAAAATAAAACTTCGCACGGCTCAGCCCCAGCTGACACAAACCCCGCGGGCCTGAGACAAAACCAGGGAAGGCCGAGGGAAGCCCGGGGGCTGCGAGGGGGTGTCAGGACGTGCCTGCTGGTGCGTAGCCGTGGAGCCATGGTCCTGCGGCGCGGTGTCACGTCCCGCCGAGGAGACCCTTGCTCGGGGAGGTGTGAGTGGATTTCCTCAAGTGCATTTTGACAGCTGTGAGGAAGCGGGCGGCAGCAGCAGCTGGAGACATTCCTGGCTGCGCCCCCCCCTCCCTC
>VZTZ01027012.1:151537-170038 GCA_013400955.1 Drymodes brunneopygia
TAACACTCTCCGTGCTGCGAGACGTGTTTAAACACACACGAGCAGGAATGCACGAATGCCCATTAGGGACTGCCACATGTGAATCACGGCACTGTGCAGTTCTCAGCACGCTGGAGCCAGGACATGTGATCCCGGCAAAGGGTTTGCATCCGGATGCCAACACAAGCACCACGGCCGCGCTCCCGGCCCCGAAAGCGCCCGGCTCCGCGCTCCGCAGCGCTCCACAAAAGGCTCCAGTGCCCCCTTTTCCCCCCCTCCCCGGTGCGGGTGTGTTTGCGCAGCTTTCCCTCTGTGGCTCAGACAATCCCTGGATCCCACCCCTGTGCTACCCCCAGATGCACTTCAGGGCAGGTAGAAGGGAGAAAAGAAGGTGGGGGGGGAAAAAAGTGCGGCGGCGGCAGCGATTTGGGTTTGAGTTGGTGAAGGGGGGGGTCGTGAGAACTCCGGCGTTTCCATCCATCCGCGGCTCCTCGCTCTGCCTTGCAGCGGGTGGAAATTAGACCGAAAGTTGCTGTAAAGACTTGCAAATGGACCGCATGGCAGAGGGGGAGGCTGGGGATGGCTGAAACACGCTGCGGTTCCAGGGGGATTAGGCTGGCTCCCAAGGGCGAACTTTAATTAAAGGTACCACAGGGCTCGGAGTACAGGAATTCTTAGCATCCTCAGTTCTGGTCTAAAAGCTGCCCCTGTTTAACTTTATCCCCAGGCTTTTTCAGCAACCACCTTCCCTCTGGCAGTTCTACTACATCCATTTTTTTTTAAAGGACCAGAAGCTGTCGTGTGAAGAATTAGATTTTTGGGTTGGTGGGGTTGATTTGGTTGGGTTTTTTGTTGTTTTGTTTGTTTTTTTAAAGTGAGTATTAGACAGCAGTTTTTGCAGTATTACATAACATCTGAAAGGGCAGAATAATCACATATGTAACAGCTAGTTCCAATCCATCTCTTTTATGTACCACATTTATAAATATAAATCTTTCCTATTGATTTCTGCACAGCTGAGCACATAGTTGCATTTTTATACAACTCTTGGTGCAAAAGACTTTCTGTATCAGTGGGAGTTTTGCCATTAACTTGACAGACATCCTGACAGGCAAAACCCAGTGGTCTGTAAAAAAATCATTGTGCTAAATGGCCAGAAACTTGCTCAAAGTACCAAAAATGAAAAATTTTGGCTGGCTGGGTCCTGGGCTTCTCATTTTGCCACTTAAATTTGCTGGGGGGGGGCTTTGCACAAGCCAGAGAGCAAAAATCACGCCTGTCCTTTGCTCCTGAGGAATTCAAGAGCATGAGACAGTTCTCAAGTGAAATAGCTTGACGTAAGCATAGTGGATTTGGCATTTACTTCTTGGATATCACTTTCATAACGTAATACACCCAAGTTTTGGCCTAATTCCTGCAAGAAATGGGCACACTGTGGGTACAATTAACCATTGTCACGCATTTTTCTCTCAAACTGATGCTGGTAGCAAAACAACTCTCTCTTTCCCCTACCCACCAGCAGTTCCTGTGAAGAGTTCTTTGAATTAACTCTCCCCAATGCTCGTTTTAGCTGAAATCCAGCACTGCCTGGTCAATGCTGGCGATGTGGGATGTGGAGTGTTTGAGTGCTTTGAGAACAATTCGTGCGAGATCCGAGGCTTACATGAGATCTGCATGACATTCCTGCACAACGCTGGAAAATTCGATGCCCAGGTAACGTGGGGGGATGTCCTACCTGTCTGCTTGCTTCTAACACTCCCTTGGCATGTCCTGCAGCTCTTAAACACAAAAAGTTCCTACAGCCAGTCTGCTTTTGCCGTGATTTAGTAATCCACCAGGAATTTTTCTGGTGAAAGGTCCAGAATGAGGACCTCAGGACAGTAATAAAGCAGCGGTGTGCAACCTGTCCCAGGAGACAGGCTGGCTGTAGCTGCAGCTCCCTGGATCCCTTCCACCTACTGTAGCCAGGATAACTCCAGCAGAACCCTTCATGGTTTTAGGAAACACGGGGTGGCTTAAGCCTCTGCACCCTGTTTGTTCAAAGCCAGGCTTGGGCTCCCAATTCATTTAGAGTTATCTCAGGATTTCCCAAGGGGCAGTTGCTAAAGTTGGCCCTCAAGACTTGCACACAAGCAGCCCAGGCAGCCTCCTGAAGCTGCTGTACCCAAGCAAGCCTTGGGTTCAAGTGCTGACGTTAAAATACGTTACTTCCATGGTATGTGGCTTTGAGTTTGTCTCCTTCATTTTCTCCCCAGACCATTTATGCATCGTTGAGCCATCCTGTTATTATGTCCTGTGAACCTCCTCTCCCATTTCAGTGTGGAGGGAAGGGAACATTCCAACTGACCAGGCAGTTCACAGAATAACTTGACTAAAATCCCCACCAGCTGCATGGCACTGCTGGAAGTGTGGCACAAAGTAGGGCTGTCCTCAGGATCCAGCCTGTCCCATGAGGGGTGGTGGTGCCACCCAGCAGGGAGCACTTTTTGGAAGTGCTGGAGCTTTAGGTTCAAATGCTCAAGGATGTAGGAAGGGCCTGGTTAGTCACTGAAATGGGAATTGCTGCTTTTGTGGGTGTCTGAAAACCTTCAACTTAATTTCCAAGCGGCTTCCAGAAAACACTCGTTTATCTTTGCACAATGTTCCTGTCAGTGAACAGAGCTGACCAAAGGAGTAGGGAAGGAAAGTTGGGAAGGCAGGGAATGATGCCTGAGAGTAGCCATTGATGCCACATCCCCAGATACTGCTCATCAAATCCAGCCTGCTTCACATCCAGGCTGTCTCCAGTGCAAAGCAGGAGATTTAAACCCCTGGAGCTTTATTTAACATGAAGGTGACTTTAGCCTCTGCTATGACATGGCTTTTCACAGCTCCTCTCTGTATCATCCCCAGTTATTTCAAGCTGCATTAAATGACAAGACTAACACTGGCCATTTTCTGCTCTCTGCTCTGAAACCTGAGAATTGATGTCAGTTTATATAAGAATTCTCTTTTTCATCCATATTTGCCTACTGTGTTGTGTTTGTTCCTGGAGGGAAGGGCAAGAGAGTGCCTTTGGTTTGGGAAATAGAGATGATGACTGGAGCTGCTCTTTGATCAGCAAGAAACATTTCTGGCTTGAAACAATTTGGGGACAACACTTGCTTGCAGGTCTGGGTGAATCTTATTTAGTGTCAGTGGAGTTAGCTGTTGCACTCTTGGGATAAAGGGGAGCAAGGATTTGGTCTTCATGGAGCACCTGCATGAAAGAATCTGAGCCTGATGAGGAGTTGGAGGCAGTGCAGGAAGCTTCCATTGGCCTATTGCTCAGAAAAAGTAAAGGGAATCTGAGCAGAGCTGCAGCTGCAGGATCCAGTAAGCTTTGAAAGGAAGGGATGGGTTTGATGCCCACCAAGCAACTGAGTGAAGGAATCCCAGTGGTTGAAGAGATGCTGCTGAAGCAGCTTTCCTCCAGCTTATTTTTTAGCTTCTTGGTGTGATTTTCTTAATCTCATCTCGATTTCTTGCAACCGGCATGAAGACACTGTAGGATTATTATCAGTGCTGATTTCAGTCCCTCTCTGAGGAAGAAAATACTGATAGCTGGGGAATGGGGCAGGTGCATATAGATCATGCATACCTATCTCTCAGTTCATAAACTAATTTTAAAAGGGAAAAAAAAAGAAAAACCCTGCAGTTACTGTCTAGGTATTTGCTTGTGGTCCTGAGGAGCTCAGCCATGGCAGGATGCCCTCCCCTTTGGGTGAACCTGTTGTTCTGCCACCCTGGAAGCAAATTAATCCAGTAACTCCAACACTGAATTTTACTTCAAGGTTCTTACTTCTGCTCTTTCCCTTGTTGGGCAGAGGAAACCTCAAAGCAGCAGTGAGGAGTTTCAGGTCCACTGGGGTCGCAAAGCTGAGAGACTTGGCTTGGTCTTTAAAGGCAGAGAAACAGAGGAGAAGGGGAAAGCCATTAAGTGATATCCTTAGCACTGTAATAACCCCTGACATTGTCCTGCAGAGAAGCAGCTGGCTGGGCATAAATCAGCTGCTGTGCTTAATGGACAAAAATACAGACCTACTCCATTTCTTTTCCTTCTCAGGGAAAATCCTTCATTAAAGACGCTCTGAAGTGTAAGGCTCATGCCTTGAGGCATAAATTCAGCTGCATCAGCCGTAAGTGCCCTGCCATTAAAGAGATGGTGTTCCAGTTACAGCGGGAGTGCTACCTGAAGCATGACCTCTGCTCTGCTGCCAAGGAGAACGTCCAGGTCATTGTGGAGATGATTCACTTCAAAGACCTGCTGCAGCATGAGTAAGTGCCTCCGTGCTGGTGCAGTCAGAGCGTGGGAGCTCCTTCCAGGAGTGCCAGTGGGCTGTGCATCTGCCCAGGGGCTGTTTCACCTCCTTCTGGCCTTAAGCACCTCTTGTTTTCCCATGTACAGCACACCAAGGTCAAGCTTCCTTCATCAGGGCCCCTTGAAGTTTGTGTGATGTGCCCGTGCAAGGAGGTGAAATGGGTTGGAGTTGGATCTGGCAGCCCCCTTGGTGCTCTGGCAAATTCACCAGCAGTGTCTTGCCATTTCCAGAGGCATCTCACAATGGTTTTTTTTGCTTTCTGAGCTCAAAGGCATCATTTTGACCCCAGTGTCCTGTTAGAGGTGACAGCTAGAGAAGGGGGAAGAAGGTTTATGCAAAGTTGTCAGCAAGATGATGATTTCTTCTTTAAATACATACTTTGAAATGTCTTGGAGTTAATTGTCCCTGAAAGAGCTGTGGTCCCCCAGGTAATCTCCCATTCATTTTATTCTTTATTAGTCTCAGATGCCTTTTAATAAAACATGGGGTTGTACAAAATGAAGGCACAAGTCAGATTTTTGAGGACTTCATTCCTCTGGCTGGGAGCACAGCTGTCCTCCGAGGAATGGCAGGCACAAATCCTGCTTGGAATTGATCAAAGCTGCTACATGACAGCAACAAACCAAGCACAAGCTGTTTGTACTGACTCTTTGTGCACAAATGCAAAAATCAGAGCCTGTTTTTCTTGCAGGTGAACATCTCACTCCTGAAACAAGAAGGCTGAGCCACAGCCTGGCATCAGGCTTAACCTTAGAGCATCTTCCTGCCACACCTCTGTGCTTGATATTAGCACAGAAACTCCAAATCCCAGACAAATTTTTTTACAGATTGACTTCTTTGGGAATTTTAGCCTTTTTGCATTTTATTTTCCTCACTATCCAGAGGAGCTGTGCTCTGATTCCCTCAGTGCTGAAAACCACCCCCTACTAATACTTCAGCTGCAGGGAGATGCTTCAGTGCCAGTTTACTCCCATAAATCCTGTGCTGGGG
The DNA here is from genome assembly GCA_013400955.1 of Drymodes brunneopygia. Taxonomy (NCBI): domain Eukaryota; kingdom Metazoa; phylum Chordata; class Aves; order Passeriformes; family Petroicidae; genus Drymodes; species Drymodes brunneopygia. The sequence goes on from VZTZ01027012.1 coordinate 156,847, forward strand.
TTTGTTCAGGCTGGACATGGTGGCCTGAAAGCCAGGCCCTTTCCCTGGACATTCCTGAGGCTGGGATCAAAGACAGGGCTGGGGGCAGAGCTGCTGTGCCCAGGGGAAAAGGGCAGCAGGGCTCCATCCTGCCCAGCAGCTCCTCTCTGGGCACTGCCTGGGCTGTGTCAGCAGCTATAAATTGGGCACTTGGCACTAATTAACCCCCCCATCATTTGGGGGATGAAAAGAACCCTGCGAGCCAAAAGCCTGTCCAGGGAAGGGAGTGAATTATCCTTGTTTTATGAACAGGCTCAAGCAGGAATGCTCAGAGGCAGCTGCTTATTTCTGGGGAGCTGAACTGGGGGGTTGTTGGCTGGAGAAGAGAGGGTCATTCAGCTGAACACCTATAATTTGCATGATCTCATTTAGAGCTTCCTACACTCCAGCATCTCCCGGAGCGGGAGCTCGGCTCTCCCATGCGGGACTCCCCAAATAGAACCAGCCAGCCTCCTCCCCTCCCCTAAATTTAGAGGCCATCTCTGAAGCTCTTGAACTAAGGAACTTGTTCGAGATCAATAGGCAAGTGTGGCAGAGCTGGAAATAAAATCACGTCTGCTGACTCGCAGCCTTGTGCTCAGTTCAGGTACTCTGGTCAGGCCGCCTGAAACGCAGAAAGTAAAACAGGCAAGGAGAAATGGGCCAGTATGAATCCGCAGGGCTCTGGCAGCCTCTGAATACCTGGAATATTTGGCAGCTGAGCCACTTTTTAGTCATACCAGCGACCTTTTTTTTTTTCTTACCAAGATTTCTGCAAAGGTTATGCCCAATTTCAAGAACTCATTCCTCGGCGGGAGGAGATTTATATCCTTCTGCTGGATCACTTTGTATGCAACGTGCTCAAGCTCTCTCTTATCTCCTGCTTTACATTTAAAACAAAAAGCTAAGAGCAGGGAAGCAAGTGGCAGCTCTCAGGCTTGTTCTCTGTTTTGTTCTGACTGTTCTCTCCCGATGAGTGTTCGGAACGCGGCCGGGCAGCGAAGCCTCCTCCTGAGTCAGCTGTGGGGGTCAGGCTGATTTGCCATGGTGGAAGTGGTGACAGGCCTTGGCAGATTGGTCCCTGCTGCATTCCAAGTGAATTTTTTAATTTTTTTTTGAGCAGCAGGAACAATCCAACCATGGGAAATATTTTGAGATAGGGGAATGAATAGGTGGCTCTCCAAGATTAGCGACTCAGAATGAGTTTAAGCAGTTGGGTAAAGTCAGACACTGATCATAATCTGTTGGCTTTCCTTGTCTCTTTTGACTTAAGTTAATGAGAAGAGATTTAGGCTTGTCCACAGCCACCAGAGCTGCTGGATGGGGTGCCCAGGAGGTGCAGCCCCCCACACAGCCACAACTGCTGACCCCGGGCAGTTTCCCACTTGTGCTGTGGATGGTTCCTGCCTTGGAAGATTTTTAAGCACGTCCTTCTGGGCCTGCAAGCAGCTGAGCAGTTGTGTCAATAGACAACATCAATATTGACCCACAAAACTTGTGACCACAACTATTTTAAAATTGCTGCACTCGGTGACCTGTGGCTGAGGAGCCCAAGTGCCTGTGCTCGAGCTGCTGCTGCCTTGGGGACACTCAGGGGTGGCTGGGAAGCACAGAGGGGATTGAGCCATGCCACGTTTCAAGGCCTTGTTTGGCTGGGAAAAGGTGGGTGCTGAAAGCTCTGTGATGAAATGAAGACCTAAAACTTGGTGTGGGAAGAAAAAGTGCCACCAGAGTGGATTCCGTGTGTCTGAGCTGTGTTCAGGCCAATCCTGGGCCCAGACAGAATCTTGCCTGTGATGGAGATCAACACCCAGTGCTCCAGACATGATGAGGAAAGCCAGGGAACCTCTTGCTGAGTATTTATTGCTTTCATAGAGGTGAGAAAATGCCTCCCTCTTGCAGACTGGGGGCTGGTGGATGCTCTGTACCAAAGAGGCAGAGCCTGTTTGGTGAAGCTGATGGCTCTGGACAGGAGCAAGTGTCCTTGGTCATGTGTCCTGAGTAATGAAGGTGGAAGGGTATGGAAAGAGATGGAGGCAAAAAGTGTGAGATAGTTCTCCCAGTTGCCAAGCAAGACCTCATCTGTTCCTCTGGTGAACATTCCAGTTCTCCCAGAGTGTCTCCAGGGGGAGAGCAAGCAAGATCAACGCAGAGAGGCTTTGACAGGATGGCACTGTGCATTCCCTGCAGCCAAATGGCTGATCAGAATAGGGGATTTTGCATAATTAACAGAATTGCTGCTGAGTCAGGGGGTGCCAGGGTGCTCACACACCCCTGGATTTGCTGTGCCCAGGGAGGGTGAGGCAGATCCTTCGCTGATTCCCTGGGATGGCTTTTGACTCTCCTCTCCCTGCTCCCTTCACCTGCAGGCCTTACGTTGACCTGGTGAACATCCTGCTCACCTGCGGCGAGGAGGTGAAGAAGGCAATAACCAGGAGCGTCCAGGCCCAGTGTGAACAGAACTGGGGCAGCCTCTGCTCCATCCTGAGCTTCTGCACCTCGGCCGTGCACGGAGACGCCGTCCTGGGAGCCGAGAAGAAGGCGGGGGAAGGCGGCAGGGCCGGTGCTGGCCGCGGGGACATGGTGGCCCACGCTGACCCCGAGCACAGGGAGGGCTCCCGAGCAGCCAAGGGAGAGAGAGGTACCAAGGGCCACTCCAACGCCCGGGTCAAAGCTGGGGGCCACGGTCCCAAAGGGGCCCACGGGATCCTGGACCGGGCAGATGAACTGTCCGACTTCTCCGACATCCGGAGGTGAAAAAAGGCACCAGCTCCACCCTTCCCCCTCCCACCCCAAACCTCCTCCCTCGAGTTCCATCCTCCCGTCTATGGACATTCCAAAGCATTTCCCATTCAGAGGTCAAGCACAGGGCATTGCAAGATATCTATGGACCTCGGCATCAGTGTGTATATAGTAGCAAAGGGAGAGCAGTGGCAATGGGTTATCGATCCGGCAAACTCGGCGCTCGGGTGGCAAAATGTCTCCAGCTAAATTCTTTCCCCCCTTTTTTTCTTTTTTTTTTTTCTTTTTTTTTTTATCATCTGAAATTTTGGATCTTGTTTTGGGGGTTGTTGGGTTCGGTTTGGGGTTTGGTTTTGGGGTTTAATTTTTTGTTTGTTTGTTTTGTTTTGGGGTGGTTTTTTTTTGTTGTTGTTGGGTGGTTTGTCTTTTTTTTTTTTCCTTTGGTCTCCTTGGCAGGGGAGAAGGTTCCACGCGGGCTCTGCCAGGCTGCATGTGGCTGCTTGTGGCTTAGCACCTCCAAAGGTTTAGGGCACAGCCTTATAGCAGATGGCTGAATTCCAGGGGGATTTGGTTTCTGCCTGTGGCTGGGAACGCCAGAGCTCAGGGCTCTCTCTATGTGAAGCTCTCTAATGAAGTAGCTGCCCTGTCTCTGGCACAGGAACCGTGTGGTCTGGAGCTCCACCACTTTCTCTGAAGTAACTTCTGAGCCATTGTTCCCACCTGGCTGACGCTGCCTGGTTTTAAGTGCCCCCTGTTAGTTTTTTAACCACTGCATAACTTGACACTTGCTGATCACAGAACCATACCCAGTCACTTCCAAGGCAAGTAATCAGCTTCCAGACAAGGCAACGTGACTGTTAAGACTTGCACAGGGTGGAGGAGCCCCAAAAGTATTCTCATGGACCTCTGAAAACCCTGTGCATCCTCTCTGCTTCCACCTGCCCCCTCAGTGATACAGGTCTTCCACCCTTACAGCCCAAGCCTAAAGGGGCAGGTGTGGGCTCAGACAGCAAAGAACCCTCTCTAGCCCCAGGTATTTAGTTCTTATTAGGGCTGCACTGAAGGCCCATCAGAAGCCTGCCTCTCCTTAGCAGTAGCGTGGTGTGGTTTGCTGGGATGTGGAGCCCCACTCTAACCTGCCTCTAGCTTGGTTTATCCAAATGCCAAAGACAAGGAGAGGGGATTGACTTGGGTTTTTTAATTCTTGCGCAGGTAGCGACGACCAATCTCCACAGAACGAGTTAGTAAAGGTGAAGAGTGTCAAGAGTTTGTTGTCTTTAAGCAGTTTTCAAGTGTGAATGAGGTGTTTGGCCATATCTCTCCTACCCCCTATGCAATTGTAATTCTCAGGTTGCAGCTCTGCAATCCTATTTTCCCAGATATTGTACTGGAAGTGGAGGCTACGGCACCCACAGGGACAGGAGGGTGAGCTCTCAGCTTCCTCTAGAGAGAAAGAAAAAAAAAAGGGAGTTTTTCTTAGAAAGTGGGAATCACACCGGGGTTTGGAGCCTTCTCATTTAGAAAGTTTGGGAGGAAAGCTGTGGGGGCAGGAAGGCAGTTCAGCAGAGACAGAACGTACCCGGTGAACTAACGTGCGTCTTGCTGCATGGTGGGAAGGAGCTGCATAAACAGGAGAGGAGGGTGTTGGAACTTGGCTACAATTTCCAACTCAGATCTCAGTTCCTGCTAAGTGAACACAGCTCCTAATAGCTGCATTCAGGGTTTCATGCAGGGATCCACCCGCAGAACTTGGAGGCGCTGCTTTTAAATAGCAGCCACGTAGGAGGCAAGAGGGGACAGTGGGGTTGAAAAGGTGTCTCTGTGATCACCAGGTCTTTGCTTGAAGTCGTGGCCTTGATCCTGCCTGATTTTTAGCAGAGTTCTGTGATGAAATTTTCATTTGGTTTCAGTGGGAAGAGCTGGGATTAGGCCAGGTGCTGTAGCAGCAAAGACCACGGTGATGGTGCAGCGAGTGTGGCATCTGCCCCACTGGGGTGGTGACAGCTCTGCCACCCCCTGGGTCACCCAGATTGTCCCACAGAGCATCTTGGTTTGGGTCTGGCTCTCTTGGCCACCTCCTCTGCTCCAAAAACCTGCTGGTGGTACCCTAAGAAGGTTTCTGGTGTGTGCCTCCGTGGGTTCCCTGCAAGTGTCCTCTCCCCCTTGGTGGCACAGAACCACCACGAGGAACAAGCTCAAACCAAAAAGACAATCCAAGCATTTTAGCACAAAAAACAAACAAAAAAAACCTATAAAAAAAGAAAAAAAGCACGAACGCAAACCAGAAACAACAACTTGCTACCAATGTTCTTGCATTGAACTAAAATGAGATCCCTCTGTCATTAGAGGTCTTGATTCATCAATGGGAACCAAACAGAGATCTGCATCTTTGAATGTCTCAGTCAACATATCACCTCAGCATGCATACAGTTTTATTTGTGTTCATTTGGGTTCTGTGGGGAAAATTGTGTGTTCCCCTTGTTTGGTCAATGAAAATTGGGGAGGGAGGGGACAAGCTGTGGGTGGGAGGGATTTTTGTATAAGGCATCATTTTTTTTTTGTTTTCCTCTGTGTGTGAAGATTTTATGTGTTCATCTACTGATTCCACATATGCTATTATTGTAAATATTTAACATTTCTATTTATTATAGTGTCCCCATTTAAAAAAAAAGAACACTGCTGGCTATGATAATTTAAACGTATGTCATGACCTGTGTTGTATATATTCATGCCACTAGTATGGTTTTTTTTTTTTTATGTTTAAAGCTGCGTAAATATAGTTTTATACAGTTCCATAATGTTATTGACAGCATAAATCATTTATTTATTGTTAAACCTTTCTTTCATATCTAACAGATAGGGTGCGTTTTACCTGAGATTATTTTATTCTGACATCTTACATAGCCTTAATTCTTTATAAAACAAAAAAGGAGAAAAAAAAAAAGTCCATTTAGATACTGTATGATGCTTTAATTAACATCCCTTATGAACTTGCTGTTCATGAAGGAGGTTTAGCTTAAAAGCCAAGGTATGAATGTTTCCTTTATGCTTTGCATCTGGAATGAGCCTTGTTCTGGAATGAAAATACTGCGAGAGAAGCAAAACGCCTACAGGAAAAAAAGATAGCAGTAAACCCTGGAAAATGCTGTCCTAACTTACAGTGCTGAACTGAAAGGAGAAAAAAATAAAATAAATAAATAAATAAAAGACAAACTGTCCTTAATTCCAAAATCTCTGGGAGAAAAAAAAAACATACTAGTTTTATCTCGTGTAGAGTTTGCAGCCAAATAAGCTTGTAAATAAAGAAAATGCATATGGCTTTAGACAAAGCTCTGTACCTTTCACACACTATTATTTTCCTTAAACACTAATAAATGTTTTGAATAAGTCTGTGGCTGGGTTTTGTTTAGCTGGAGTTTCAGCTGCTGGGAGGGAGATAAGGGGGTAGGAAAAGCCCTCTGAAGCTGAGCCAGCAGCTGCAGCCAAGGGGGGCAGAGGTGATTTGGCTGCTCGTCCCCCACAGCCAGGCAGGGACAGAGGGACGTGGGGACAGAGCCAGCCCTTCCTCTGGAGCAGGGCACAGACCTTGTCCCTGGTGTGTGATTCCCCAGGAGAGGGAGACCTCGCTGGCTGCTGATCTGGGAGCTTTCTTTGAGGCAGGAGGGGAGATGCAGAATCAACTGGAGGGTGAAAAACTGGGAGCAGAAGCTGCTGCCCTTCTCAACCTCAGACCAAGCCCCTTCAGGAGGTTTTTCCATGGATTGGGATCACTGTCAGAGCCAACTCATTGCTTTAAATCAGCAGGTTCAGGTGAGGGAAGGAGCACAGCGTGCAGCTCCTGGAGAGTTCTCCTCCCTGCCCTGATGATCCCAGATTCCCAAATCCTGGATTCCTGGCACTCTGTGCTCAGCCAGGCTGGCTTCAGGCACAGCCCAGCATCCATCAGGGCATCCCAGAGGAGCCAGGGAGGGGATCTGTGGCTGACCACAGCACCTGCCTGTGGGCAAGATGTTGGCAGCCCCCAAAGCCCCAAGTGCTGGGTTCCAGCCAGAGCCACTCACAAATACAACAGCAACCCCTCCTACACAAGCTGCAAGAGCTGATAAGATTTGTCCTGCATGGATGAAACACTCAGTTCATGTAAAACAGCAAGAGTTTAGATTTCAAGACTTTACCTTCAAGATTTTACCCTAAAACCAGAGGACATCCATTTTCACTCCCCACTGTCAGCTATTAATAATCTATCAGTAACCACCAGCCAGTGGCTCTGCACAGGGATATCACAGGAGATGTAATTCTCTCTTAAATCAGACATCAACATCTTAGATGCTTACTGGAGTTTCAACAAAGCAGAAAATCAAAATCCTAAGGTTTACAAAAAGCAAGCTGCAGAAACAGCCCTTTGTGTTGTCTCCAAAGTAATTTTCATACAGTGTCGGGGTGTAGGCAGCAAAGGGATGGGGAAATTATGAGAAAGCACCTCAGAACATAAAGCACCGATTTTTTTTTTTTTTTTAAAGGCTGCTTGCATGAAAAAGCACATTTTTAACACTCCTTCTGTGGGGTTTAAAAATAGCTAATCCAGTTGAAGCCTTTGGATGAGATGGGCTCCACAAGCCTGAATGTGATTTGCAGCAATGTAGGACCTGTAGCATTTCTTTGCCTGTAGGTGCAGCAGCTCTTTATAATCCTGTCATGGACTGTCAAACACCAACGGGAGAGTGAATCCTGCCAGCAGAGCTGTCACAGAGTTTGGTGGGATGTGAGCTCAGACCAACCTGCACTCGGCTACAGCCAAGCAATAACTTCTGCTGGACCATTCACCATCCCAATGCATTTTCTTTTTTTTTTTTTGCAGGAGCTCCTCCTCACCGTGGCTGTGATGCAGCTGAAGTAGCTGCATTCTGCCTCTCCCAGCCTCCCCACAATTTCAACCAAAAAAGTTCTTTTTCATCTCCTAATGTGTAAAATGGTGAGCCTGCATTCTGCTCCCTGAAGTGGCAAACGTTAGTGATGGAGAAACGACCCCCAGCTCCCCTCAGGGCATCACGTCTCACAAAATAGCACAGTCAGTGACAGAGTGCTGACATTAAAAAGTGCAGAGGCACGGGGAGAAAAAGAAACACTAAAACAGACTGCAGAGCAAGGATTCTGCATTGCACAACCCACTAAAATATGTTTAATACCAGCTACGAGTCTGCTTCGAGGCTGGAGTGATCTTAGTTCAATTTGCTCCGAGTCACTTTGCAAGCTGAGGTGAGGAAAACCAAACCCAGAAAATTCAGACTGCAAATGCACATCCACACACACACACCCAGGTCCCAGCCAGCTGAACAAACCCCACCAGCATTCATACTCCTGATCCATTTGGGACTTCTCCTCTCTACGGGCTCCCTGTCTTGCCTCCTTCCCAAAAGAACAGAAATTAATTCCAGATACTGGCTTGCTCAGGCATACCAAAACATTTACAAATGTATATGGCAATTTACATATGTCAGCCCACACGGTGAGCTGAGTCAGAGCTGCTGCCAGAGCTCCTGCCTGGCTCTCCCCAGGTTCCCAGGTACTGCCCTTCACCCTCCTCCCTCGCCTGGAGATGCCAGGAGAGCCCAGGCAGCAGCTCCAGAGCAGCTCCGTGCTGCGTCACGCCTGAGGAATCCATCCCAGCCATCCTCCCCAGGTGAGGGAATGGTTAAAAGCTCGCTGGGAAGCCTCTCAGCAGAGCATTTTTTAAAGCTATTTCCTGACATCTCACCAGAAACACAAATCCCACTCAGTTTTCACTGCTAGTTATGTTCGTGTTTCCATGCTCCCCTCGGAGACTCTCGCAGGAAAGGCTTCTCTCACACCTGCTCCAGGCACAAATTCTGCTGCCTCTTCCTCCCCAGGGACGAGTTCAGCACATCTCCAGCCTTGAGCAAAGCCTGAGCCGTGCTGGGCACCCAAAATTGAATTTGGGGGTGCCAGGGGGTGCAGCTGAACCCCCCCAGAGGCAGGAGCTCCACTGATGCCTCCCAAAGCCTTTCCCAGGTGTTTCCTGCAGCACCAGCACTGACAGGTCCTGGCTCAGGGTTGGGGCTAAGCATAACCTTATAATTAGTGAAATCCTCACCATCTTTGCTCTTGTACATTTTCTGTAAGGGAAGAACCTCCCAGCCAGTGCAGAGTTGCATTTTGGAATGAAAACCTGGTGTCTTTCTTGATGGGGAATGTGAAATGGGGACTCAGGGGTTGAAAGACATGTCAGATTATGGGAAGCTGCAGGGGCTGAGAATTCCTGTCTCCGAGAATACTGCCTGTTACAGCCCTGACCTTTTCTGCAAATACCATCCTTCCCTATAAAAACGTGGCTTGGAGTTTATTTAGAAATTCTTTTCAAGCAAGAAGCCGTTCTTTGGAGAGTCTGCTGCGAGGTTCTCCATGTGGATGGAGGCTTTTTTAAGGAATTCTGCTGGAAGGAAGTGCCTCAGGGGCAGTGCTGGATACACTGCCATGCACCTCAGTGGCTCTGGTGACACCACTGCCACCAGCCCTGACGTGGTCCTGCAAGAGGAAGCTCAGCAGGGTTGAAAGCAGGGCTGGCACAGGGCAGGGACAAAGTGCAGCACCAGCTTCCCCTGTGCCATTGGAAACAGCAGCTCATGGAAAAGCTAAAACCAGGCTGCATTTTAACACAGCCCTCTCATATCTGAGCCATTATGGCACGAAATCCCTGCTATAAACCCCGCTCCCATTTCTCAGATTTTCTGCAGTTTGTAGCTGCTTTTCTATATCCCACAGTCACACCGGGCTACATTTGTCACCCATGAATAATCCCACTTACATTGCAGAGTCTCTTCCTACCCTGGAGAAAAATGCAGTGGGAGGTGTGGGAAAGCTCAGTGAAAGCTGACAGCCAGGAGAGACTGGGAAAGGCCTACAGAGCTCCTTATTTAGATGTCCTATTTTAAGATAAAATGAAGAGGAACTATGCACATTCAGCATTTTGCTAAACTGACATGAAACCAAGTCACTACAAAATCAGTTTGCAGAGGGATGCAGTGCACATGCTTGAAGCCTTCCCTAAAATATTATTATTATTATTTATGATTGCGGTAGCTCCTGGCTGTCAGCGAGCCCCAACCTTGGGGCTACTGATCCGTGCATCACAGGAGAGAACCTTGGCCAAAAAAAGATTCCATTGGTAGAAGGAAACGCTGCCCTTTGCCTCCCCATGCAGAAAATGAAATAGTGCCTCCCTGGGAACTCAGCATTAACTCCCTGCTCAAGATGCTCTGCAACAGCAATGACAGGAATTACGTGGTTTTCTCCCACCTACACTTGCTGACCCAAAAGCTGCCACTAACTGGTGATGAGTCTGCAGAAGCTCATTAAAAGCGTTTTTAGCCTGTACAGAAAGAGGGATTTAAAGCAGCCAGGATGGCTTGGAGGGGGCAGAGGATGCCCAGAGAGGCTGGAAATGCTCTGTAGAAAGAAAGGGTCCATGGCAGCAGCAGCTGACTCTGCAGATTCCTGGAAAAGGAGATGATCTGTGGCTCTGTGTGGGACAGGGGCTGGGCAGAGCTGGCCACAGCCAACAGCCCAGGGCTGGGGAATGAGTCTGAGATAATAATTAAAGGCCCAATCTTGGGTTCATCAAAACCTCTGATAGAGCAACCCATTGGTAACTGCAGGACATTAGGATTAGGCTTTTGCCTGATCACTGAAGGTTTCCTGAGTCCTGGCTTATCAGGGACAGTCTTGTCAAAACCAGGGAAGAGAAGAGGCTGAAAATAATGTGTTCTCAAACTTCCCACATTCAGAAATGCCTGATCTGAGGCACGGGGTTTTCATGCAGCGCTGCCTAAGCACAGACCATGGAAAAGCAGGAAATCCATAGTTCCTTTCCACAGAATCCAGAATTGTACACTTCAAGTGTGACAAAAAATAAGGTTTGAATACTGCTTTTAAAAGTTTGCAATAAAGTTTCCTAGGGTTTATGACATTTTATATCCCATTGCTTGAATTCTGGCCATCCTACACTTTTCCTTCTGCTGGTCACATATCACAGCTTTAACACAGCCTGGAGAAAAAAAGGCCAGGCCCTTTCTTTAAAGGAGAGAAGACAGCTGTACCTCCCCAAGGAAAATGGTAGCAGGATGATACCATTTTGGGGGTGAAAATACAGCAATTATTCAGAGCAACAGCATAGAAATCAAAAACCTGAGAGGGTGGAGTGAGAAAGGAGCAGAGACAGTAGTGAGGACACGTGATGGTGCCATTTCAGCACATAAACTCTTTTAGGAGCTCGCTTGGAACAAGCTGTTCTCAGGGCATTGCCAGACTGACCAGAGACAAGAACAGATTTCAGTCCAATTGACCAACAAGCTGGTCAAACCCTGTCTCGTGCCACTGCCAGCCAGCCCTGTAAACACTGAAGGTCAGATAAACATCCAAATGTTGCAATTTATTGGATTCACATTCCTCTGGCGATTCACCTATGTTTTCTTCTGTCGGAGGGACGGAGGGCTGTGGGCAGCTCACAGGAGGATCATGTTCTCCACCAGCACGAGGCACAGGCAGGGCACAGAGGGCAGAGGATAAATAGGAAGCCCAGACTTTATAGGAAAAACAAACCCCAGTGCCCAATGCAACACCCGCCCTTATCTTCGAAAGAAAACCGCGAGTATTCTCCTATCCTAGCAATTCTCTCCAGGAGGACAAAATGAGCGAACTTAAAACCTTTTAGGGGCCACAAAACCAGGTGCTGCCACTGAGGGCTCGCTGTGGAGCCACATCAGCAGGGAAAGGAGGGGTTTTAGGGCTTTTTCAGGGCTTTTGCAGGGCGGTGGCTCTCTGCAGCAGGCACGGCGTGTGCCCGCCAGCTGAAGCAGCAACACGGCGGTGACGCACAGGTGGCTTCAGGGACGGCACATGAAAGGCCCGTGAAAGGTCAGCCCAGTCCAGGAGATGCCCCAGCCCTGCACGAGGCCCTGGCTGCCACTGCCGTGTCACAGGTGCAGCTGTAGTAAGGTTTGCACAAGCCCTGCTCTAATACGCTCGGCGGCGCACACCCCCACGCTCACGGTTTGCTCCTCCGGCACAAAAACAGCAGGGCCAGACCCAGGGACTCTCCTGTGACACTGGCAAGGCCACCCTGATGTCACAGGAGGGCTGGCGGCCTCCCAGTCTGTCATTGGGATGAACCAGAAGTGATTCTGGTCGCGTTCTTACGACCCACAAAACAACAGCACAAAAGCACAAAGCGGGCTCTGGTTTCTCTTTATCAGAGAGGTGAAATTGCCACTGAAACACAGGCCAGGAAGGACAACCCCACTGTCGTCCAGGTTTTAGAAACAGCTGGTAAAACCCCATCCAGGATGGGGAAAAAAAATTGTGGGAGCATTTGCTGACATCTCCACATCCCCAGTGAGGAAGTGCAGAACCAGCCAGGAGCAGGGTGGGATTGGATCAGCCCCACGGGAACAACCCCAGCTCCTCTGCCTGGTGCCCTTCAACAGTTCCCAAAGGCAGGGACAGGACTGAGCAGAAAGAGGCCCCGGAGCACTGATGTGTTATTTTATTTCTGGCTTTGAACTGCAGGACCTTGTAGGATTCTCACACCAGGTGGATTTTCCCGGGGTCTCTGCTCCAGCCCAGCAGCGCTGGGAAGCTCCCGGTGCCTGCTTTCCATCTGACAGCAGCACAGCTGAACCACAGGGATGCAGAACTAATCGTGGGGAGAGGAGGGAGCCAGGAAGGGATTCCAGCAACGCGAAAAGCAGAGGGAAATGCCAAAGTGGCGCTATCTGCGATCGCTATCTGTGACCCTTCATTTTCCAAGAAGCAGCAATGATAAGGCAGCTCTGCCCAGGTGAAAGATATCAGCAGGGCTAATTGTAGCTGAGCAGGCTGATTCTCATGGCAGTGCTGTTATCTCCCTGGATTCCAGTTCCCAGCGGCTGCTGCCACTGCTCAGAATATCCAGCAGCACAGAGAGAGAGAGAGGAAGAGAAGGGGGTAGAAAGGAGAGAGGAAAAAATGAGGAAGAAAGAGAGAGAGAGAGGAAGAGAAAGGGGTAGAAAGGAGAGAGGAAAAAATGAGGAAGAAAGAGAGAGAGAGAGAGAGAGAGGAAGAGAAGGGGGTAGAAAGGAGAGAGGAAAAAATGAGGAAGAAAGAGAGAGAGAGGAAGAGAAGGGGATAGAAAGGAGAGAGAAAAAAATGAGGAAGAAAGGAAGAGAGAGGAGGAGAAGGGGGTAGAAAGGAGAGGGGGGAAAATGAGGAAGAAAGACAGAGAGAGAGGGAGAGAAGGGGATAAAAGTGAGAGAGGAAAAAATGAGGAAGAAAGAGAGAGAGAGAGGAAGAGAAAGGGGTAGAAAGGAGAGAGGAATATAATGAGGAAGAAAGAAAGAGAGGAAGAGAAGGGGGTGGAAAGGAGAGAGGAATAAAATGA
>VZTZ01027013.1:0-12115 GCA_013400955.1 Drymodes brunneopygia
CAAGATCCAAACTCTGACAACTGTTTTCAAGTAAAACAGTGTTTTAGGAATTTTTAAGAGAAAATCAGTGAGGAATGTAAAAAAAATAGACTCATATTTTGAATACAACATCAGATGAAGGAGACACAATAACCTTTTTTTTTTTTTAAGAGATTTTGCTATACAGCATCAGTCTTCAGTTTTATTGTATTTTAATACGCTTTTGTTTCAAGCTACTTATGAGACACTTAAGTCTAGGAAATGAGATTTTTAAATTGAGCAAATATTCTGTGTACTGCAGTGCAGAGGTAGCAACAGCCCAAATCTATAAGGAAGGTGCTCAGAACCTTCTCCAAATAGGACTCACTCTCAAGCAATGAAACCAAAACAAGAAGATAGATGACATTAGAAGTGTCAGCAAAGATACTAATTGTTCTGTGACTTGGAGAAATACAAATTCATAGAAAAGGTCTTTCAATTATGGACAAATAAGGAAAAGCTGTGACTTTTCTTCCTAGTGCCTCCTGTTTCTTTGGTGTGCATGTAAAGCTCAGGACTGCACTCCACTCCTTGCTGAAAAAAGGAGGAAGCACAAAAGGAAAGCAGCTCGTTATGGAATATTTAATTTTTAAACTACTTGGTCAGCCATGAAAAGAATCTAAAAATATTACAACATCAATGAAAATAAAACTTCATTAAAACCAGGTTTATTAATTAACTTCATTTGCACACCGTGAAAATACATTTCATTCTAAACCAAGAATAAATGCCTGAAAAGCAAACTGCCCTCCTGAAATACTCTGTAAAACAGAGGGATAACAATGCGTCCAAAACTAGAGAAAAGAACAATGGCAGTAAAAGTCACATTATGCCCATTCTATACTATTTTTCTGTGCTTTGCGTAATGTATATAATGTTTAAAAGGTTCTGGATCATCAAAGCTTGTCAGGAAGATACAGTTTACAAAGTAACCTGAACGTAGAGATGTTTTTTCTAATTTTTTCAGTGTATGTGAAAAGAATTTTACTTCTCTCAGAAGTCCGAAAGGTGCTGCAGAAAGAGGAGTCTTTTGGTACAATGAATCTTGAAAGTATTTTTAAGGTATTAAACACAAGCAGTTAATGGTTCTTTGATGAATCATTGGAAAATATTCTGTCTCTGATTAAAAAGCCCTCAAGTATATTTGGTTTGAAGAGTCCTGGAATATTTAACAAATGTTTTCATTGCCTCCATCCATCTGGTAAGCTCTGCTTCATTTCCTGTGGCTCTGCTGAAATAAATATCTGATGAGAATGAACCAGGAAAATATTTTGAACACAGCTTGGAATACGAATAGAAGGAGAGGTGCAGATCAAGAACAAAATCTGTGTTTCATTGCTGTTTCACTGCGGATGCAACTAGGAAGATTGTCTCATAGAAGAATATTTATAATTGCATCTGGAATACTTATTGTATTGGTCTGAAAGAGAGTCTATTCACAGGAAGTTTCTTTGCAACATTTTGTAGTGGAAAAATCACATACTCCTTGTGCATGCTTTGGAGTCAGTTCCTAATCATGTTCTGACTGTTAGAAATGTAGCCTTGAGAATAATGCTAGATAGAAAAAATATTAAACTCAGCCACAAAATAAAAGGAGTTCTAAGACAGAAAGAAATCCCTTTTCTCCTTTATTCGTACTATCCCCAGGAGAATTGATGAGGGTATTGAGCCTAGTAAGTTGTACCTTCCCTCTTGAAGTGTTCAAAAGAGAGGCTATAAACACTTCAGATTGTCCTTCAGATGAAGAGAAGCATAAGAAAGATTCTGAACTGCAATGGGATGAAATCATTAGGAAATAATTCCCCTCAGACTGTCAGAATGCAGATATAAATCCTCTGAACATGAATATGAATTTTCCAACAGGGCTGGGCATATAGACCCACAGATCTAAACAGGTTGTAGCATTCTTAGAAGTAATTCTGCCATTTTCTGCGAGTGTTTGTTACTCATCACAATGTGCCAGTGGAAGACTAGGACCCACTGCCACAAATCAATGTAAAAATATGACCTTTACTGTCAAGTTTTCCTTAATGATGGCTCCTCACCTCGTCCTGACCTTCCGCTATGTTCAACCCACAGAGGGCAGTGATGTGCAATTAATAATAACTTTTCAGAGCCTTAAATGAAAACACCATCTGTTTTTAGCAGTCTCTGTGTGTATTTTTGGGAAGAACTCACAATTTTTTTACTTGATCTGTCAATAACATTGAACTCTTGGAATTTCTCAGGTTGAGTTCAGGGAATTAAAAAGTACAGCACTACAAAACAGGTTGTAAAAACTATGTTCTGGAGAAATTTCTGGAGGTGTTTTTGTAGCAGTATTGCCCGGTAATAGTCTGCATTAATAAATAGTAAACCATATACTGGGAACCATTAAGTCTAAAGTAGAAATACACATGCAAATCTAGGATGTGTTCTATTGTACCCTGTGGTCCAGTCATCCTGTAAAACTTATAGTATGACCAACAATCAATCCTCTTTAACTGTTCTTGTCTGCATAAAGCGTACGTGCAGCTAAACTCCTGAGGGGTAGCAGGAAAATGAGATTTCTACCCTGACCCACAGCCAACAGAGTCAACCCATACACACATACAGACAGGACCCTCCAGCAAACCCACACATCTGAGCCACATTTTATCAGCCTGTTGGAGCACAGAGTTCAACTGGGCTTTTTGCCACCAATCAGGCTGAAGAGAAATTTACACTCACTATGAGTGAGTCTCAGCAAAAGAATAACCTCTTAAAAACGGAAAGAAATGTAACACTATGACCTCCAGCTTCCTCTACACTGAGCATATTTCTGCTTGCCATATATCCCTTTTACATATCTCTCCTGTACATTCATAGATGTATAAAAGAGTTAAAGATATCGAAGAATTTCTGGCTACAATGGGCAGGTCAAAGCACAGAATAATTTTTCTAACCCCCTCAGGCAATATTTGTGTTTATTTTAGAAGCAAACACATTCCAAAGATATGAAAAAAATGCCAAAGCACAAGACAGATTAAAAGGTTGGAGAATGCAGAAAACAAAACAATAATTCATGAAACAGAGTCTACAAAGCTGCAAAACAATGATCCTCTCATGCCAAGCATGTATCCAGAAGTGTGTAGCTTACAGCCCTGAGCCAAGCCAGCTTCACTCTCTGGGCCTGGCACAGGAGGAAAGCCAAGTTTACTGTTTGTCCCTTCCTTTTCCACCTCCCCTTGGATGTTTGATGCAGGCAATGTGTAGGGCTTATGACTTTGAAGGGATTTTGCACTCTGCATTGGAACAGCCTTCATAAAGTTAGGCAGTGGGTGAGGATGCTTTTCATTTTGGTATGGTGAGCTGTAGCTGACCAAGTGAAAAATCAGTCTTTCATGCTTTATGAAGTGCTACTGTGGTGTAGGAACTCCTTCTATGGAACCCAGACAAGAAGAGAAATATCTCTTCTACATTTTATTTGTGTACTCATATTCAATAATTTGTGAAGTGCAAGGAGACTGCCATAAGGTTTCCATCTGGAAAATTTCTTCTTAACAAAAAATATTTCAGTGTTGCACTGTATAAAAAATGCCCCAGTGACTATAATTGCATAAAGATTCGACATGTTATAGCTATGGTACCATATACAAATTGATTGCTACAACATTTTTATGTCGTTATTTCTAAAGAAATATGTGATCCCTATCACTTTTTACCTGTAGCATCCTTTACTCAAAAATCAACGTGATAAACACAATGCTAGTCTGAACAGAATGTCATGTAATGAAATATAATGTGAAATCAATCAAAATCTGGCGAGCAGCAGACAGGAGGCTCATACTCTGGTTAACTGTGCAACATTTAGCACCTCCAGATTTTATATATATATCTATTTCTTTGTAGCTTAAAAAGCTCCAGCTATACATCCAATCTGAAATACATCTAATTTTGTGATAGATTTGGGGCTTAATGTTCAGATAGAAACAAGTTTTGAATTTTTCTATCATGCTCAAATGCATGAATACAAGGCAAGTCCCTTATCATTCAGCATTGATTTAATCTACTACATTTTAAGTTCCCTAAATTCACCACTAATACACAGCACTGAGCTACTTTTGTAAAATTAATGAGTCATTTATTATAAATTATATTTATGAAAATTATTTGTATTTCAAACAGTTGTCAAGCGCAGACAGAAGAGGTTCCATATACAACAAATGAATTAAATGTTCAAAAGTGCATCTTTTCTAAGTTTTGGGCTTGTATTCTATGTTGGAGAATACAACATCATAACCATCCATTTTATTAATGTCATGAATAGGTAGAAGATGTTTGCAGACCAGAAAAACTACCCCAATAATTAGTAATAACCTCTTGGAGGTTGTTCAAAAAAGAATCAATGGAATAGATATAGTTGAGCTATTGAAATAAGTTAAGTGACTGACTACATATTTGATGAACAGGAATAATTGGAGTAAGTTTAAAATAGATTTGCCACTCTGTTTTACCACTTTTGAAATTGGCTTCAATTACTGTATCTACCCTTTTTGAGCACAGTATTAATAGAGAGACCTCTAAGCTGTGTTTCTATACTGAAATGTACATAGAAGTTTTACAAAAGGTTTTACTCTCATTCTGATTCCAGCCCCCCTTAATTGCACTGATAATAGGCCCAAAAGGTGCTTCTTCATTGGGAGGGTGGTCAGTTCCTGGAACAGGCTCCCCAGAGAAATGATGACAGTACCAAGCATGTCTGAGTTCAAGGGGCATCTGGACGATGCTCTTGGTCATGGTTTAGTTTTAAGTACTTCTGCAAGAAGCAAGGAGTTAGATTTTAAAATCAACCTGGGTCCCTTTCACCTTGAGATGACCTATGGTGGTACGATCCTGTTAAAGGAATGGACCCCTGATGTGATGGCACACAGAGACAGGAGTCTCACTGGGAGAAACATGTTAGGAACATCATAACCAGTTGTCACCTACTCCGGAATTAGTGGTGCAAAGCATTACTAAGGTCCTGTTATATTATTTTCACTTTAATGGACTGTGTCATTGGCTGTAAACAAATGAGACATGGCTGAAGAAGCAATGCCTAAACTTGCATCTGTAGGTGCTTGTGTGCTCAGACATCATGACTCTCAAAGGGCTGCTTTCACCACTGGTCTGACATCTTTAGTTATGTGCACAAATAGAATTATGCAGCTGGATATCTATGACTTTACATGAAGTTATGGAAACTCATCCCTGTTTTTTCTTTCCTGATTAGCATTTTAAAGTAAAGTTGGCATAGTTTTCAAAAATTCCTTTACTCTTCATTATGATTTTCCAGAACACCCTTTCCAAGCCACACTTCAAGTGTCTCTGTGCTCTGAGGACTTCCTTCTAAAAGATATCAATATTTCTGTGAGTTCCCTGATTCACAAACAACTAATGTAATATTTGTATGCATGCTTGTCTGCACTTTCTTATTCAGAATACAATATCTAAAGCACCGAGATTCATTTTCTCAGCATAAATATGCATAAGACAATCTTATTAACATAAATCTGATCTAACAGGTTCACCATGGATAAAGAAATGTAATTAATTTTCTTCCCTGCCTATTTTACTGCTGTCTCTATTTTTCTTAGATTTTGCTTGTTCATGTACTACAGTCTCAGAACCTTTGTTATGCATTATATTTAGCTGCCTGATGCATCTCACAGTGTTTTTTCTTTACTCAAGCTGGAGTGCTAATGGCTTTTGCTAAGAAAAGAGTACAAAAATTTTTATTTACAGTTTGGATGGTTAGTCAGACAGTCACAAAGAAAAATAGATTTAGACACACACAAAACTTTTGCAAATATTTCCTCTTGATGTCATCATATATATGTGTCATCCCTTCACAGCAAGGAAAATTGGCTCATCTACATTTTAACACTACTATTATAAAATGAAGCATGTTGTTTGCTGCTGACTTGCCAGGTAGGTAGTGTGATAGGAGGTCTAAAGAAAAGCTTTAAAATATATTAGTGTACTTGAAAGTCAGAGTACTCTTATTTACCTTCAAATAAGCTACACTACACCTATGGTTATTGCATATTTGTTAGATTTTCCTCCCCTTTGTCACCATTGTCACAACTTTTTAAAGATAGATGGATACAATTTAAAATGGTAGAGTAGCCTCTCACTCAGTAATATAGTCTAAAAAAAAAGGACAGTTTTGTATAAAGTTAAATACAACTCTAACAAAATGGATGGTTTTGCAGTTCAATCACACACAAAGTAATTTCTCTACTGAGACTTTATCTGCTATTGAGGGTTGTTATTTGCACAGTACTCATCTAATTTCACTACCTTTACCATTATCCTAGCAAAGCATCTGTTTGCCAAATCTTGACACAACTGCGTGGGCATCTTCAAGTCTTCTCCCTGTTTGGTTTGGTTTGGGTTTTTTTGGGTTTTTTTCTTTTGGTTTTTTTGGGGGGGTTTTTTTCCCCCAAACTTGTGTTTGATAATCCCCACTTGCATGTATCTTACAACATATAATTTATTCAAATTTCAGACTGATGATGGGATTGTGAAAATATGGAGCGAACCAGGAAATCATGGTGACAAGTGGAACAAAGTCAAGTTACACTTGGGGAAGCTGAGGAATTTTGAAATTATTTTTGAAGGCATTCGTACCAGAGACCTGGGAGGAGGAGCAGCAATAGATGACATAGAGTTCAACAACTGCACCATAAGTAAGTTCAAGAGGGAAGTTTCTAGAGGGATGCTACATGAGATGTGGGAAGTTCTTGTTTGTTTTTAAATACATCATCATTTTACTGTTTTCATCATAATTTCACTTCTCTTAAAATCGGTTATTAATAAACTGGGTTTGCTCTTATAACTTTACTAATCTTTTTGGCACATTTGTTTGTGCAGTGTTCTCACACTAAATTATGGCACACAAATCCAAGAAATTACTAAGGTTTTGTTTCCTTTATTTATTTTGTTTTGAGTAAGAAATTTCCTTCTCTAATCTATTGGTAAGTTATTGACCCTGTGACATTATATATAACCATTTCATATAAATTGTGTCAGATTATATCATATGAAATCTGTGGCTTCTGTGTTTTATTATAAAGTCTCTTGCCAAAAAATAAGTGGAGACTACAAATGAGCCTTTATCAATATTCTTCTTCCCAGTTCAGTTGAAATGTTGAGGTCAGCAAAATAAAACTTTTGACTCCTTACTGAATAATCTATTTAATTCATATCTCTGTGGACATATGCTAAAAGAAGAATAAAGTTTGCCTTTATTAAAAGAAAAAAAGCAACAACAGCAAAAAAATGACAAAACCAAAACCAAAACAAAAAACCACCCCAAAACAATAATAACAACAACAACAAACAAACAAACAAAAAACAAAAAAAATTTTAAAAACCACAACAAACCGCCAAAAAAAAACCCAAACAAACGTAAGTCACGGCTTCTCTTAGGAAAGTATGTGGTCTTTCTATCTTGTAGGAAACAGGAAACAGTGTGACACAATATAAGTGATTTTGTTGATTGAGGTGATCATACTGAAGCCACATATCAACACTCTATGAGTTTTGTGGAAGGTGTTTGAGCAAGCTTTAATCTCCTGCCATAGACTGGATGCCCATTGTCAACTGAAGTATGAAAAATTAACTTCTGGAGAATATCTCTTGATCTAGATTGATCTAAAAAAATGGAGGTTTTGCATTCAGAAATTGTTGTATAATTCAAAGAATTGAAACTTGATACAATCTGAGACCTTATTTAGAACTGCACTTTAATAAACCTCTAAGTTAGATGTGCTCTTAAAAGCTCTACCAACCACATGAGCATTAGTGAGCCCTTTGTTTTTTTCAAAGTGTTTCATTGTCCCCATTGCTGTGCATGTGATTGTTCTCCAAAAAATAAAGGTAGATAGTTAAGGATGCCCTGGTAGGAGATGGTAAGTCAATATCCATCATCTTGATTAACAAAGTGGATGCTGGCCTCTCTTGCAATTTGTTGTCAGTTGTGTGCACATGTGTTAATTCATACCAGTGGGGGCCAGTTAAACCACATTCCTGGGATTGTGTTCTGGGGCTACAACAAATTAGACACTTCATTTCACAGTCAGAGTCATGAAGATATCCAGCAAATAAAAATAGTAGAGTTTATTTTTTAAGGAAGACATAATATCTATGTTAAGTTCATAAAGATGGTATCAACATCTTAATATAGTGTAAAAATATTTCTTCTTACTGTTAAGTCCACATCTTAAATAACAACCTGAAAAATGACATCATATAAACATAACTGGAAATATTCAATTCATTGCAAGGAAGGAAATTGTTTCAATAAGGATTTGGAAAGCTGACATATGAAGGATCCTCAATCTCTTAAAATGTTAAGATTACTGAAATTTGCATTGGTTTTAGTCTATGACCCTACAAATCTGAATGTTAACAATGTTTTATAACCAGCCTGGCATTAAAATACCTTTGCAGAGAAATAGTTCAGAAAGTAACTTGGTTTATTACTTTATAGCAACTATTTATTTTACAGCACTGCTTCAGGAAGAAGCTCTGTTGGGAAAGCAGTTGCACCAAGTGCTGCAACTACTTTCACATACAGCTTCAGCATAGTCATATTCCTGTGCATTTTGCAGAAAATTACAGTTCATGGAGATGGATGATTCAGAGGAGGCTTCTTTTCATTGAAGTTTCAAATGTACAATTGAAGCTCAATATGCAACACAAATTTTTTAAAGATTGATTTAGGAAAGTTGGAGACCCAAGATGCTAATGCTTTATAGAGCTCTACTTGCATGTTCACTGCTTTTGCACTCTAATAGGGTACAGTGTTTATACACTCAGGAGTCATTTCCTTTCAGCATCTCTGGTAGTGTATGCAGGGTACAGCAGGGTTATCATTAAAGTTTAGGTGTATGCATCCTATGGGAATATGTTTATGCTTATGCCTTTGCTTTCCAGCAGAATCAGAGGCCAATCATTTGTTTGCCTTTTAACTGTGTGCATCTGTGAAAATGCAACAAACAAACCCTAAAAATACCACCCCACACCCCACCACACCTCACCCCACCTCTACCCCCTGATCTTTTTATCTGCATGACAGTACTTAGCCTCAAGCCAACATGAAAAGGGAATAATTTAGCACCTTTCACATCAGCTCGGCATATGATTTTTTGCTTTTTACTGCACAAGCTGATACCAGCTTGCCTAATTTTTGCAAGACTTTTGGTATGCTGACCTTCCTGTTGGCATGATGACATGGAGGAGCCTGGCCTGACCTTTCTCATTCTTGTTGTTATTGATTCTTTACCTTTGTAGAACAAACAAGCAAAATACATTTTGCCAGTTTCTCAAAAATAACATTTCCCACCTGGCCCAAGCCTGGGGTAGAGAAAGCATGTCATGTACAGATTGAATTTTTTGCAGCACAGAGTTCACAGTTTTATTGTGTCTGTAGTAGCAAAGCTAAAAGTCAGCAAACACAATCTTACTGTGGCCAAACTCAAAAAGAGGAGTAGCATACCGAGCAGATGGGGAACAGGGGCTTCTGATCAACAAAATGACTTGATTTACAGCACTTACCCAAGTACTGTGTTTGTAGCTGTAGGGTTGCAGAGCTAGACATATGACAAGGGTCCTCTAGGACAACTGAGGCCACATTTGTATTTTCCACTTGGTCTTATTTTGCTAAACTAAAATCTTATATATTATGGATATTTGGGATGTGTTAATTATATAAACAGTGGAATATACCATGCACAGAAAAAACTAAGAGATTAAGAATAATTAAAACTTGAAAACATGTTTAAAATAAACAGGATGGAGTTGAAATGAGAATGCTTTAAACTTCATGGAGGAAAAAACTGAATATTTAGCTGCTTCTCAGCAGACAGCATTTAGTGGTGAAAACCAATGTAAGAGCAATTCTGGAGCTTTCAAATATTTTGGGATAGCCTCCTCCTCACAGACTGTCCTTTTGGAAGCCAATGAATGGTATTCCTGGAACATGGTTTACAGCCAGCACAATAAAATAATTGCCTCTTTGCAGAAATTATGTACTCAAGTTGAGACAGTGAAAAGGGAAGAGAGAGGTGGCTCATGTGATATTTTTACATGTGAATATGAGATCTGTTTTCTGCAGTATGGTAATAGTCAATGATTATATCATTGTTTAATATACCTAAATACTTATTTTATTTTACAGCTTCCATACAGTGTTTTATAAGCTGTATACATCATAAGAGTATCTGCACTGAGGTGGATCCTTTGCTCTTCACTTACATAGCTGTGATTTACATAGCTCAATTTATATGAGGATTTTCAACTTTTTCCTTTTAAAAATTAATTTGACAACAGCCTCTATATCATTAGAATACCACAAATTACTCTATTTATTATGGTCTGAGTTTCTGGGGCCCTTTCCTTCAAGGCTCATTTTCCTCAGGTCTCACTAATTTCTATGGAAGTGAAGGACAAGAAGAAACTGTGGGTTTATTGGAAATATGAGCTCTAGGAAATATTGTCAAAGATAGAAAAAAACAAATATATAAAAGAGTCTTATCAGTTGGTAAGCAATGTGCTGTGATAACAAAAACAGGTTAAATTCCAAATCTGATACGCTTTATTTTACAGGTTAAATTAAAAAATCTGAAAAATAGTGAAGTTATATCACAGCTATAAAAAATTGTTCTTAAATTAACTGATGTACTGATATTTTTTTCACCTTCTTGTATAGTAATTCTTTATACAATTTTAGTGAGACTATGTGACCTGACTGGAGTTTATTGTCATCAGTTTTTGTGTTTTTTAATAATTGACTTTGATCATGCATGAGGTTATTTGAAAGCTGGAAAAAATGTCTCCATTTTTACCTTAATAAAAATTAAAATCTCTATGAGGGTCATGCAGAATAATCTCTAATGATAAATTTATTTTTAACACTTATGACATATAACTTCATTATAATGTGGTCTGCTCTCATTAAGGAGCATGTCAAGCATTATTGATCTGCTTTCCCAGCTGATGGCTCACTGTCATATAATAGTGAATCAAGAGTACAACTTGTCAGGCATGCTGCTGCCAGAAGTCTGAATTTTTTGTGTTTGGTATTTTAAAGAAAAGGAATTTTGTACTCCCAGATACACAACAGTGAATATAAGCATGGACATGCACACGACTCAGCCACATCATACATATAGCCCAGGGCACCACCTGAAAAACATACAAGGGAGGATTATTGCAAATAAGAGAATCATAACTCTAAATTAAAATTTCACAGAAATGTCTAGAAATTTTGATATTTCGTTGATTTATATAATTTTTCATAGTCTGTGAATTCTGTGCCATAGAAATCCAGGAATAAGACAGAACCATTACATCTCCAGTGATCTTTGTCAGTTGTGTGATTGGGATCAGACTCCACAACCTTTTCTTGCAATGTTTAAGGTAAATTGGATTGTGGCATTACCATTATATTTAGTTTTTAAAAGAAAGAAAAGTAAAAATTCCACAATCTATTAACAGGAAATTGCTTCGCCAAATGGAGCTGAACAGAAATTTTCCTTTAAATATATTAAAGCTTGCTTTCCAGTGGTAAACTTTTACTTTCCCTTTCTCCTCATATATTTGTATTCTTCCTCACCTACTGTTCATGGCAAAGACCATAGGTGAAGGCACTGAAATCCTTTGAACAACTTTACTTCCATGCTCTCATAAACAAGAAGCTTTGAATGTCTCAGCAGAAAAATCCTTTCTCATTAGAATTCCATCCTAGCTTTGCAGATCAGAGAGACAATAACTAAAACATCCTAGTGTTTGTGTATATAGGCCAGCTTTTTTTATTTTTAAAACAAGCCAGTGTTTTCTTTGAATCCTCAGCTATGTCTCATGCAAAGCTTTACGTTTAGTGGAGAATTTAGTTCCTTCTTCTCAAACACTTGAGAGGAGTTCAAACTCTGATAATAGAAGTATTCAGTACAAATCTGGCCCTGAAATAAGAAGGAAGGGAATTCAGACAGAGAAAGCTGCCAGACCTAAATTAGTCACTAAGGATATTCACTGGTGTTCAGACAGAATGTATGTCCAGTTTTTTTAGTTTTCTCTTCTCCCCCCCCCC
>VZTZ01027013.1:12122-51620 GCA_013400955.1 Drymodes brunneopygia
CCCCCCTTCAAATATTTTAGTGATTCACAATGTCTTTCACTTGTTTTTATAAATAGGTCAATGTCAGGGTATTCTGATGTGGGGCACTGGAATCACATGACCTGACTAAAACTTCTTAGTAAACGTGCTGAAACTAATGGTAAAGTTCTTAATTGTTAGTCTAATATTAGGATTTTGCCTTTATAAGGAAATTATTCTTTGATTTCATTGTGAGCTGCCAATTTAAAAATTTCTGCAACATATTGATTCTCCGTCATTATGGAGAAAGAAAGCTCATTCTGAGAAGTCTAGAGATTTTTGGTAGCTTTAGCTTAATTTGGCTTAATGTAACATACATTAACATGAATGTACTTTATCATTTGAGGGAAAATTTTGCAGAAGTCAGACCTCATTACAGTCAGCAGAGGGTACAGATATGCACAATTTGGTTCTAGACAAGAAATAATCTCCCTTTTGGCAATGTGAAGATAATCCACAGATGCCTTTCAGAGGATATCCCTTCTCTATGCCCTTGTAGGAAGGACTCAGTGGGGAATGCAGCGTGCTCAGGACAGATGTGGAGGAAATACAGGCTCCCTCAGCCCAGCTTGCCAGGGCTGCCTGTTACACTGGGGTAGGATGTGAATTCCTGCACAAGTCATGTTATGCAGAAATGCTTAAACAGCATTGAATATTAAGACTTTCTAGAAAACGTTGAAACATATAAATAAATTTTTACAAAAGGGACAAATGTGATACAGTCTGGATTCAGGGAATGAATTGCATCTGGCAACCTTCTTCAAAGAAATTTAAAAATGTTTTAAAGGGAAATATGGCACCAGCTTAAAAACCACAGAATTGTCTAAGTTTTACTGCACTGTTCACAAGTCTTTGACATACCTGTAAACTAGGATTTCTGTTTCTGCTTATGTAAAAAATGTATAAGCTTAACCAAAAGGTTTGCTCACCATCTTTTCGCAACTCTCAGAGATGTATTAAGAATACACATGAGAGCATTTGCCACAGATTTTGAATATGAGAAACAAGAAATAACTTTTACCTCATTTTTCATGAAGAGACCTCAGTGGCATTTTAAGTTCCTGTTTATCTCATGGGAAACTTCTGAAGAGTTGCTGACTCCAAATATAATTTGGTTTTCTAGCACATGGCTGTAAACTTGGATTTCCAGCATAAAATTAAAATCTCAGCATTTTGACATGTACTTCACATATTGCTTACTCTTTATATCCAGTGGTAGATTTCTTGACTCCACCTGTTTCAAATGGGCCGCAGGAGAAGGCTTTTTATGGCTAGTAAAATATACAGGGTAGAGGTGAATGGACTTTCTATCTTTTTCTTTAACCTTTCAACCTTTGTCTGTAAAGGTGGTACTAGAAGAATGACCCCTGTCCCAGCCTGAGTTCATTTTCATGTAAAATGACTCTTGAAGGTAGTCACCCTTCCAGTACAGCCAAACTGCATGTAACCCATCATACCCCTCTGTTCAAGGTGGCACCCAAGATGAATTTCACATCTAATAGCAATTCTGCAGATACAGGGAGAGCACTCAGTTGAGGAAGTGTCTCCTTGTTGCAGATAATTGCAGCTTGCACTGTGTGCCCTACTCCGTTGGTCTATCACAACAGCCTCTGGGGGACACATTAGGACAAGCCCCTCCCTGTGTTAAAAAAATAAAATATCCATATGGAATGCTTCTAAGACATCTGTGATAACTGAAGAGTGCTGTGATTGAGTGGTTTTGGCTGATTCTGCATCACAGTGGAAGCAAGAGTTTGACAGTCACATTGTCGTGTAAATATCATTGAAAAGCTCTGAAAATAATCTATTAATCTGAACTTTCTGAAGTGCAATGCAACTCTGTGCTGGAATTAGGATAGAGGAGAGACAGGGAGGGGGAACAGGACCAAGAGGTAGAGATCTTGGGTCAAATTGTTTCAGGAGATACTGTTATCCGGTTGAAAATTTCATAATTACTGGGAAATAGAATTTTCCACAAAAGCACCTCATGATTTTTTACCTCATTTCCTTTCCCCCCTTTCTTTTACCACTTGCAGATTAAAAAGAGATAAAGCCTAGAACAACCAGACCCTCATTGATCAGTCCTCAGTGCTTCTCCCTCGTGTCTCCTTTGGTATTAAGCAAAATATGGTAGATCCCTATATGAGAGTACTATGAGTATGAGATCCTTATCCTGCTGATACACTGTATGCTAAAGCTGGTCTTTCAGTCTTTATCAAATATAAAAGCTTCTGTCCTTGTCTCCTGCAGATTTATACACTCCATGATATCAGCACTGGTAGTTAAAGAGAATTTTCTTATCTTTTGTATTGCTTGAGCCAGAGCCGGTTCTGAATTTCCAGAACTATGATTAAGTTTTTTGTTTTTCCAGATTATTGGGGCCTTAGGCACAGAACTGCTTGCTTTGAACAGCTTTGGGAGGTCCTTTGTATCTACAGGTCAGAGTCTCTCCTAAGAGTCAATATAATTTGTTAGATCTACTGTTTATGTTGGAGTCAAAACATATCTTTGAATTAAATCTGGCATTTTGAGTGGTATATTCTGTGAGGAGAATTCTCTATGGTTTTAGAATTATAAAAGAACGCTATTTAAAATTATATCTAGGTTGCTTGAATAGAAGGTTTTCATTTAGTTTTCCTTGCAATAAATTTCCAAGGTCATCCATGGAGAGAAGCATTATTGATGAGTTTTCTAATACAATTCTAATGTTCTATAAAAAGTCATGCAGAAAAGGCTACTGAACAACTGAGGTAAGGAAATGAAAAACTTGATGAAAACTGTGTTCCATAATTTCTGAATCTCAGAGGACAGTTGTGTAATGGAACTTCCAGGAGTGTGTATTTCATAAATTCCAATTTAAACAAAGGGTGAAACTCGCATATTAAATTTCCTTTAGTTGAATAATGTTTTCAAAAACATGT
Source organism: Drymodes brunneopygia (assembly GCA_013400955.1). Taxonomy (NCBI): domain Eukaryota; kingdom Metazoa; phylum Chordata; class Aves; order Passeriformes; family Petroicidae; genus Drymodes; species Drymodes brunneopygia. Next base: position 15,062 of record VZTZ01027013.1, read on the forward strand.
TTTAATTTTTTTTTAGTCTTTGATTATTCCTATATCTCAAGTGTTGTGAAAGAAGAGAGACAAGTGATTTAAGTACTCCCACTAAGCAACACAATTTAATCAACAAATAGTAGAAAGAGGTGAATTTTCAACTTTAATTTGAAAACATTTCTACTCAGGAAGGGCCATAATTTCTAAAAAGACAAATAGCGGGGGGAAAAAAAGCTCATTTTGATTGAATATACACTGTATGTTTCATTTCATACTGCTAACATGGTGGTGCTGTACTTTTGAGCAAGTGCATGTGCTTCTCTTGGAGAGCAGAGATGAGACCCTTGCTAAACAGCAGCTCAGTGCACTTGACCTTGAGGCACATCCTGCTTTCCAAAACAGCTCAAGGTCTTATTCACTGCAGCCTTTAGGAACCATAATAATTTGGGGTTCACTCTATGCCTTTCAAAAGCACAAAGCATTGCCCAAACACAATCTCAGACAACCTGTCTTTAGTCTTGTAGTACTAGAGCATCTCTTCCTGTGTGATCAACCACTTTTTTCATAAGTGTTTTAAATATTTACTCTGTGTCACCAATTCTATGATATTTAGTGCTATCTATGAAACTTAAATATTTTTGGCCTTATCCATTTTGTTTCAAACAATAAAGGTCTATAGCTTATAAGGCTGATATTCGACCTGTCTGACTCTTTCTGTGATTTTAGATGTAATGGATGTCACAGGAATATTTACATCTTACAAATCATTGGTGCAAGTAAGGTCTTGTACTCAGAATGTCAGAGAAATAGTCACTCACCCGTTGCTCTCCTCTAGTAGCAAAGTTAAAGGAAAGAAGAATGGTTTTGTGAGCTTTTTCATGGTCAATCCTTTCCTGGCAATTGAAAAAAAAGAAAAGTCTCAGTTAATAATGTTTTATTTATCAGCTATCTCCAAAAGAATCTTGTCATGTCTAGAATTTCTGGGGCCATTATATGAGTTAGTCTTCTATAGATAATACATACTGGAGATGGGTATGAAATAAATATAAATAACACTATAGTTTGTGCTGTATCTGCAACAGTCACAATTCATTTGTGGTATGCATGATGTGCATCTGCACATAAAGTCTTGTGTGGTTTCTACATGAATGCAAACACACACAGGTATCCTTACTAGGGAAGATCTTTGCTGGTATTCCAAGAATTGCATTGTCCAGGAAAAAATATGTAGGAAGGAAAGCAAGTGTATGTAAATGGAAGTTCTGTGGCAACCATCATTAGTATGCTTATTTTGTAGGGTTTAGTGATCCAGAAGCCAAGCCAGCTCTGTTGGCCTCTTAAAAACTACTTAGATTATATGGCTCTTTGCTGCATCAATACAAAATTGTACTTAATTGAAAAGTGATATTCTGTATATGCTTTTTCCTTTTCAAGTACTGCCATTTCATTTGGTGAAGGGATTTGCATAACATGCAGTCATTAGTTACTACTTCATCTAAAATATGTCTTGTGCTATTTTCTTGTGGTGTCCTGGCCTTTTGGAAAAGCTGCCATTTCTGAAGGGAAACCAAATAAATGGGCACAAGAAAACTTTATAATTTTTCAATACCATAACAGTAGTTTTGTTTTGTTTTAACTTATACAAATCTAATCCACAACTATTTAATGTAAGGGGGAAAAGTGATTTATAAGGGTATGTGCTGCTGTTAGATAACTTTGACCTACAAGACCATGGTTGGTTTAATTATTCCACTGATTCTTGTTATCCTAGTTATTTCTGTGCTGATCTAAAGGTTGGTTGTTATCATAGGCTATTCAATTCTTATCTGTGCTTGTGTTTTATATTTGATGTCATTTTATTTTGCTTTGGGGTGATATTTTTTGCTACCTATAGTGTTTTTTTTTCCTGGGAAAGGAATGGATTGTGGTCTTTTCACCTACAACTTATCTATAGTATTAAGATCACAGAGATTTTTAGAATGAGTAACTGAAGGAGGAGAAACATCAAAATATAGTGAAAAATAAAAGTAACTTGCCCAAGACATTTGCAAAAGTGCTGGAAATTAATAAATTTAGTTGGAGTTCTGTTCTTATTAAAAAACCAAAATCAAATGGTTCCCAGTCCCTACCATCCACCTTTGTAGCTCTGAGCTATTCCTCTGTCACTCATGCTGTGCCTGTAGACCAACACTCCATATCTGTAAGGATATTATTCTTAATGTGAAACTATGTGGAGAGAAGAATAAAGTTTTTATTGTTCAGTTTAGAGGTTAACCAAAGATTTGGAAGAAAGTCAGGTGAAAAAAGAACATTTACAGCTTTTTCATTAAGTCCAGGATACTTTCTGGTCAACAGCTTTCTTAAATTACAATGAAATATTTTTTTTTCATTTTGGATATTGTAGCTCTCTGCAAATTTTTCATAGCATATTCAGAAATTAAGGTAGTATGTATCAAAAAACATTTCAACCCCGTGTAATTCCTCTCATTCCCATTTTGTGAAAAATCCACGTTTGTGGATATTTCACTCTTTTACACCTCTGACATTTCCATACATGGCACCAGCTCATTCTTTTGCTTGCTGTAGTTCACTCATCCATTTTAATGTTGTTGCTGCTCAAAGACAATTTCAGAGTAACACTATAAGCAAAATGCAACCCATAACTTTTTTTGTCGTAATCTTTGTCTTAATTTGCTTGGCATGCACTCATAATTAAGGCTTTTTTCCTTACAGGTTTCTTGAGCTCTTAAGAGAAGAAAGAGGCAAAAACCAAAATTTGCCACATTTTTTCATGTTTTTTTTCTGTTTAGAAATAGTTTTTCTGTATGTTTAGATTTTCGTGGAATGTTGTGAGCTAGATTATTGGGAAAAATATAATATTACATGCTATATACAATCACCCATCATCCAATACATGTTATCATTCTACTTACTGATCATCAAAGTACAGATGAAGAATACAATCAGATGAAAAGCTATATATTTTTAAATGCAGACCCACACAACCAACAGGCACAAAGAAATAGGACAATGAAAATTTCTCATTTTATCTGAAATATCGGCCTAAACATAAAGCTGTTCCTTAGGAGACATTGTTTTGCTTTATACTAAAACTCTCTGGAGTGACATTAAATTACTGTTCTCCAAACTCAGTACTGATAGACACAAAGTCAGATTTTGGCAACCCTGTAATTTTGAGGACAAAATTAAAAATGGGCAAGATGATATTTTAAATGTCCTCTCTTTTTCTTTGTTTAAAGTAGTTTCTAACATCTTTTCCCATATGTTCTTCAGTATATTTTTTTTGATTAAATTGATTTTTTTTGTGCTGTATTTGAAGAATATCTCGTAAAAATGAAACTTCTAAGCTCCCACTTCCAGGTGAACTTTGGCTTTCGGTTTGCTGACTCTGAAGTTTATGGTTTAATTGCACCATATTTATTGTTTCGATTTAATTTTTAGCTAGTGTGGGAGTTTTGACCAGAATGAGTGCACTATGAAAGCTGATTTTTATGCCATAACTCTGTATAGAATTCAGAATATTTGGTTACACTGTGCAATGCTAATGCCAGTATGTTAATTTGAAGAGGGATTTTATTTTTCTATGCCAAAGTCTGTGGCAGAAACTCCAACGTTACCCTAAATATAACCTGATATCCCTAAAAATTATATACAAACAAGGTCTTACTCCAAAAGGATAATATTCATAGATATATAAATTTGTGTTTGAGCTCAATGACATTCACACCTGTTGAGATAAAAATTTTCATTATGTCCGTGTTGGAATCCTGTGTTTTATTTTAGAATAACCAAAGAGTTAATAACATTATTAAATGCTGGTTTATGGTATGTTTGAAGTACTACAAAGTTTCTTTCTTTTAAAAAAAAAATTTAGTTAAGTGCTAAATATAAAAGAGTAACATAACATAATGTTGCACTGTCTATGTAAAGGTGTGGAATATGATTAGTCATAAAGTCATGGATTTTCAAATGTCACTCCCCTATATGGTGATACTGTACCCCTTTTCATATGCAGTGAAATAAGATGTGAAAATTACTGTATGCTAATGGCTCTGCAATTACCTAATTTCTGTCATTGTTTAAGCCATTGAATGACTTAAAGAAGTAGTTTAATTTTCCAGTGCATCATTTCCAGTGCAGAGGAGGGAGTGGAGATAAGGGTTTTAGACTCTTCACAAAAGTGCCTACTGGCAGAAGGCAGTGGGCACAAATTCAAAAACCAGGAAGTTTCATATGAACACAATAAACCACTTTACTGTGAGGGTCACCCAGCACAAGCAGTGGTTGTCCAGAGAGGTTGTTGGGTCTCCAGCTATTGATATATCCAAAACCTGTCTGGACATGGTCCCACACAACCTGCAGTACTAGAGGTGGTTGAAGCAGTGGCTTGAACTAGAGAGGTCTTGAGAGGTCTCTACCAACCTCAACTATTATGTGGCTTTCCAGAATTTAGGATAAGCCATATTAATGAATTTTTGGTGGTATCTTCAATCAGGTTTTATCACATCATTTTGGAGAGGTGTGAAAACTGCCTTAACCATCCCAAATGCCTCAGTCAATTTTTTTCTCAGGAGTCTGCTCCTCTGCTAAGGGTCCTCTGCTGCATGGATTCTCTGTAAAAAGCAGCCATAGCTTTTCATGTATTCAAGGCATTCAAGATTGGATGTGGCACTCAATGCCATGGTTTAGTGGAGGTGTTAGGGCATGGGTTGGACTTTATTATCTTGAAGGTCTCTTCCAACACAGTGATTCTGTGATTCTGCGCGACAATTTGTTTGTAGTGTGGATCCCCTGACATTAATCAGATCAAACTGACAGTGAAAAATTAAAAATCAAAATAACAACAGAGATCTCAGTTTGGAAAGTGTTTTGTGGTTTTTTGTTTGGTTGGGTTTTTTTTGTCAGAGTACAAGGACTTCTGTATTTCAAAGCTGAAAATTTAAGTATTGAGGTCCTGCAAGCAACCAATGATTTTTTTCTTCTTTTTTGTACTATCCATTTAAAAGATTTGGATTACATTTTAACACTGAATTGTCGCTCTATTTAATAGTACTTTGAGTACATGTTGAAACTAAACCAAAAGTTTAGTTCTCTTTGCCTATTCTGCTTCAATGAGATTGCAGTTCCTCAGTCTGTAAAATGCAGTATTTGAGGAGATTAATACCCTGACAACAATAATAACTCCTCTGGAAATATTGGCCTGAACAAAAGAAAATATCATGACGTTCTGATCAGACTATGTTTAACGATATGTCACATTTTTCAGTCATGTTTGAAGGAAAAAATGAAACACATTGCAATGAATACAAAATAAATTCTCCTAAACGTCTTTTTGCAGAGCTTGAAGCTCTAGTCTGAAAGGCAATCTAAGGTTATCAGAGTGCTTTTGAAGTGTTTCATTTGGGGTTATCAGAACTGTTTCAATTACTGTGGGCTGAAATTATGCACACAGTGCTCTCAACTGAAACATAACTTACTTAAGTTCCTTTATAGTCTTACAGTCCAGGGATGGCTGAATCTCAGCACTCTGGATTTGAACCTAATGTTTTATGTGCAAATTGCAAAGATACTCTTTTTTAATGAGAGGATTTTCACTTGTTTTCAGACATGAACACAAATTGCTGTAAAACAGATTTGTATATTAAATACGTAAGAGAAATTTCTCAGCGGTTCATACAATCAGAGCAGCAGTTTGTCTAAACTCTTTAAAAACAGTCAAATGTCTTATAAAGGCTTTAAAAGTTTATTAATTATGCAAATATACACAACAGTGATTTATCTCAATTTAAAACGTTATTTTCAAAAAAATATATTATAAATATGAGCAGAATAAAGCCTTTTGCCTGTCTACTTTTCAACAGCTCACAGAACCATTTTTTTATAGAATGTCCACAACAAATATACCAGGGAAACAGTTACGTTGATGCTGAATTGAATTTTCCTCCAGCCAAAACGTCCTACCTTTGAAACTTTGGGCAAGGCAAATACAGTAGTCTAAAAATATATAATAAAACATTAAAAGAGTGAGACCAAATAATGTCTTTTGGAAGCAGTAAAACCCTAAAGCCATGACGTATAAGAGCCAAACAAATTAAAAAGAGCATCCTTTGATTTAATCACAGTATTTATTTAAATGTCCTATTGGTTTCAGTTGGAGAGAATCCCAGAGAATGCCCTGCCCTCACTGATTTTGTGTGTGGGAATGAGAATTGTATAGAGTCTCAGTTCATCTGTGACTATAAACCAGACTGTGAAGACCTATCAGATGAAGCTGCCTGCAGTAAGTATCTCTTTGTATGTTAATGTAATCGGCAGTTAAAATTAGAATTTTAAATTCTGTAGCATAGTTTAGGTGAGTTCATACAGATGATTCACTCAGAAGATGGTCAAAAGCAGATTGCCTTCTCCCCAGATCAAAAGATCCGACATTTTCATATCCTCAGAGATATTTGCTACAAAATATTCAAGTGTGATTTAGGTGTAAAAGTGTAACTAACTGAAAACAAAGGTTAAGTATTGAAAAAAGAAACCCCAGACCAAGACCAAAGCCATCTTAAGGATTAAAAACATACTTGAGGAATTAAATCAATGAGTTACAATAATAATTAATTCTGAGAAAAAGCGTAAACTCATTTATTAATGTAAAAAGGTGTTGAAATATCAGTGTTGAATGGAAAAGCTAAGCAAGCAAACTTATGTACAATAACATTTAGGCATGTTTCTGCCATAAAAAGATGAATATTTAAAAAGAAGATTTTCCTGTTTTTCCTTTGAAATGAATTCTGTCTTTGTGAACTGAGTAGTGTGAGTAGTTTCATTGTTTGTTCTTGCTTCTACCTCAGAGGTATGAAAATTTTTTTTGTCATTTCTTTATTACGGAACAGGTGGAAAAAATTAGTCTGTTTATCTTTGCCTAAGTCCTAATGAACACTGAGACAAAATTTGTCTGAAGGCATTCTTTGCTGAGGCTGATTGAGATGGAAGGACACAGCTCCATTTAAAAATCTGAATCAAGTTAGTGGGCTTTCCAATTCAGGCCTGAAATCAGAAGCAGCAAAGTATTTTGCCCTTGTTCCTGCTCCATATCTTTATTTATTTACAATTACAGTCTGGACCGGACATTTGGAGCAGGAAGATTAAGTAGTCCATATATGCAGTTCAGTAATCAGTCTAATTGTTAATCTTAGAGCTGGAGGGTCAAATTCTACCATAATGCAAATATCCTGAAAAGTAAACTTGATAGACAGAATAAATGTATCACACACATCATTTCAATATTCATCCTTTGTGGAAGTAAAAGTACTTCATTGAAATAAGCCAATATTTTGTGATCCCTTGAAAATCAAGGGCCTTTTTTCTTACATGGGGGTGCTACATGCTTGACTGAACAGGATTGCAAAAGTAATGACCCTTTATTGCATGATGCACATTATAATGTTTTAGCCAGGCAGAAGTCTTATATACTTATTTAAAAAGATGCTAAGATGTCACTATAGGAGATTTAACTTGGAGTTTCTCCCTTCCATAAAAGTAAATACCAGTTCTGAAGTATAAATGCTGAAGATAGTGTCACTATTTCTCATTTCTACCTCTTGCAGTACTTAGTGTTGCAGCAAACTTTGTGAATCATGTTCATAGAAATGAATTTACATTGAGTGATAACTTAAAAATACTAGGCTTTTAAAAGTAGAGTCCAAGACAGATTTTAAACAGATAATCTTTATTTCTTGTATAAAATATTAATACTTTTTCAAGAGTTAGGCAAAGTAAGTGCAGCAAAATACTCTGTAAACTCACCCTTGTAGCATTTTCCAGACCTAACAGACACATACTAAATTTGAATTACTGTCCAAAGTGAGCTGTTCAGTAAAGATATTCAGAAAACTATGGAGGCACTTGATTTATTCTCCAAACATTGTTAGAGGATATAGTAGCTTCACTGGGGACTGGTGTCATTCTATGTTTTCTGGAAGGACTCTTTTCTTAGTCAGGTAATAGATGGGAACATTTCATGCCACAAATGATCTTCAATCACAGTAAAGCAACTCAGTCTTTGCTATACTGAAGAAAAGCTTTTCCAAAGGGAGAAAAAAAAATTGCTGATACTCACTTTGAAAAAATAGACTGAAATATCTCTTTATTGTAGATGGAGAGGCTTTAGATACATCAAAATATTTTCATCAGTCTTTAGTCTTGCTGTCTCTACCAAAGTGTAATGCAGATACAATAATCTGGCATTCAGAATACTCAGATAAGCCTCAGGTATAATGTTTCTCTGTCCGCTCTATTTTGGTTCCAACAAATGTTGCCTTATATTTAGATAAACACACTTTTTCCCTGAGCATGTGTCTTATAGTTTGGAATAAATAACATTAAAGAGCACATAAGGTCTTCTAGAGATGGAACCTGATTTTTTTAATGAAAAGACAACAGGAGCTGCTTAATCAGAAAAGAAAGCGAAACAGGCACAGAGAAATCCCTTCATAGCCTAACCTGTCCCATCACAAGTAGTTATGGCCAAATTTGTCTGCAGTTTTCTGCTCTGCAATGAGCTCAAGGTCTGAGCTTATTTCACATTCTACTATAGTTTTTTACAAGTATAACTCCAAAAAAGTAAATGGACCATAATCTACTCAGCAGCAATTCCTGTATGCAGGATTTACAGAAGAACCTGGATGAAATGAATTGCATCCATGTAGGCTGGTGGACTTTTTTTTAATAAACTCGTGGAAATTACTTACTCTATGTTTCATTCAGTCCAGTCAGGCAATCTTGCAAAATTTTCATTCTTTTCCAGTAAGCTGCTGGAAGTACTGAGATGAAAAAAACACACATGGAAGCAGTTTCAATTTTCATGAATTGCAGCCAACTATAGATTTGATTAATAGCAAACCTCAGTGTTGATGAACCAACCAGAGGTGTGCTTGAATTATTGAAATAAAAGCAATTTTTCCAATAAATAGAGCAATCTTCTGCTGGTTTCTAAATAGGGTATGCTTCCCCATAAAAAAACCACCCAGCAGATGCAGATAGGCCATGAGACTTTGTCAACCCAGTAAGTACTGTTCATAAATATTTATTAATAATTGCCTTCTGAATGCGCTGTTAATATATTAGGGTAAAAAAACCTGAAGTCAGGTATTCTATTATGACTAGTGTAAATCCTAAATGGATTTGGACTTTGATCTTGTTAGAGGTGTACAAGAAAATGCAATTGTTTTTTTTCAATTAATGGGTTCCCTTTGTTCTACCTGTGTGTGAAGTTGTTTATTGTTGGAGTTAGGCTTTATTGGGCTTACATGATGTTTGTAACACAGTGCCAAGGCACATGCTCACTTCATTCAACCAGCACTAGCAAAATCACAGAAAGATTGAGGTGGGAAGGCAGCTCTGGAGACCATCTACCTCAACCTCCTGCTTCAAACAGCAATTCACTGCAATATGTTGTAGAGGGCTCTGCCACTCAGGGTTTCAATACCTTCAAAACTGGAGACCCCAAAATTTATCTGGGCAACTTATATCAGTGTTTTTCCAGCCTGAGAGTTAAAAATTGTTTTTTCCTTAGCCATAATAATTTCTTCCCCTATTTGTGCCCATTGTCTCTTGTCCTGACACTGGGCAACACTGAGAAGAGTCTGTCTTTTTCTTCTATAAACCATCCCAGAAAATATCCAGATACACTGACAAAATCCCATTGAGCATTCTCATCTCTAGCCTGAACAGCCCCAGCTCCCTGAGTCTGTGCTCAGGGGAGGCATTTCAGTCCCTGTAGGGCAGTAAACACATTACAGAACAGTGCAAATTCTTCTCCTAGCACACAGGATTTAATCCAGTGAATAACCTATACTGGATCAACATTATGCATCTTTTAAGATATTTGTCTTATGCATTTAACTAAGGTGACATTTTTTTTTACAGAGAAGAAAAGTCCACAGGGTTACAGTGTGTAACAGCATTATGATAATATTTTCATAAAGAATGGCCTCAGTTTTTCTTTTAGCATCAAAGTAGAAAATAGGAAAAAACCCAGACAAGTTACAATGAGGTAATTAAATCAATTATTTTTACCTGGATCCTTTATACCCAGGCAGTGATACATAAATAGTTTTATTTAAATAATGTAGAATATTTCTAGATCAAGAAATGTAGTCTAAACCCTCAAATCCATTGTGAATAGTCAGACCTGTTTCTAAAATGCATGGCTGATTGTGATGTTTAATAGTTTGTAACATTTTTCCAAAGGCTCCTCACAAGTGTCATCATCACTCACACTCAGCAATTGTGTAGCTGCCTCTGTTTTATAACTAAGGAAAAGATGTTTTGGAGCTAACAGAAGAGATTGCAGTGCTATTTTATTCATCTGTACCCCACCATTTATATCATTTTGCTGATTAATTACTTTTCCAAAGCCACCTGAAGCAGCTGAGGCAGAATTAGAAATGGTCAGTTTAACTCAGATCTCCTGAATTTAGTTAATGAGTCTCCTGTTCACCAGAACATATCTCTCATCATAAAACTGACATCAGACATAAGATTCACAAGGCCAACACATGCTTATGAAAAATGCCTCTGCGGAAGGTCACTCCAGTTTTGATAGCTAATTGTCTGAAAATCATTCTTTCCATTCACCTTGGATAAGAACTAAATTTGGTGAAGCCATTGGTTTGCCATGGGCATTTACCTGTAATAAAGCTTATACCTACTCTTAAAGTGAAGAATGAGTTTTTTTCTTTCCTCATTAATTATCATACATTACTTCTGTCCATGCATGGAATTCAGGGAATCACAGTGTTAGCCATACAGAATCCTTTCCATCACCATGTTGTGTGCACATCATAGCACCTGTATGTAGAGCTGGGATGATATTTTACTTTTTGCTGTATTTTCAGGTTACTACACAAGTATTCCTGGAAGCTGTAACTTTGAAACACAAGATCAAGAGTGGACAACTGTTTGTGGATTAACACAAGACACTACTGATGATTTTGACTGGAATATTAGCAACAGTACTGCCACAGGACAAACAGGTCCTCATACTGACCACACACCAGGTACTGACCTGTGTACTACATCACTTTTGGGAAAATAAAACATTCACTGAATTTTAAAATAAAACTACAAAAAATGTAGGTCGGTACCAAGATAAGCGCACAGAAGTGTGATCAGCTGATGCGTGGGAATGGTTCAAAGCTGCACCAGGAAAGGTTCAGACTGGACATCAGGGATCATTTCTTTACCAATAGGGAGGCCAAACATGAGAACAGGCTTTCTAGAGTTGGTCAGTGCCCCCAACCTTTCAGTGGTTAAGAGGCATTTAGACAATACCTTTAACAACATGCTTTATCTTGGGCAGCCCTGAATTGATAAGCCAGTTGGACTGGATGATCATTTTAGGTCTCTTCCAACTGAAATAACACCATTCCATTGGAGTCTACTCTAATAACAAATTTCAGCTACATAGTGTCAGCTTCTGACATTAAAAGATGAATTCTCTGAAATTGTAACTGGCTATAGTAATACTCTTCTCTTTGTCAATATTTTAAATAATCTACTTTTCCTGGAGTGTGTTACCATCCTAAGGAATTTTAGAAAAAACAGGCAATCATATGCAGGATGAGGAGCAAAGTGTATGGGTGCATGTGAAATGCTTGAGGCTCCTACCTTGTTTTAAGTTACTTCCCTGGCATTGGCTTGCCAGAAATATTAATATAAAAGTTCTTCCCAAGATGTTTCTGACAGACTGCTGTCACAATGCCTGTTGACTGTGAGGAGAATGAAATGCATTGATAGGCAATTACAGTAATCTGTATTATGTAGTAAGCATAATTATATATTGTATTACATAAATATGGAATAATATATTTTTTATTTTTAAAAATATTCTCTATATTATACAATATATCTGGGTGGGATATTAGTTTCCATCACAAATGTACCAGTCTCTATTTGAGAAGTAGTTACCTTTCTTTCCAAAAGCCTTAATGGTTAGAGTCCCAATCTTAATTTCCATCTAATCAGCAAAGCATAGATAGTATTCAATCTAGAAGCATCACAGTTTCTACTGTTTTTCTCTTGGGTTTGTGAGCAGCATCATCTCCAGGTTTAGACTCTTTACTTTTGTATTTTATGTTTTCAAAATCAACAGAGGCACCTTATCACGAGTGGCTGTAGCCATTTCACTCCAACTCATTTATCTTCCCTTTTCCTTTATTCTGCACCTGCTGCAGGATCTGCTCACCTGATCATGAGGGAACTGCTTATCTACCACAAATCACAGTTTTTGCAGACATTCCTACTACTTTGTGTTCCAGGCTGTAAATCTGGAAGTGCATTCCTCTTGGAAAGGGACAGAACAGACAAGGTAGAGGTAGAAACTATTGCAGCTGTTCCAGGCAAGCTGTTTCTTGCAAATAAGTAGTTTGACTTGCTTCCTTGCTGTTACTCTGATGCAATGAGATAACAAAACAACCACTAGCCCCTGGCTTTTTAAAGAGATTTTGTGTGCTTTTCTCTTTCAGTTTCTGTCATTTAATTAGTTTTTTGTGTCTGTGAAATTACCCAGCAATTTTAAGAAAAACAAAGTTAACAAAAAGTGAAGCAAGAGGAAAACGAAATTAGAGCAAATGTGTTTACAAAATTATCCAGATTTGTAATTTACTTTTAAATTACCCAGGCAAGATATATTCACATTAGCTACAGAGGAGTCACTCGTCAGAATTGCCAACATCCTGTAATACTTAGAAATATCAGTCCTTCAGGTTTAGGTTGGGTATCAGGAAAAGGTTCTTCACACAGAGGGTGGTTGGGCACTGGAGCAGCTGCCCAGGGAAGTGGTCACAGCACCAGCCTGACAGAGTTCAAGAAGTGTTTGGACACCATTCTCAGGCACATGGTGTGACTCTTGGAGTGTCCTGTGCCAGGACTTTGATGATCCTTGGGGGCCCCTTCCAAGTCAGGTTATTCTGTGATTCTGTTTAGCACAAGGAGCATCTAGGACAAGGAACATCTTTTTATACAAAAGAGGAGACTATAAACTAGGAAATGAGAAAGAAATTCTTTAGTCAGAAGGCAGAGAAACACTGGAAAAATTAGTGCAGAAGCTGTGGATGCCCCATCCCTGGAAGTGTTCAAGGCCAGGCTGGGTATGTTTTGAGAAGCCTGGTGCAGTGGGTGGCATTCCTGCCCATGGAATGGGTTTGGAACTAGATGATTTTTAAGGGTCCTTCCAACCCAAGCTATTCTACAATTCTATGAAATACACAAAGCATTAGCAAGGAAGATCTCCATACAATGAAAGTATGGTGTACATGCATGTGGTAGATAGATACAAAAAAATACTAGTATCCGTGTTTATAAAAGTGCTTATAAATTCAAATAAAACAGTATTGAAAATCTCTAAATGTTTTTTATCTTTTTTTTTAAGGTAAAGGACAGAGTTTTTTGTATGTAAACTCATCCACCCAGAAGGAAGGAAACAGAGCAAGGATAACTACCACCAAATTCTTCCCAGCTAGTCTTGGGGTCTGTAGAGTTCGCTTCTGGTTCTGGATGTTTGCTTCCAGGCAAACAGGAGTCTTAAAGGTAAAAGTCCTTCTACAACGTTATTGCATAATAATAATAATAATAATAATAATAATAATAGTAATAATAATAATAATAATAATAATAGCTTTAGTACTATTTGCATTTTTGTGTCTAGGATTACCAAAATCTCAGGAATTTATGTTAACAGTATTTCATGACTTCACTGCAGTTGCACCTATATACAAATCTTCTTCTGACAGGATCAAGTGCTTTAATTCTGCTTTAGTTTTAGTTCCACTTGAAGTCCTTTCTTACATCCGTAAGAACTGACACTGTACATTTGACTAGCATACTAAAACCTACCCAATAATAGCACAATTCTCTGCAGAATTCACTCTAACATAAAATAGAGGCAGATTCTAATGTTTAGTGGTTTAAAAAAAGTTTTTAAAATATTACTGTAACCACTTGTGAAAGGAATTTTATTGAAACAATTGGAAATAAGGTATTTAACTGTATTAAAATTTATAGCTCAAGCTTCCATCAAACTGTCATCTTGTTATTCCCCAGGCATCCTTAACAAGTACACTTTTGGTTGTTGGGTACTCAAGTATCAGTCTAAGCAGGGATGTGACCCCTTGGCAGACAACTCACTTCATGTGACTCGCTGAATAAACATGTTGCACAGTTCCTTTTTAAGTGACCTGACAAAGACTCCTATCTATGGGGTTTGTTAAATTTTGAAAATACAGGTTATGTTAGTTTTTCAGTCAGTGACAGAATATAAATTAGTCTATGTTAAAAGTGAACAAGAATCTTTTTGTAGTCTTGGACATTGAATTAAGTCAGGAAGTTTTTACCACTGTTTTCTCCACTGGAAAAGATAATCATAGCACAGTTCCATGGGATTATGGTGCAATTAGGCTGGAAGGCCCTCAGGTGGTCTCTAGTCCAAACTCTTGCTCCAAGCAGAGTCAGTTACAGGATCATTCTTGGTGGCTCAGGAATTTACCCAGTCTTGAAAATGTTCATAAATGAAGACTACTCAGCCCCTAGGGGCACCTTGTGCCACTGGTAAACTCTCCACCTTCTTCTCCTTAAATCCAGCCCAAGGATAATGTCACCCTTCATTCCACCATTTTTTCCTGGTTTTTTTTACTATTTTTTTTCAGCATGGAGTTTACATATCAATTTTATCTCTAGCACCTAGTTTATGGATACTCTGAGTATTGCTGTAAATTTACTTATTGATACAAAAAAAAAGTTATATTTCATGAAGTCAGAAAAAAAAAGCAAACATGAATTCTTTTTTTTGATCCGTTGATAGCTGAAATGTTGTGAGATTATCTATGACTAATTATTTGTTTAAATTCAAGTATCCTGGACATTACAGCACACAAGATTGATGATGAGACCCTTTGAAGGAGCTTTTGAATGTTTTCAAGCATCACAGAACACTTTGCATTTGTGTAAATGTAGATGTGTGTGGCCTATGTGTGAGTTAGTAGGCAGACAGCCAGAGTCTTCTTTTTAATTGCTTTTTTTTCTTTTTAAACAGACTAGTTTAATTAACTCTCATTGCCGTCAGTTTCATAAAGAATAGTCTTACTCCCACATACAAATACAGGTCCCTGTTTATGGCTTTGCTATGTGTAATCTTTATGTTGAAACATATTCACAACAGACTGAAGCAGTCAGCAAGGAATAGCATCCCATCACAGAATCAATTTACCTCTGTGGACATTTTGCTCTTTTCTATCAAACTAATAAGCTCTTTCAGTATCACTGTTCCTGTTATTAAAACAGGAATATAAATCAACTGTAGCCATTCAAGTGAAAAAGAAAAAAGCCTAAAAAGAACAAAAAAGAAAAGCAATAAAACCAACAGCCCAAAACTTTCAAAACAACAGCTCTGTGAAGAATTTTTTTTTCAGTTTGCACTGGAGGTGAAAGAAGTCAAACTGTAATAGGAAGTTTGAATAATATGCCAGAATATAATAACATCAGTACAAAAGCTGATATAGTTCTTATCTGAAAGACAGCTATCTGGTTGAGCCTGAATTAAAAAAAAAATAATAAAAAGGACTGCAGATGTAGGACATACTGAGATGTGTGATTAAAATGACATATAAGGAATCAGTAAAAGAAAGATAAAAATGAACATTGTAAGAGTATAGGAGATAGATGTGGGAGAACTACACAAAATGATGTAAAGTTACAGGAACAATCCTATTTTTACTCAGAAAAGGAACTAGTCACTGAGGAAAGGGAAAGAGGAACTGGATGTGCTTCTATTCTGTATTCACAATGCACATTTCAATTGCACAATGCCATTGTCATAAACTCTGTAATTTGTTCATAGGGAAACCAAAAGTCTCGGCTATTATTATTTTTACAAAGAACACAATGTTTACAGCAACTCTTGCATTAGCATAGAATGGATGCTGTTTAAAAGAGATCTGAATACTCTTGCTCAAGACGTCAATCAACCATTAACCACAAGGAGAAAAAATTGCTTTGTAATGATTAAGTACAAACCCATTAGCTTTCCTTAGAAGTATTTGGTAAGAGTCTTTGAAAGGGGAGTTAACCAGCATTAAATACTAGCCTGGTCTAATATGTCAGTTAATATGCCCTGAGGAAAAATACCTCTTAATACAGGCAAATTTTGCTGCATTCTGCTGTAAATGTAAATTTATAAAAACCTCACATTTCCCTTTACATTTTTATGACTATTTAGTTGAATTTAATGGTGTAGGAGAGCAGTTTCAGCAAGAAATGAATGTAGTTTTCACATCTGTTTCATTCCAGTAAAAATTCTATTGATCATCTGTCAGTTAGACTGAAAACACACAGTGTTTATTATGCTTCTCATTTACCTCAGGAGTCTACCATACTCAAGCAGAGAATTAAAACTGATATTAATTCCTGATGTGATAGTACAGCTCATATATCCGTTTTCTGCCTTGGTATTTGTTGATACCTACAGAACTGATTTACAATAAATTTTGGTATAAGACACGTCAATTCTACTTAAAAAACTCAAATATTTTATTACTTCAAACTAATGTTTAAGCAAAATTTTTATTACTTCAAACAAAAGTTTAGGGAATAAAGAGAAAAGAGGTAAGTAATGTTTTAAGAGCTTCTTTATTGGGACAGTGAAATATGATACAATTTTGTAATCTGATTTGTGGATTTAAGAGAAACGATTGCAGTCTGTCTCTGGTGGGACTTCAGTCCTAGGAAGACATGCAATGATGACTCCCGAGCAACATGAGGAGGTCAAAGGCATGATCTTAAAGATGTAAAGCAGAAAGCATAGCATCATTATTCACTGGAGTCAGTGGAAATTTTCCTCAGCTGACACAAGTCTCTGGTGCCTAATGAAGTGAAAATACATGTTGTCTTTCTCAAGATTTTCCTGTTTCCTTGGCTGGCAATTAAAGACTAAGTTGTCAGTTGTGGGAGAATATATCTCTTATTAGGCACCCTTTAGATCTGGATTGGTTTCTTATTTATTAGGCAATCCAGGTGGAATGTAGTAGCTTGCAGCATTCCAACTGCTAGATACAGATAAGATCAGGAAGATAATACACCATCTTGAAAAGTCAGGCTGAGGGTACAGGATAGCCATGAGTTGTAACTGCTGATTAACAAGTACGAAACAGAAGTTTATATTTTATGACCTTAAAAAGTACTCTCCTGATCCCCAAAATGAAAAAGAAGCTGAAAAAAGAATTCAGAAGTTTCTAACACACAGAAAATTCTGTGGAGAATTAGAACTAAGTCATGACTTTAAGGTAGCAAATAGGATTTTCCTAAGAATGTTATTCTCTGTGGATCAGCTAGATCAGGATTAGGCTGGAGAACAATCTTATCAGACTGATAAATACAGAGTTGTTCAGGGGGATTTTGCTACAACTAGTTGTCTGGTTGTTTCAGGGGTTTTCTGGAATTTAAGGGATTTTTTTTTTTTTTTTTTTGCTTGGTTGTTTTTTGTTTGGTGGTTGTTTTTCTGCCATTACATACCATATAATGGAATTCATCTTGCTAGCTTTTTTCTCTTGCACATCTGAAGTTGTTTTCACTACCAGGCTAGCTTGCACACTTTAGAGAGGATGTTGTTAGGAAGGTGGTGTAGTCCCTGGAGGTATTAAGCACCACAGAGTTGTACCCTTCCAGGGGCTCCAGGGAGATATCATCCATGAAAATTTGCTCTACCTTTTATGTGCTGTATATGTTTACACAGGCCAGCAAAAGTCTTGTGTACACTTGATGTACTTCCTGATCCAGAAGATGCTCAAACACTGACTGATATGGGTAGCCCCAGGAAAGCAGATATTGTATTTCTTAACTTTCACTGGCACCACCTCAGAGAGAATAAGATCTGTATCCCCTGCTAAAGGATCAGAGTACTTGGGCTTCCCATTTTTCTGAACTTTCCTTTAATCTCATTTGACTTAGCATGTATTTTCAGTTATGTGTTATTCTTTTAGAAATTTCATCTAACTCTTTTTAGAAGACATTTAAGAACACAGACCCTTTCCTGGCATAGTCGTGGATAGAAAAATGTTAGAAGAACTCAGGAGTTCAGAATTCAGGAGTACTTTGGCTAGAAGTGAGATTGAAGCATTACCCCAGGAGAGTATATGAAAAATGAAGCAGAACTGGGTGTTCAACTGAGATTTCCAATGTACCAGTTTAGAGATTTACACTAAATGATATCAGTTTCCTCAATTACCTATGCGATTTTTATACACCAGGTTTAAACTTCAGTCAAACCTAACTAAGGACAGAGTCACATAAATTATTATGACATGTTAATTAATTCATTAGTAATTACATATCTGCATACCCTGACACTATGGTAAATGTAAGTTAAATCTCAGAGAAAAGAAAGACAAGGCATGTAAGATGACTTTGCCTCAATGTGAACAGGAGCTGATGTCATCAAAATGTCACATTTAAGACCCAGTTTGATTTGCTGCCATTCCAGACCCACTGGCCAGTAAACATACAGCAAAATTCCTTATTGGTTTATTGTTTATACTCAGCTTGAGCTGCGGAGTTGGTCTGTATGTCACATAATGAGTCTGTGCTGCATCTGAGACCAGACGTTGTATGGACACAATGAGATTTCTCTGTATATAGACAGAATTGTCCAAGCAATTATTGCGCCTTGCAACTTTTACTATGAGAAACTTCTATTAACCTGACCAAAAGAAATGGAAAAAAAAATCTGGCTTTAAACAATGGGACAATCTTTAAATATCCTGTAAGAAAGATGCTAGTATTGTCTTCAAATGTTTTGGATTCCTCCCACTTCCCCAATAGCTATTTGTGCAGATGTGAGACTTAACAATTAGATATATTGAAAGGGATATTACCTCAACATTTACTTTCCAAAAGTAAATACCACTGCATAGGGCTAGAAACATGCTAATATTTTTGTATGCTGAAAAATTCCAGATCATCAAGATTGTCATATTTCATGATAGGTGAAATAGTAAATGGTTTCAGAGACATGCACAGGTGCTCTAACATAGTCCTAACCTCACATGAAGGTTTTCTCTAATCAAGGGTTTCAACTTATTGAGACCTTAGAGCCTGGTAATTTGAAAAACATGCAGTTTTTCATTTTATTTTATGGGATGAACCATCTATTCCTTCTCAACACCTGTCCTTTTAACCCTGCAAGAATCAGGCTTTCAGGAAGACAGTGACAAGATGTTGCTGTTACACAGTCCTGTAACCAAAGATCAGGCCTGACAAAATTTAGTCCTGATTTGAATTACTCCATGTCAGTATTCTTCATGCTCCCTTAGTCCAAAAATAAAATAAATTGCAAGAGTTTTCGGGCGTCATAGATATTTTAATCGCTACACCGAGTTCTGCAAAGTATGTGGGATTTATGGCACCATTTGGGCTTTTAGCTTATCTGTCCCACCAGGTGGACTGGGAGAATCAAAGGTATTGAATTATACAGATCATTAGCATGGGTTCAAGTTCATAACTTTATTGGGCCTCAGGGTTTCTGTTCCATTATTAAACTGGGGCATTCAGTCAGCAACATAAACCTACAGGTCACTGGAAAATTAGTTCAAGAGAATTATGTTTCTGAAGTGATGAGAAGAGGATAATGATTATAATATTCAGTCCCTTAAAGAAATAGTTATCATCTGGAATGGTTAGAATTACTTACACTTTCTTTACTCCAGCTCTTTTTCACTTTTTTGGACCTGGTCAGATTGTGTAAGGATTTTTAAAACTTGAGTGGGAAAAGCAAGTACCTCTGTATTTTCCAGCTTCATGTTCTTGGCATAAATTCATCAGTTGTTGGTTAATTGGGACGTCATTCATTTCTATACTTATTGCTTTCAGTTTTTAATTATTTAATTTATTTTTATTCATGACTTTGCTAAATATGTTTGCAATAACGTTCTGTGACTGTCTCAAACTCTGTATTATAAATTGCTTGTATCAGATGACAGACTTCAATCCCTAGTTGCCAAGTCTTGTATTTGTATCTCTAAAATCTTCACTCAGTCTAACTATAAGGAGGTCACCTTTGAGAGATGAGAGGATAGCTCAAGATCCTTCTCAGTCTTTCTTCAATTTTTAAATAAATTTGGGGTTAAGTCTTTACTCGTTAACTTCTCTATGTCAGGCTGAGACTTTAGATTTTCCGGTTAGTGATTGGATTAGCAGCTCTTGTTTTTTTTTTGCTTTTCATAGTAGCTTTTTATTTGAAGCTGGACTAGCACTAGCAAAAGTATTCGGTGACATTTGGTCATCTCTAAACGAAGTGGATCTGAACCATATCTAGGAGGGTCAGGACTGCCCAAACAGGGAGCACTGATGCACTTGGGCTGTGTTACTCTCCCAAGCTGCACTCCTGTTGTTTAATGCTGATTCATTTGTATCTCTGGTTCTGTCATCAACAGGTATACACAGTTGAAGAACATGGAATGGATATCCTTATGTGGTCTTCTAGAAGAAATGAAGAGAACAAATGGATGTATGGAAGTGTCGTTCTCTCCAGTAACAGCCTTTTCAGAGTTGCCTTTGAAGCTGAAGTGGGGGGGAGTCAATCCACAGAATTTGCTCTTGATGATATTTCCTTCACCCCAGAATGCATTGATGGAGGTATGCCATTACACAAATTTATATCATTCATGTTTTCTTTTCAGAGGGCAAGGAAAATTGTGGCATTTCATATTTCAATATATATCACAGTTACAAAATCTAAAATATTTTCTTTTTCTCATGGTTTGTGGAAGACAGTTTCTGTGTTTTAGCCAGCAGTTGAACATATAAATTACAGCAATATTACTGGCAGTGAGGGCCTGGACTATAGCTGAGAGGTATCTACTGCCATTCCACTATATTGGTTTTCTCCTGTGTGAAAAAAGTCAGAGAAGACATTAGTTTGGGATGGAAGAGTTTTATGAGTATCAAAGTAGTTCACAATTATTTTCAAAGAAAGTGGTTAGGTTTTTATCTTCACTCTCTTCATAAAATACAAATATGCACCGCATTTGCCTCACTGACACCTTCTTCAAGAATTTACAATCTCACTTCTGCTACACAAGTACTTGATCTATTTAGAAAAAGAATTCTAATGTCTTAAAATGCCCCGTTTTTTTTCTGTGAAAAAAGCAGTGGTTTACTCTGCTAACAAAATGTAGCATACGCTACCATATCAGAAGAAAAAGAGCAGTATATATACAAATACAGATTCTGTTAGAAATACCAGCAGAACTTAATGACTAAGAGACAATGAGGAATTATTATTGTTAAATAAATGCCAATATGAAGGTTATAAAAAGTTTCTTTGATAACCTTTCTTTCTATTAATACAGCTTTTGTTGTTCAGATGGTACAGCCTGTGTATGACCTAGTTATCATGCTGCTCAAGAAACTTTTCCTTTCATTATTTTTATTGTGATAAGCACCTCCTGGAGGAATTAAACACATGCTGATTAAAGCTTAAAGTGAAATAATATGTTCACACAGGTGACATTTGTTCAGTCTCAAGCTGAACAAGAGTTTTGTTTATTTTCTCTAAATAGGCTCAGGCAAATAATATTTTGGAATGCAATTCAATGAGCTGCAGACTATGTGCATAAACAGGCATTTGTTCTACCCGTATTAGGTTAATCATCTTTTTTAGCCATATCTCAAGAATTACATAGGCATAGTATAGCATAATAGGGGAATTCTCAAATTATATATTTTAAGTACCTGTAATTCTGAAATAATCATAACTATAGAAATAAATTATTTTTAATAGAGTAACATTTTCTAATGACTGTATTTTTCTCCAGAGATTTTTCAGTAGAATACTTCAAAGTACCTAACTTGTATCAAGAAAAGTGACCTGAAGAAAATTCATTGGAGTTATATTGGTTACTTACAGATTGTTGAATAAGTCAAAACCTCATGCCTTATCTACAAGGTGGTACTTGATACATAATCTCCTCTCCAGACAAAAAACTATATCTAGGTGCTGTTACTTAAGGTTGGTTTCATACTGTCCTTGGAAGAGTCCTATTCTGATAATCCTTGCTGGCCTGGTAGAGCTTGTGAAGAGGCAAGAGAATTACATAAAATCCATGTAATACAATAAACCACAGGAATTTAGGAAAAAAGGGACTTACCTGTGAATTTTTAATACTGTTCTTGACAAAGAGCTACTCAGGAGGAGGTGCTGTTTTTTTACTAATTGTTGTTGCTAGAGAGCTGCTTAAATATAAATATAAATAAAGATGGTAAAATTTGAAGATATTATCTTCCAACAGTATTAAAGCACTGTCCTGTAGATATTTGAGCAAGAACATTTTTCTGAAACAATCAGTGAGAAAGTTTACCTAATCCACTGTCAGTCCTGCTTTGATTGTTGTTCATTACATTTATTTAAATACCTAGCTCAAAGTGTATTACCTGCAGTACAGGTTTTGTGTAACCTTCTTCCTTTCAGAAGACAGCTATACTACTGCAGATCTTTTTCCTCTCTCTGTATTATGATTTTTCAGCTTGCCTTTAATTACTTTGAGTTTCTGGAGGCAACACGGTCTAAATGGAAGCAATCACAATTTACCTGGTTGGGAGCTCTAAGTAATAAAGCATTGCCAGCAGCTCTAATTCAGTTGTGGTTTTTATGTTTTTAAGCAGTCAGTCCTTATTAGCCATGAGAGTTCCTATATAGCCAAGAATATTTCTGAACATTTAAGCAAGTGTGGTCAAGGTACTGCTCGGTCAAGCCATGCCTCCTGCAGAAGTAGCTTTAAGCTGAAGCTAATGCAGAGGGAGCTGTCAGTGGCACAGGACCTAGTTCAGAATTAGCTACTAAATTAGATTTATTCATACCACTTTTCAAGGTCCATGACTTTCTGCTGATGAAATTGTGTGAATAGCTTATCCTGGGGACCAAAGAATTTAATTGTTACTTAGTTGTAACTATCTTCTTCAAACTTGTAAATAACAGTTCGATTAAAAAAACCCACAAAACTTTTTTTCTTTTTAATGTTTTAATTATTCCAAATAAAAGTTAAAAGACATTTCTATTTCTAATTTCAGATGGACCAAAATTTCCAAAGTATTGAATCAGATTTTATACTCATTAATATCTTTCTCATAGTATTTTCTAGTTCAGCTGAAACAGGAGGCATTACAGAAATTCTAAGAATTACTGCTATACTTAACTTAAATCCTAGCATTAACCCAAAGATGCCTAATAACTAAACTTTATTCTGCCTATGAAAATCAGAATGCTATATTTTGCCACTCACTCATTACTAGAGAAATAAACCAGAGGTACAAATTTGCTGTTGTTCAGAGTGTGGTGATAGTTAAATAGCACTTCTATGTGCTGGAACAGTATTCTTGAGAAACAAATATTTTGTGATGTCTTCCAGAGGTCACCCAAGTGAAATATTTGTGCTTATGAAGATCTACTGGAGGTAGGTCAGTCTCAGTACAAAGTCAGAAATGAATGATGCTCCAGCATTTTTATGCAGTATAGTTACCAGCTAGGCCCTGTTTAGCTGCAAGTCTTTGGGAACTTATTCCTCTAAATTTTACTGCTTTAAGTAATTGCTTAAGTAATTTTGGTTTCTTCAAAAATAATAGTGTTGACACTTTTAAATGAATATTTGGGATGAATCCTGAGTGTAAAGACAAATGCAAATATCATGTGGCTCTTGAGGCTCCAGAGTATTTGAGAAAACAGTATTTGCTTTTCCACCATCAGTCATGCTTATCACCAGTTCAGTATTAATATTGCTTACGGAAATAATTAATTTGGATAAAATTAATCTGGATATGCTTCTGTGTCTATTCTTCTACTTCACCTTTCCTTATCATTTTTCCCTTTTTAATTTCTGGTTTTAGTCAATGTTTGCTGCATAGTTTATTTCCCGCAGCTGTTCAACAGTATCTGAAACATTTTCTTTCTTTTCTTCTGTTTTGTGGACCACTTTTTATCAATTTTGATAATTTTATTTTAAAACTCTTTTGCTTTTGAGCTTTTCTTTATCCATTTCCTTCTTTCTAACACATTTTTCAAAAAATGTCTCTATAGCCTATAAACTTAGCAGATGAGAAAGGACTGTCACTGCCACAAATTTCCCACCACACCCCCCTACAGCTTTCCTTTCACCTGATAGTTTTGCCTCCAGTAGAAAACATTATTATGTAAGGATACAATGGAGATAAAAGGGCAATTCAAATCGTGCAAAACATTCAGCACAGACAGGACATGTCATCTCTAACCTGGCTGTGGTGGAATTGTGAATATAGAAAGTGCTATTTCCCAGATGCTATGGGTAGGCCTTTTTTCTGATGTTGTCATAGTTCTTGACTTCACACAAGTTACCAACAAAAGGGTCAGATTTGCCTCTTAAGACCTGAAGTACAGTAAAATTTTCAATGACTGTTGTCAGCTTTCACTTAGGTGAAACATTTGCTTTGAAATGTCATAATTCTCCCAAGCCTCCCCATTGCTGTGTAGCAAAGCACAAACCAGACCTTCTGAAAAACGTTGTATATATTGTTATACTGAGCAATTGTTGTGAAAAACCAAATAGAAGAACGAAATCAGAATCTGTGAATTATAAGACAGGTTTTAGCTTTACATTCAAGCCCAAGGGTATTTTTAAAAATGTGTCCCAGTACCCTAAAACCTAATAACCTCCAAGGACTGATTTTTCAGTTTGTTTGAACCATCGTGAGACACACAAGATGTAGCCACATCCACCCCTTTAGATCACCTTTCCTAGTTTTCTTGAAGAAATGATATTGCAAAAATTGTGGGACAAAGGAAATTATATTTCAATCAAATTTAAGATAGATATATTCAGAATTTCTAGTCAGCCACAGTGAGTAAGAAAAAAGTTCATCTAGCAATATAACCTGTCTCCAGCAGTTCTGGATGTCAGGGAAAGAGTATAAGAAAAGGGGAACTGTACATACTGTTTTACCCCTATACATTCCCCATTGCCAGCCATTTGTAATTCAGGCTTCCTGAGCCATACATGGTTTCAAAATAATGGTCCTCAATTTTTTTTCTTTCTCTTTGAACTTGTCTGCTCCTCTTTTAACATCAGAGAAAATTTTAATATTCAGAAATTAAATTATATGCTGCTGCTTGTATGAATCTATGCTTATGTTCATGAATAGAGAAGCTGTTTGGTGCTTTTTCATTTAGGCCTTGAATTGTATGAAATCTTTATTTAAACCTTGGTGATTCACTCTTTTGTGTGGTGGGTAGGATTTTCTTAAGACATCTCCATAAAGCAGTTTCAAATCTCACAATACACGCACGCTATAGACCAAATCCTGAAGATCCTTTAGAGTAAAATAATTTGCACTGACTTCCAAAGAGCAGCAGAATATATGCATTATTGTACCAAAACTCTGTGATAGGTGCAGGTTTGGGCATCAAGATGAGAAGGAAGGTGCCCCAAAGGGCCAGAGCTATCGGCCATTCTCTTTGTTCAAGGTGGAAGGAAATGAACGTTATAACTGTAGTCTAATTTAAACTGTGTTTGTGACTGTTTATAATTAGAACATAGCAGAATGAAGATGGAATCTAATATTTTTTTCATTGAATAACTTAGTAAAATAATACTATTACCAAATAGCTAGATAGCAGAAAGAATGAGAGTGGTAAAAAAAAAAAAAATCTATGTAGATAGTCACCTGACAATGAGTCGAGGTTTTCAAAACCAGTATTAGTCTGAACTACTATAATTTTAGATGATATGTGATATCTTGAAGGTATTTAATTTTCAGGGAAAAAATGGGAGCAGCATTTCTTTAGAAGTGAATCCCGTTGTGATTTTAGATAAGAAACCACAGAGCAAAGGTACATATGTGTGGTAATGCTAATGTCATAACATCTTGACTAGTTATAATTTATTTATTTCTCCCAACACATATTCATTGAATCACAGAATATCCTGAGTAGGAAGCGACCCACAAGGATTATTGAGTCCAATTCCTTGCCCTGCACAGAAGCATCCCCAAGAGTCAAACCTCCCAGAGAGCATTGTCCAAATGCTCCTTGAACTCTGCCAGGCTTGGTGCTGTCACCACTGCCCTGGGGAGCTGTTCCAGTGCTCAGCTACATATTGAGACTTTTTTCTCCCTATTTTCTCTCTGCTTCATGAAACACACTCCTTGAATCCTGGTTGTTTATAAACCTTCCCTGCTTTTCCTGCCACAGATTTCCATTTGCTCCAAAACAGGGTCTGTGTGTTTATATGTAAAGACATAATCTTTAACCACATTATTGAATACTATTTTTTTCAGAGTTCTCTTTTCTTTTTCCAATACAGAGATGAGAGATAATTGAATATTTTTGTTTCTCTGTGCAAATTATTCAGATATATGTTTGACTGCAGAATTTCTTATCTCTGAAATTTTTCTAAACAGCATATGGCTACGGTGTCCAAATATTTGAAAAGCATTTGATAACTACCTTCATAATTACTTCTTATTGCATAATGTTATCTACCTGACAAATAAAATAAGACCCAAAGCGACCCTTTCCAAGGGCAGCAAACTCCACCAGCCAAAAAAGGGAGTCAGCTTGAGTGCCCTGTCCTTCTAAAGCAACCAGCATGTCCCAACTGCCCCACAATTCTGGTTTTGGATGCACCAGGGTTTAAAAAGACAGTAACAGAGAAACATGAAATACAATGACATTCTGGGTTACCCATTACAGAAGCACCACAGGTGAGCTCAGAAGCCAGGCATTTGCAGATAATTTTATATGCTCTCCAGTACTTTTAGTAGATCCCATTTCATAGCAAATGACACTTTTATCTAATTAAGAGACAACAACCTAAAGAGTAGAGTAGGTGTTTGCAGGAGCTTCATGCAAAAAAATAGCTGAGTGGTGCAGAGAGAATCTTGCTGAGAGGTGAGCATATGTGTGTGTCCATGAGTGTGAATCTGTGTGTTTGTGTGTCTCTGTGTATGTGTGTGTGTGTCTGTGTCAGTGTCTGTGTGTGCCCATGCAGGAAGCAACACAGAAAATTCTGCAGCAGAACAGGACTCATCTGACAAAACCTCAGACAGCATCAATGATCCTTCTCTGAATCTCCCAGAGCCTGAGTGATGGAAATACTGGAAGGGTTAACTGCCTGAGGTGCTGATACTATAGTGTTAGATCATGGGGGAAAAACACTGTAGAGGAAACTAAACTTCTGATATCTTCAAGTTGCAGAGCCAGGGGAATCACTGTTAACTTGTCTGTTTGTGCTTGCAGTGAAGCAGAAATCTCCCTCACACTGAGTTTCTTTCTCAGGGTGAGAGAAAGAAGAAACTCAGGGAGTTTCTTTCCTCGAGGGCAGGAGATGAATCATGGGGTAGCTGGAGGGGGAGGTTGCTCACAGAGTCAAAGGAGGGGAAGAGGAAAGCAGGGTGAGTAGTAATAGAGGACTGGAGATACCAGGGAAATTTGTGAATAGGTTCTTTAGTCAATTAGCTTTTCCCTGAAACCAATCACTATATGCTTCAGATCCGTGTTGCTTGGCTGAGATAGGGCATTTATGCATTTTTAAAGAGTAAAAATTGTGATACAAGGCATAATACCTTAGAGAGCTCCTTCAGCATTGTACCTTCCAGTGCACAGACCTAGCTAGCATCAAAAGCCAAAATTTCTTGTGGATTTCACAGAAAAGGAATTGGGAATAATTTTGCAATAAGATAATTACACTATATAAACTAGGATAATTATTGGTAATCCCTGAATGCAATTATTTTGTGTATGTTTAAATTAATAATTATACTATCTTTGTTCAAAACCTTCAGTTTCTCTCTGCCTTCTAATAACTTGTCCAGAACACTGAAATCTTCTGAAGCAAGATACATGCCCTTTGGGAAATTAAAAATCTTTGGATTTATTAATAGTGTATTAAAATATTTTCATTAATATTGAATCTCCAAACCCCATCTGTTTACACCAAAAACACCTTCAAATCACAGAGATGATATTTTGCCTTGCTGAGTTCATTCATAAAAATCAACATATTTCCTTGGAGGGTTGGAGAGAAATAATATTTGGAATGAAATTATTTCATGATACTATCTTAAAGAGCAGAAAATTCTCAGACTCTTCCTTGTGTAAAACTTACTTATCTCCTCAATAAGAGTAAGTTTTCAGCTCAGATTTATCTCAGAAATTATATCCACTTCATTTTGTCAAAGCCTAAAGCTTCACAGATTCTCCAGTTTATCATTGCTCCTAATAAATAAACAAACCAACAAATCCATCACATTAGCAGGCACAGCTAGCAATTCCCAGACTGTTCTTAGCAGAAATACGGCAAATATTGCCATATTGCTGTCACAGGTAGTCAGTGTGTTCCAGCCAGAAGCAGTAGATCTCTGAGTGAAAACTAAATCATAGCTTGACTTTACTGGCAGTAAACCTGTCTGTTTTCCATTATGTTTCTGTGTTAGCAAACTGTGATCATTTAAAATAAATTCTGAGCAGACATATAAAAATCTGAAGTCATCGAGTCATGTTCTGCTTTTTTTAATTCTGGCTTTGTCACAGGGTCTCTGGGATCCTTTCCAGCACCTTGCCCTGTACCTCTGTCTTCGCATGAAAGGAAGAGACTTAAAGATTCAATTGGCCAGACTCAATTTCCCCATTTTTTTTGTCTTTTTACAAGCTTGGAAATAAACAGCAGAAGCTTTATTGAAACAAATAAAAACTCATGGAAAGATTGTTAAAGTGTTTGAACAGTTTTAGTCCAATTAATTTTTGTAACAAGGCTGTTTCCTTGCAGCCACTTTGAATGGGTTGATTTCATGCCCTGATCTGATGTTTACTGAACTGAAAGTGAGGACTGACATCTATTTCAAATTAATTAATGCACCAGATTGGGCCCGGAATTAATTTATACTCTTATCTAATGAAATCTATTGGAGGGAGTTATTTTTGACCTCTTTTAGCTACAGTTAATAGGTCCACCCTTTTTACTATATTTAGTAGGCAAATTACTTATGCAAATATATCAGACAGGCTGTTGGTTTTCAAGGGCCTGATGCAAGGCCCATTAAAATCAATATGAGTTATCCCATTTACTTACATGGGCTTTAGAGCAAGCTCTGATCCAGCCAAGGTAATGCTGCCTAACAGTGTATGTGGTAGCTTTATTTCACTCCCTGGTGTTGACTCCAGTGCCAGTGTCCACTAGTCTTAACTAAAACTCACAGTTACAGGTGATATATAAATATAAATGGGGACCTACTCTGCAGCAGAGGTCTTGGTATTTGAAGAGGAATGGCAGAAAAGAGGAGCATAGCCTGTAGATGTTGCTTCATTCAAACTAAGCATGTTTGTGTGTTACTTGCTGTGATAATGACTGTGTAATACAACCATCTATTTTATATTAGCATTTGGGTAATGGCAGTTCTGCGTTTTTCTGTGACTGAAACCCTGTGATTCATGAGCAAAATATTTGCAATGCCAACCTGTGAAATTTGCTTTACAGTCAGGAAACAGGATCATATGCTCCATGGATGACAAAGACAATAATACAGCAAAGCATAAGTATACAGAAAATGATCATCAAAAACAGTAAGCCTTTAACAAATCCCTACCCCACGAATATATAATTATGTCCTTGACAGTGAGCACTTATTGACTTAACACTTTGCATCTTGTAAAGGCTCCTTTCTCCAAAATCATAAGCTCATTAAATCTATTTACTGTAAACATGGTTTGATGGTTAGCATATTGCAATAAAAATGTATTTAAAAGCACCTATTTGATCTGACAACAATGAAATACAGATATATCTGGCTGTTGTTATTGCAGTTCATGGAGCAGCACATACCAAATTTTATTTGCTTTAAACACTGGGCTGATTTTTATGTTTTTTATATCTACCTCAGCTACTTAACTTCTCTTAAAAGTGTGAAGGTGCTTGTGAAGTAGCACTTCTGGTCCTTAGATTATAACTCAGCCAGCACAGCTGTGTGAGTAGGTTTCAAAAGACATAAGACCAAATTAAAATGTCAGGTTTTAAGACCTAATTAAAATGTTGTTTTTATGATATACAAGTAGATGCTATATGCACATTTTAAAACCATTTCTTTAATTTTGGTTATTTCCCATATGCAAGGTAAAAATAAGTACAAATTAGAACACTCAGTGCAAAGTAAAACAAATAAGGACATATACTCAGCTTTCTACTTTAAAAGTCATGATTTCTTTAGCTATTATGGAGTATCAATGATTTACTGCTGGTTTTCATGTGTATCTAAATTCAGACTCAGTGCTTTGCAGTGCAGAGGTTATTTTTTGCTGAAATTGTTTTTGTTTAGTTTGCTTTTCATCTGTGGGCAAATACTGCATTCTTGAGGATCTTTAGTCCTGCTTTTCAGTGATCATGCAACCTGGATACAAAAAGCTAAAGCTTTTATCCTTCTTCCTTAGAACTCATCATTTTCAGCATATTTATCTCCAAATCCTTAAACAGTTTCAAACACATACTCCTTTTGAAAAAAGTAACCTGTACAATGTCTCCTTCACTCTTGAATGTGGTCTGAAAATGAGAGTCATACAGCACTCAGGAGATGAGTGCTGCCTTGGGAACATCTTTTCTGCATTTGGGAAAAGGTGAGGGAAACATTTTCTTGGCATGCCAGTGTTAGGCAATTGTTGAATCGAAGGATATTAGGTGACAGAAAGGATGTGTGGGTCACAAACAGTCCAATATGCATTGAAAAGGCTTCACTTCAAATTCTGCTGTTTAAATAACTTTCATATATGCGTACGAGGGAAATATAAGATTCATGGATATGCATAAGTTTAAAGTTAGTTTTTATTGCTAAATTGTGTGAGTGTAGTACTGTGTGAATCAGCACAGGGAGGGTGTTTCTGATGAGTCTCTCATTAGTGCCAGCTCGTTTTTCACTGCAAACCACATTGCAGTGTTACCACCTTAGTTTAATTCTTCACAGTGGCAAGAAAACAGAATGAATATTCCCACATTTTAGAAGGAAACATGTCAGCAGCAGATACTGCAATAGTGAGCTTAAAATATATAATTACATGATGGTAGCTTTGAATACAAGTAATTAGCTTTGCATTAATGTTGCTTGAGATTTCAGATGGAATTAGTTAATGATTTTCTACATATGCATATTCTTAATTAGCTTTTTTAAAATGTTAGCTATGTACAAATTAATGTCTTTATAAATTTTAAAAATTTTTACCAGGCACATTTAATTTATAATTAATAAAAGCATTTACAAACTACTTTATGTTAAGAAAATAGATTGAACTTGGGTGTAGAGTTTTGGCAGACCGTGGCAATAACAACATCTTATAGAATGTCATCCAGAGCACAATTTTTCGATTGTATCTGAAACCAAACACTTGTGAACTAATGAACTAATTAGCATATGAGTTAATAAGCAAAGGATATTCTCATGATCTTTAAAGTACATCCTCAGCTCATATACTGTTCTAAAATGATTTTCCTTATTTCAGGGTATGACTTTGGAATTTTTTTTAATGTAGTGCAAACATAAAACAGACCTCAATAAGACCCCTGGTTAACCTTACCCTTAACTCAACCTGGAAACATCTTTGCTGCCCTCAGTGAATATTGCACACTCTAATATAGTTGCTATGCAAGTCAGGAAGAACTTCATCCTAAAAATTATTTTCTAACAACTAGAGGGAATAATTATAGAAAATCATAATATAAAATAATAATAATAATAATAATAGAAAAAATAACCATCCCCCGTTAAAAAAAAGCATTCAAGCATTTCCCTAAATACTGAATTTGGCACAGGATTATTTACATGCATAAGCTCTTTATATGATTGGGACCGTAAGGCAAAACTGATCAGGGTTACAGAAGTCTGAAAATAGTTTAACATTCAAGACCAGATTTATAACAAGCAACACATTCAAGAAATATTGAGTTTAAGAGGGGATTTCAGTTCACAAAACAAATTTGGGTAGAAGCCTGTGAGTAAACATTTAATGAACAGGAAATTAAACTGGGTCAGAAATGCTCACAAATGTATTATAAATGCAATCTTTCCTGCAACATAAACAGGCAACCACAGGAAAGTCAAATATATTGTATCTATTTGGGTTAATTTCCATAGTATCAGAGCAAATACAGAGAAACTAACACAGGACTATGCAAAGACAAAAGAATGTGCACAAGCAGAACTGATTGCAGCTTAAGTAATTTTCTCTGCCTAAATGCCCCCTAGGCACTGGGAGGAAAGGGTCAGAAAATTGCAGAAAGAAAAAAGTACTATCAAATGTAATCATACGTTTTTATTTTTTCCCAGAGCAAGTGCAAACTAAAAATACAATTTTTTTTTTTTTACTCCACTGTGCATGATTTAACAGCACTAGTTCTGTATCAACAGAGGGAGAAATACGTTCTCTCAGTGACATTTCACCAGTATCTTGGCAGAATCATGACCTTATATACAGTTTCTATATGACTAACCAAACTCAAGCATCTTTATGGGATACTATGAAGCTTATCAACTATGATTTTTTGATATAAAGCCAACATGAAAATCAAACATTTCTAATCTATAGAAGGTCTTTATTAGACACAACTTTGAGCTTTTTCTCCTTGTAGCTGCTTCACAAGCAACCAGATGGTAAAATAATGCCAGTATTCTGTTAACCTGAATGCACTAGCAGTTCATTTAATTGTACAAAATGCTGTTGTTATTTATGATGGAGTTATCTTTGAAACTGAGCATGTTTCGGTAAAGTCCTCACGCTATGAAACCCCAGCCTGGTATTGCAAAATACACAAACATACTGTATGACCAGTGGATTGAAAGTCATAAAATCATGCCAAAATCCATGTACTCCCTTACAGAGTGTCATGCCTTAATGCAGCAATAACATTTGCCATCTGAGGTCAGACTACAATGCTTGCACCATTTCAAAAGACAAGATGAAACCCACTCATGACTTTTGTGCTTGTCTCCTTTGCCTCAGCACAAGTCAACAGTAAACTCCTCCTGTCTTTTACAGAGGATGTGACATTAATTATTCTTACCTTGTCTCTAACAATAATACAATATTTTTTACTCAGCTGCTGTAAATTTACCTAAAAAAATAAAATGTATGGAGCTAAATTCTGGAGATTTTTCTCTTCTCCCTGCACATAAAAAGTACAGGAATCCATCACATTGCTTCCATGGGAGATGCTGATGTTATAAAGAACACAACATTAGCACAGCCAGCTCCTCAGAAGTTAGTTTCCACAAATAGATCTTATGCTTCTGCTGATAAAATTCAGTTGCAATGGTTTTCATAGGAAAAAAGAAGGACTTAACTATCTGGTACAATTTATTTATATACATTATCACAATAAACTTTCCCCAGTATTTTCTTCCAGCAATGCATGTAAGCATGGAATATTTAATTAATTTATTTATCTATTTATCTATTGATTTTATACATTTATTTTTTGTCAGCTGTCTGAATCAGTTAAAATTTGAAATTCTAAAAATACATTTTTCTTTACTTGTACCCTGGAAAACTGTCTAGTATTTTTTTTTTATTTATTTAATTCTCTTTCACTTCAAGCTAAGCTAAAGAGTCAGAGTGAAACTTCAATAGATCAGTAAAAATTTTTATTGTTACTTTAAACAAATCTTTTTCTTAATTTAGCTTAAAATTGTAATTTAAGGGCTGTTTTAAGGCTTTCGAGATACAGGGTGAAAAACAAGATTACTCTGGTATTAACCCCTCTATGTGAACATGGCAAAAGAAGTAATAGGATCAAAATAAATGCTGAACTTGAGCTTTAGAAGCAAAATGCTGCAATAACAATGGAGTTAATATGAGACAAAATGTTTTTAATACTGTGTTTTGCACTTAGGAGCTGTGTTTTTATAAAAATTGTGTTCTTTTTTTTTTTTTTNAGAGCACAATTTTTCGATTGTATCTGAAACCAAACACTTGTGAACTAATGAACTAATTAGCATATGAGTTAATAAGCAAAGGATATTCTCATGATCTTTAAAGTACATCCTCAGCTCATATACTGTTCTAAAATGATTTTCCTTATTTCAGGGTATGACTTTGGAATTTTTTTTAATGTAGTGCAAACATAAAACAGACCTCAATAAGACCCCTGGTTAACCTTACCCTTAACTCAACCTGGAAACATCTTTGCTGCCCTCAGTGAATATTGCACACTCTAATATAGTTGCTATGCAAGTCAGGAAGAACTTCATCCTAAAAATTATTTTCTAACAACTAGAGGGAATAATTATAGAAAATCATAATATAAAATAATAATAATAATAATAATAGAAAAAATAACCATCCCCCGTTAAAAAAAAGCATTCAAGCATTTCCCTAAATACTGAATTTGGCACAGGATTATTTACATGCATAAGCTCTTTATATGATTGGGACCGTAAGGCAAAACTGATCAGGGTTACAGAAGTCTGAAAATAGTTTAACATTCAAGACCAGATTTATAACAAGCAACACATTCAAGAAATATTGAGTTTAAGAGGGGATTTCAGTTCACAAAACAAATTTGGGTAGAAGCCTGTGAGTAAACATTTAATGAACAGGAAATTAAACTGGGTCAGAAATGCTCACAAATGTATTATAAATGCAATCTTTCCTGCAACATAAACAGGCAACCACAGGAAAGTCAAATATATTGTATCTATTTGGGTTAATTTCCATAGTATCAGAGCAAATACAGAGAAACTAACACAGGACTATGCAAAGACAAAAGAATGTGCACAAGCAGAACTGATTGCAGCTTAAGTAATTTTCTCTGCCTAAATGCCCCCTAGGCACTGGGAGGAAAGGGTCAGAAAATTGCAGAAAGAAAAAAGTACTATCAAATGTAATCATACGTTTTTATTTTTTCCCAGAGCAAGTGCAAACTAAAAATACAATTTTTTTTTTTTTACTCCACTGTGCATGATTTAACAGCACTAGTTCTGTATCAACAGAGGGAGAAATACGTTCTCTCAGTGACATTTCACCAGTATCTTGGCAGAATCATGACCTTATATACAGTTTCTATATGACTAACCAAACTCAAGCATCTTTATGGGATACTATGAAGCTTATCAACTATGATTTTTTGATATAAAGCCAACATGAAAATCAAACATTTCTAATCTATAGAAGGTCTTTATTAGACACAACTTTGAGCTTTTTCTCCTTGTAGCTGCTTCACAAGCAACCAGATGGTAAAATAATGCCAGTATTCTGTTAACCTGAATGCACTAGCAGTTCATTTAATTGTACAAAATGCTGTTGTTATTTATGATGGAGTTATCTTTGAAACTGAGCATGTTTCGGTAAAGTCCTCACGCTATGAAACCCCAGCCTGGTATTGCAAAATACACAAACATACTGTATGACCAGTGGATTGAAAGTCATAAAATCATGCCAAAATCCATGTACTCCCTTACAGAGTGTCATGCCTTAATGCAGCAATAACATTTGCCATCTGAGGTCAGACTACAATGCTTGCACCATTTCAAAAGACAAGATGAAACCCACTCATGACTTTTGTGCTTGTCTCCTTTGCCTCAGCACAAGTCAACAGTAAACTCCTCCTGTCTTTTACAGAGGATGTGACATTAATTATTCTTACCTTGTCTCTAACAATAATACAATATTTTTTACTCAGCTGCTGTAAATTTACCTAAAAAAATAAAATGTATGGAGCTAAATTCTGGAGATTTTTCTCTTCTCCCTGCACATAAAAAGTACAGGAATCCATCACATTGCTTCCATGGGAGATGCTGATGTTATAAAGAACACAACATTAGCACAGCCAGCTCCTCAGAAGTTAGTTTCCACAAATAGATCTTATGCTTCTGCTGATAAAATTCAGTTGCAATGGTTTTCATAGGAAAAAAGAAGGACTTAACTATCTGGTACAATTTATTTATATACATTATCACAATAAACTTTCCCCAGTATTTTCTTCCAGCAATGCATGTAAGCATGGAATATTTAATTAATTTATTTATCTATTTATCTATTGATTTTATACATTTATTTTTTGTCAGCTGTCTGAATCAGTTAAAATTTGAAATTCTAAAAATACATTTTTCTTTACTTGTACCCTGGAAAACTGTCTAGTATTTTTTTTTTATTTATTTAATTCTCTTTCACTTCAAGCTAAGCTAAAGAGTCAGAGTGAAACTTCAATAGATCAGTAAAAATTTTTATTGTTACTTTAAACAAATCTTTTTCTTAATTTAGCTTAAAATTGTAATTTAAGGGCTGTTTTAAGGCTTTCGAGATACAGGGTGAAAAACAAGATTACTCTGGTATTAACCCCTCTATGTGAACATGGCAAAAGAAGTAATAGGATCAAAATAAATGCTGAACTTGAGCTTTAGAAGCAAAATGCTGCAATAACAATGGAGTTAATATGAGACAAAATGTTTTTAATACTGTGTTTTGCACTTAGGAGCTGTGTTTTTATAAAAATTGTGTTCTTTTTTTTTTTTTTTAAGAGTTTAGTAACCA
>VZTZ01027013.1:51648-134384 GCA_013400955.1 Drymodes brunneopygia
TTTTTTTTTTTTTAAGAGTTTAGTAACCAAAATCAGCTGCATTCGCAGCAGTTCCTATGTCTATCTGAAAGGCAGTATGAATGACTGCTGAAAGAACAGAATCACTGAATATTCCTTTTC
Source organism: Drymodes brunneopygia (assembly GCA_013400955.1). Taxonomy (NCBI): domain Eukaryota; kingdom Metazoa; phylum Chordata; class Aves; order Passeriformes; family Petroicidae; genus Drymodes; species Drymodes brunneopygia. The sequence continues at coordinate 51,769 of VZTZ01027013.1, forward strand.
TCCTTGTGGGCTCAGCTGGTGCACACCCTCCAGCCTGCGGCAGTGACAAGTTCCCGTGCGCGTACGCGCAGCAGTGTTTGCCCCTCGCTGCGCGGTGCAACGGCGCTGAGGATTGTGTGGATGGAAGTGATGAAATGAACTGTCCCATGGAGATGCCAACCACCACAGCTCCAGGCTCCTGCAAGAAAACAGAGTTCCTGTGTCCTTCCCAAGGCTGTATCCCATCCCTCCTGCAGTGTGATGGAGTGCCTGACTGCTGCCTCAGTGAAGATGAAGCTGGCTGCCGTAAGTTGCTTTCACTGTGGCAGATATGGCACTGTTAACTCACCTGCCTAAACCTGTGATGTTTGTGGAAAGAAAAAGAGCAACATAGTGAAGTTTAGTGTAAAATTCATCATTCCCTTGTTAAAAAAGCCCCCATTTGTAGCACATATAATGAATTAATTGCAGAGATGCTTTACATCGCTAAATAATTTTGCTTATGCCTTTTAATTTCCTGGCTATAAACTTTTCTAAATGCTAAAAAAATTGCCATTGTGTTTCTGTTAATATTTGTAAGCATTTCCACATTTTTTTCTTAAATCAGTCAGCTGCATTTCCATTGCCTCTCTAACCTCTGATTATGATATGACAGAAAGGTAGACTTCTGCAATTCTGTAATTCAGTAACATTTAAGGCAATTCTGACCTTTCTTGAAATCAAGTCTGTTCATTAAGAAGCAGCAATCTCTGCCCCAAGCAAGGAAAAGGGCTCACAAACAGAACACAGGGACAATAGGCTTTGAAATGTAACTGCAATGAGATGCCATGGAGAAACATCTGAATCAGATAGACACAAAAGTGAGTGTCTTCCCATTTAAAAATATTTCATTATTAGCAGATGAACTGAAGACAAATGTTTCATTCCAGGAATTTCAAAATAATTAGCTACACAGAGGAAAAGAAGAGGTTTTTACATATAAAACCTCTTCTTCATAAACCTGTCATGCTGCAAAACTTTTTAAACATTTTTCTCATTCTTATCAGAATTTTAAAAAAATGGGTAAAATAATAGTTTCCAGTGGATTAGAAATTAAAACTACTGAATATAAGTGCAGGCTACTGTACATGCCATTTATTTTAGCAAATTAGTTTACCAAACTGCCATGGATTTGGCAGTTACTTACACACTATCTGTGTAAGTCTTCAGTTTAAAAGTGAGCTCTGTGGTTTTGTTGGCAGAAGACATGATTTTGGAGATAACTTTTATGTTAAATTCTACATACCCTGAAGACATAGAAATTTTGCATGTTCTTTTCTTCAAATAAACCTCATTAATCTTCATTTGACCTTGTTTCCTCCTCAATCTGTCCTCTGGTAGGGACATTCATGTTGTGTTCTATGCACATCCCAACTCCACACCACAGAAGCTGATGTGGAACCTCAAAATCTGAAAGCCAAAAGATTTCCATGATTTTGTGTATTACCCAAACAACTGAGATTTTTTTTTTGGTTTGTTTATTTTCTTGCTTTGACTTCTAAACAAAACCCAGGGATTAAGGAGAAATTAAATCCTGGTCTAGTCAAAGCACAAATATTCTCCATAGATATTTCACACCTTTGGGGTTCTGAGTTGAAGGTAACTTAGTCAAGTCTGTATTTCATTGTTACTCCAAAAATTCAGTAATGTAAGCTGTATACTACTATACTATACTATATAATGTAAGCATTGATAGCATAGGATAGAAATACAGGAGCAGTAACTCATGTTTCTTCTCTGAAGAAGATACTTCAGAAAAGCAAAGCAAAGCAGGGACGAAGGCAAAGCAGAAAGAAAGTGATTCGTGCTAGTTTGGAATGAACTGAGTGGAAAGCTGATTATTGTCACAGCTGGTGCTGAGATCTAACTGCATATGCCATGGGAGTGCAGAATGTAATCTTTAGTTTCCTACTTTTAACAGGTGAAAAGCCATAGAAGTTTGTCACCAGGGGAAGGTCAGAGAGAAATAGTAAATATCTCAGAAATTTTATTTATTTTATTGAAATTTATACATAATCAATAAAATTGATAGTTGTGCTAGTAACTCCAACTTATGTGTACTCTAATAATAGCACCGATTGCAAGTGGGGTTTTCTTTTTTAGTTTTTAGACTGATTTATTTTTTCCTTGGTGCAGATCAAATCTACCTGCTCATTTTAGAAAACTTCAGTTTAGGAATTACTGACACCTTCCATTTTGTGTCCCATAACAATTTTATTAATTTAAGTGTAACACCAAATGGTCAAAAAATGTTCTGGATTCTAAAATCAGGAATTCATCAGGGAAAGTTTTCTTTTGGGATAAAGACTAGTTCTCAAAATGCATCTTGCAGAGCTTAAGGATAAAACCCCAGAGGAGGACAGGACAAAAAAAACAAAACCAAAACAACCAAAAAACATTGGTCAAGTCCCTACTAAAACCACAGTTTCTACCACAGAAATGTTTTTCTTCATAACTTAGAGATTCATGCAGGCAGAATTTCCTGTAGAGCTCACAAAGCAGTTAGGTCATACAAGATTATGATAATACTGTTTTTAACCTACTAGTGTAGTGGATTTTATTACTTGTTGCATTTAAAAAAAAATTCTGGAACTGTTTTCCAGTTATAGATGTTCCACTTGGCTGGCTCTCTTCTTGCTGTCAGTTTTAGTGAAGAGTATATTATCTCACTTATTTAATCTTCTAGTTGCCTGATTACAATAGCAAGGGTGTAAAACAAACATATTAACACCAATGGGATGTACACATTACTTTTCCACAGACCAACATACTTTTCCACCTGCATCATCTGACTGAAGGGCAATGAATAAAAAGTCATTTCTCAGTTATCTATAGTGCACCAAAATGTGTCTCTTGTAGTCCCGGTAAGTTTTAAACACCTATGAAATATTAAATTTTTTATACTTTCAAACACGCTGCAGTATCATTATCCCTTCTACTGGTTTAATTTGCACCTGGAAAATTAAATATTGATGAAAATTGAATATTTTCACTTTCATATCTTCACTGTTTTTATTGCCTCCATGTGCTTTTAATATTCTTTACCTCAGCACCAATAACTTGGTGTCATTGTCCTTAACTGCAAAATTTTCAGCAGTTAGATCCATTGCTATGACTGTTCCCTCTGTGATGTGTTAAAATAATGTGTAAAAAAATTGATTCCATTATTTTGGAAACAGTTTTTGAATGAGAGTTGATTATGTTTTGTGATACTTTTTTTATGGGTTTTCTTTGAGATTTTGCAGCATACACTCTCAACATTGTAAGTTAAAATGCACTCCTTCACAAGTATTACATGGGAAAATTTGTTTTCTGTACCATCTGTGCTCTCTATTTGTTTACTTATTTAGCATCTCAGTAGTAAAGCTGTATGTCTTTGAAGATGAAAGCTTGTAGAGGTTACACAGATGCAAGTTTACATCCTACAGTACGAATCAAGTTTTCTGCTACTTTTTAAATAGTGAGAAAAAAAATACAGCTGATGATAACCACCATTTTACTTTTCATTTCAGCCATTAAAGATTGTTCCAATGGTTCTCTGTTATGTGCATCAACTAATCAATGTATAGCACTCTCCCAGCGTTGTGATGGAGTTGCAGACTGCATTGATTCCAGCCTTGATGAGTCCAGCTGTTCAGGTAGATAGTTTTGCCTGAAAATATTATTTGAAACAAAGAAAGTATAGTTATTTCCTACTGAATCTTTTGGCAGTCCTCAAACTTGACTGAGGTTCCTCTGCTAAAACTTCGTCAAATTATATTAGGCATGAATTTTCCTGTTGAAAGTATGATGCAGATGAAAGTGAGAAAAAGATTAAAATAATATGCTTAACATCTTCACCTCTTCATAAGGGGAGTTTCTTACCCTATAAGCACATTGCTAAAAAAAACCCCAACCCTTGGTAGTATACTTTTGGGACCTCCCTTGATTTTAGCCAGTTGAGTAACGCATTTCAGTTAACCCACATCGTTGACTAGTAGGATTGCTTATTTGTGTTTTTTTCCAAGTGTATTACAAATCCAGGTTGGAAAATAAACCAAATAGCATTTGTTTTAGCACAGTGCATTTGACACAATATTCAGGTTTGGTTTGCAGTAGTTAAATGGTGGGGAAAGATAAGTACAGGACAATAATACATATTCAATGTGAAATAGACTTTTATTTTAAAAATCTAGCAAATACATAGATGATGGTGGTATAAATAATTAAATCTAGATTCAAAACATCCCATTCAATGACACAAAATTACTGCAGCTCTTCCTCAAGACAGATATAAACTCTTGATCTGTGCTGACAGTACTCTGCCAGCTTTGCTGAAGTGGCATTAGCTGAGAATTCAGCTCCCTATTTTCATAATTTGTATGAGTTATGTGATAAAATTCACAACATATATGCATTGCAGTAACATATCTCATTATAATATGTTAAATGTTTATTCACAAACTAAATTCACTAATTCATAATTTTACAAACACTTATTGGTGGGAGGCATCCATGAGTTTCTTTGGGAGTGAAACTTGACCACAAGTATTGTGTTCATTATCTCTCATAGCATTGTAAAATGATTTGGAAGGAACCTTGATGATCACAAAGTTCCAACACCCTTGACTTGGGCAGGGACACTTTCACTAGACCAGGTTGCTCATGTGAGAGAAGGAATCATCCGTCAGCATTAAAAAATTACTGCTTCTATAATGATGAGAGAATTCATACTTGGTAAATTTGATTTAAAAAAATTATTTTAAAGTTAAAGGAGCCTATTCAGAAATTATTTCAATATAGAAGAATATAGAATATAAACTAGTAGACTTGCATGACAGTTAATTACAAATCTTCCATTATTTTAACAGAAAGCAGATCTTTTAAATAAGTAATTTACTTTTCAAAATTTAATCCTGAAACTGGAGGTGTCCACACTGAATAACACTGTTATACGCCATAATAAACAATTTCATTTTGCATCCATCCAAAAATTTTTAGATCTAATTTGTATACTATCAGTTATTTTCTTACTAAAGAAGATTGAGAGGATTCTATTTTGATTTTGACTTTTTTTTTTTACTAAAGCAATGTAAAACTAAGCTTCAATAAAACTAAATGTGATGATGTGGAAATCCAAGTTAAGGGACATTAAGAGTTTTTAAAGGAATATAACTAACTGCTGAAATACCTTTTGTCTTTTAAGACCTGATTTCCCTAGTTCTTACAAGAATATGATTCTAAGTGTTAAAATTCTGAATATCTTTAATAAAAGGGTTGGTCACAAAGGAGTGTCTGTTCACCAGCCCTATATAAAAGCTATTAATAATAACATAGACTTGGGTACTAATTAAATATTAGTTCAATTCTTTTGGGCCTTATTTTATATATTCCTATTGTTTGAAAGTCAAGTAAGTGACAAAAATTACATTTCTGGAGTCAGACGAAAATCTCACTTGAGAAAAATTTGAAGCCTGTTCAAGTGAAGCATCAGGATTTCATAAATTCAAGAGCACTCCATTGTTAGTAATATACTTACAACTTCATGCTTTTATCACCAAGCCCAGATCTAAAAAAAAAAATTTTGGAAGTGCTAAGCACCAAAAGGACAGGTGTCAATATTTTACTGTTTTGGAAATCACACTATAATAAATGTAATAAAAAAGAGGGGGAAATTAAAATTTTTACCTTTATGTTTGTAGTTTGTCCTGAAGAATACTGCAAAAATGGAGGAAAATGCATCATCAAAGATGACATTCCATTATGTCAGTAAGTTTCATTGGCAATTGACTTTGCTTGAGGTAGGAAAAAAGCTGCTGTTGAAAGAGGTGTTTTGCTCCCTGGGGACTGAAATGACATTCGATAGAAATGTATTTTTAAAAGTCTCTATATGTACACTATTTTTATTTACACTCAGTGAGTAAAAACACATTTTGAGGAGAATGGTATTTATTCGATAGAATTATCTGTAACTTTTGTCTGTCATTACATGAGACAAGCTGTTGACCTGACATCCTAAGTTTTCTGTCTCATGTTTCACATTGACATTTAAAAACACGTTTCTGTGCCTTATTTGCAGCAGGTGTTGCATAGATGAGATTTTACAGCAGGCCACAAACTCATCTTTATCTTTTTGGCAGGTATTTGGAAATAAAGTGTTATCCCTCCCCCCGCAGCCCGCAAAAATATGCTTGTATTTTTTTCTGGAAATACCCTCTGATGAATAAAATAACATATGCAATTCTGATGTAGAATGTACGAACCATTGGAAAGAGACTCAGGCTATCTGAAGCGATTCATTTACACAAGATTCATTTTCCCTCTGTTTCCCATTGGGAAATTAGGAGACTTTTTAAGTGCAAAGAAAGTGATGGTATGTATTTTCATGCTTTTGTGCTTCATGTGCTTCAGTGGAGCTTGCCAAAGAGTTTGAGAAATTACAAAAGTGACTGTTTAATCAGAGTCGCTATCTTAGTCAAGACTAGATGTTAAGGTTTGTCTCCTAGTCATTAGGAAATGCACATTAATAAGCCTGCTTTGTGTTTCAAGAGAGGTTTATCCTTTATTGGCTGAAGAAATGTAACATATAACACTCAGAAAATATAGGGACATTCATATAGAGTATTTCAATTTGGCTCTCAGAAAACACAGTTAATTACCTGCAGATTCCCCAAAAATGTCCACTATCATAGAACAGAGAATGGTCTCTGCAAGAACCATGGAATTTCACTAAGGTGACTGTTTCAAAATTTATTTGAACACATAAAGAGTGAAAGGGGACAAAAACCATAGGGAAAGATTGCAGATAAAACAGAATGAAAAGTCAGCAGAAAATAAAGGGATTTGCAATAGGGGGGTTGCTATTTGTAGATTAAATCATTGATCTTAAAGAAAATTGCTTGTAGTGACAAAGCACTGGGGGACTAATTGAGATTTTAAGTATACAAGAGAATTATAAGAATTGAACTTCTGCTCAGACTTGCAAGAGAAAGTAAACCAAAAAACAAATCCTTTTTATCCTCAGAAATAAGACAGTTGGAATAAAAATGGTAAATTAAACTAGGAAATAGGGTGCTTTCCCTCAGCATTCAGTAAGAAACATATTTAATTCTGATGTAATACAAAGGCATTCACAGCAAAGGCACAGAAAAAAAATTACTTGACTGGTGTGCTAACATAACTCCAAGAGCTGTACATGCTTGTGTTGGGGAAATTGGTCATCTCTACTCAAGAATGCCAGAACAGCAGTGCATGTTGCAATAGGCTTCCTGAGAACTGCCTGTAGGGGAAGTGGCTGGAGAACAGCAAATGGAGAAGAAAAGGGATAGCCAGATCAACAGTCTGATATCAGTACTATTCAAGGCTTTATAATAGTTTTAAAGAATTACTAATACATATAATAAGAGGGGAGTAAACAATTAATCTGATAAACTTCTGCATGACTTTTTGAAATTCCATGTCAAAACCATAAAAAGCCAAAAATCCCCAAAAAATGTACCTAAAATAATAAAAAAATGTAGCAGTAGATCGGTTTTCAATATCCAGGGGAAAAAAACACAAACAAACAACCCCCAAACAATAACATAAAAACCAAAACCAAACCTCCATAAAACCAAAACAACAGAACAAAAACAGAAATTATCATGAAAAATATGCTATTTTTTTACCTTTTTGTTCTCAGTTCTTACTTGAAATTTCCTGAAAAAGAAATGATACATTTAGCTAGAAATATCTTCCTCCCTTGAGAACAAATGTTCTTCTAGATTGCAGGAGAAAAAGTAGAGTGTATAAGAGTGCAGGAAGACCTTTGCACAGCAAGGAGACTCCTGAAAAGAACAGAATACAGATACTGCCCTGTCCCAGAAGTGACAGAGAAAGAGGGTCTTCCTAGATACCCAGAGGAAATTGTGTGGGGATTAAAGTGATCTTAAAAGTCACTGAGTTTGACTAATACTATCCAGTGACAAAGTGGAAAAGGAGAAAATTTGTTAACATATCCTTTTTTTACTATTTTATCTGGCAAAATGGATTCTGATCTTCCCCCATGTGAGATGATTGTGCTCTAGTTTCTATAAAACAAAACCTGAGTCTGGAGTTTAAAAGTCATTTTGGCCTCCCTGAGAATGTTGGTTCAACAAAAAATAGACTGGACAGGTCTCAAAGCTTCATTTGTTCCATCATGTTCCTACAAGAACTGAAATTGCTGCTCATTTTAGCTTAGTTTGAGGAGCACTGATAGAAGAGAGTAGAGTTATTGGAAAACATTTTTGCTGGTGATAACAGCTGCATTTTTCTGTTTTTAATGCAGTGGGGTTGAAGTAGTTAATTGTGTAGACTTCTTCCAGTAGTTTAACATGCAAGCATGGGAACAGTGAATTTGCAGTAGCTGCTTAGGCAAAAGAAACATTTGAACTATTTGAAGAGACTGAAAGCAGATAGTAGATTTTACACATTTAGTACTTCTCAAGTTCTTTTGATGCTGAATGTTTTTTAATGTGTGAACTAGTGTAGCTATATATAAATTTAATACTTAGGGCATCACCCTGTTTTTCAACAATAAATAAGAGGGATCAGTAGCAGTGGAAGGTGAGCTCTGACATCCCTCAGTGAAGAGATATCTGTAGATCTGGTGGAAAAGAGAGCAGTGGATCCAAGTCTAGATAAAATTTCAGCATATGTTGGAGTGGGTAAGAGAATTGGTGTATCAGGTTGCTGTAATTTTTGTTCATGCTACTGAAAACAGCCTCTCTAAGCTGGTGCATAATGACTGCACTAACATCAGTGAGATGCCCAGTATTTGAGAATGTGACTACTGGATGGGGTTCTGGTGGGTGTTCTCAGTGAGAGTATGGAGTAAATGCAGGGCAGTGGTGCTTTGTGGGTGATGTTTATCTTCCTGCTTGAACAAAAACCAGCTTGATGGCTGTCCTAGTCCTGCTTGGTATTTGAATTTTTGAGTTAGCTCTGAAAGTCACTTCCATTTGTTTCTGCTATTTGGTTGGGAGAGTTGTTGGGGTGCATATCAAACACATTTATCTTGTACTTTCTATTTCATGGGTATTTTCTTTGTCTGCCAAACTAGATGGAGCTTTAATCTGAAATTCTGTGGCCACTCTCACATGACAAAATGTGACTCCTATTTGTCCTGACTGAGGTCTCTTCTGTAGTCCATGTGCAGCCAAGTGGCTGGTGCTGGCAATCAGCTACTGTGGTTGCACCAGCAAATCATGGTCATTTGAGCAATAATGACCAGAATTTTTGCAATTTCAATCCTCCAATTTCAAAATCATTCCTCTGATTATATGTATGCTTTTCCCAACTGTTTGTCCAGTGTTTCCTTGTGTTTGTTTTATTTTTGCTTTAAAGTGAGATCACAGACTCCTGGAAATGTAAGAGAGGAATATAGAGAAGAACAAACAAGCTGGGAAAAGTGTGTTTCCAACACACTGAAGTGGAAAGGTCAGGCTTCAAAGATTGTACTAGTGTTGAAAGAAAAAAAAAATGCTGAGAACAGAAAAAAAACCCAGAAAACCAAACCAGACTCTTCATACCTACTTTTCATTCTGCATTTCATCCAACTGGACAAGAGTAATACTAAACATGCACATTTAAAATGTACTAAACTTCACATATAATAAATATTAAATCATCATCAAATCATCAAATGATTTGGGTTGGAAGGAACCTGTAAAGTTCAACTAGTCCAACACCCCTGAAATGAGTGGTTTCATCTTCAGTTAGATCAGGTTGTTCAGAACCCCATCCAACCTGACCATGAATCTACACGTCTCTGGGCAACATGTTTCAGCATTTCAGAAAGTTAGCTGTAAAAAATTTCTTCCTTATATCTAGTCTGAACCACCCCTCCTTCACTTTCAAACCAATATTCCTGGCCCTGTTTCTGCAGGCCCTTCTAAAAATAGAATTATTTAGGTTGGAAAAGACATAATACAATGCTTGACTTTCCCTTTATTTTATACAAATATTTTCAACATAATATACCAAATGTCAGAGTAGTTACACTGTACTAAAGAGTATTATGAGAGCACTTTTATTAATGTCTGAACTGTAAGAAAGTTCTGTCTTTTAGAAAAAAAATAAGTAATTGCATTCACTGGTCTGTAATTAAACAATCATATTACAGATTAGAAATAAATCTTCATTAAACAGTTTTTAAATTCACTGAATATATAATATCTAGCTAACTGAGCTGTGAAGATTAGAATTGCAAGGAGTCATTATAAATAGATAATTAATAATTGTTGTCTTTGTAGTTGTGTATCTAAATGCTGATTTGGACCAAAATATAGAAACTGAATTTTTTTTTATTTCTTTTATGTGATGAAAGTAAAGAAGATTATTTTCTTTTATTTTTTGGAAAAAAATTGTTTTTACAGGGTAATAATTCATTCAGCGAACAGGAATTCTTACTTATTCTTTCTAGAAAAGCTACAGGTTAATTGGTCCTGTATTTTTTACTTCTTTCCTTCTCATTTTTACAATGAGTTTATTATTGTAACACAAATTATCTGTTTTAAATTGCAAACAAAGTATTTTATTCTGAGTAGTACAATAGCAAAGAGTATTTCACAGAATTTAAAGAAAAAAAGAGGCTTGTTTTGTAGTTGAGACATTTTTTCATAATCTGGTTTTGTTTTCAAAATTTCTAGTTTTCTAGTAAGCATGATAAATTTTTGAGGAGCCCTGCATGTGGCATGCAGCATCACATAATGTCTTAGTAGACTGTTTGATACTTTTCCCAGATTTATGGAAAAGAAGATAAATTCTACATCCTCACTGGACAATACCTTTCAGTGAGAAACATAAGTTTGTCTTGTTTCTTTTCCTTAACATGTTTGACTTTGGATCTACTCTTACCTGAACTGTGTTACAGGATTTTTGAGGACTGGTGGTGGTAGTAATCTTTAAAAACTAAAAGTGGGAGGATTGTTTTTATATCACACAGGATGTCAAGAAAATGGAGTGATAATAGTATTCCAGCCTAAGAAAATAAAATGTTTGGAAGCATCTGGAATGTGATTTGATAGAAATATGAAGTCTAAACCCTGATGACATAGAAACACCAATTCAGAAGTATAGACAGTTTATAAAAAGAGAAGATAGGAGTTTCCATTTCAGCTACATTTTCTCCTGCTCCTCTCAGAAATTCCCACCTCAGAGGGGGGACTGCTGACAGAGCAGCTGCTGATTCACTGCAGATTATTAACTGTTCAAACAAAGCAAATTGGTACTGATTTCACTTCTTCCCTAAGAATTTTCTTTTAGATTTACTGAACAATTGGGACATGGGTAAATTGATAATGCTATCTTGAGCATATACACCTACTCAGGAAAGTTGTAGTCATGGAAATCAATTGTACATAGAGAAGCAATGAAATAAGGATGTAGCCACGAATAAAAACAAAACTGTGATGAGTAGCCAAAAAAGATAAGACATTGAAAACAAATGTCATGCTAAGATTTGGTTTTTTGGGAAGCAAAATTTATCTACAAACATATATAGCTAGCATAGAGAAGGGGTTTTTTTGTATCTTTTCTTTACCCAAGTCTCATTTGAAAAGTGATGCTGGCTCAAATTAAGTAACAAATTCAGGTTACCTGATTTGGGTAAAATTAAAAACAGTAAGACAAGTTAATACATCTGTTGTCCAGATATAAATTAGGCACAATTTGTCATGAAAGAAAATATACAATATATTGATGGAAATGCATTTTAAAGATTTGCTTACAGGAAACTCTTTCCTAAAGTTTCTATTTATTATATTCTTTTTTGTTTAGTCTTGATCCTTTCTAATTTGGAAACATTTCATGAAATCAAGATGCTTGATACAACAATACTTCTGACTTAGTTTTTCATGTTTCTAACTCTGTAGCCTTTTCCCAAGAAAAATCACATGGGGATTATGGTGCAGTGTGACAGAAACTTAAACATCTTAGCAGTTAGTCTATTTTGCAATAGTTGGAATGAAACAACTTTTGCTTCTTATGCTGATTGCATCACAGGATGTTCAGTGATCATTTCACAACACAAAAAAAAAAAGTGGAAAATCTTTTAAATCCTTCATAGATCAGAATTCAGGGAATAATATTCCTTCACATAGAAAGACATATGTCAGATTAAATAAGTTAAATAATTTGGGGTTTTTTTTCATTTAAATTTTCCCCACTTGTACCAAGTGACTTCAAAGTAAATACATGTGGCCGAATCAGTTTTACCTAGTGAGAAACTTGCCATTGAGCAATTATCAATGGCATACATTGGCCATCTTTTTTATTTAGAAGCAGTTTACTTCAAGTTTTGCTCTTCTTCCTCTGCAGGTAATAGTATGATCCTGAGGTCAGCTCTTTATCACACTGAAGCCAGCTGCTTCATGCAGTTTGTAACTTCTAGAAATGATGAAAAAAAAAAAACCCCAACTGACATTTATCTTAGTCAAACCCAATTGAATACCTAGGTCAGTTTGCCACCTTCAGCAGTGAGGCAGGGATATGCTATGAAGCTCTCTTGTGAGTGCTCTGAATCAGTTGATTGCTGAATCCAATGATTTCAGAAGAAATCTCTCTTTTCCTGGTTTTTTTTTTTTTAAATTATAAAACCAAAAGAAGGTTGTCTCTATGTAACTGGTAAACTTTGCACATAATTGAAAGCCAGGTGTTAGAGTCAATTAAATAAATACAACTGAGTAGAAACAAAACATGGTCTCACAACATGTGTTTCTGATCATGTCTTTTAGAAATTTCTAGCACTTGATATAAATGTAAATCAGACTTTCTTATTTAACTCTTAGGTTTTGGTCATTTTTATATTTTTACAGAAAAACAAATTTCAAGATATCTTTAAAACTGGAAACAAACTAGGTAACTTATAGTCTTTCTCTGTTTTCGTGAGGTGAAATATTACTGTGACAAATGATAAACGTCTCTCTTTAATTTGATAGAATCAGAAGAGCACTCATAGTGGAAGTGCTGATCTTAAATATAACCCACTGGTCATTCTGGAAAACAGACTGTGAACTATGTATTTTCAAATTGCCTCTTCATGATATGTTTGCTGAGTGGGGAGATTATTACCTGTAAAGAAAATCAGCAAGGAATTTCTGGGACAATTTTAAGCTGAAGAACTTGATGAACATTTTGTACAACCTTTTCTTGCAAAATTTTGGAGCTGAAAGGTGCTAACACAGCTTTGGGAATAAAATTAACTGCATGTTTCATTATAAAAGTTGATTTTCCTACATTATCCATGTCATTGTAACTCTCAAGATCAGAGAGAGAATTATATTCAGTGTCTGAACAAAATAATTGATGTTTTAATTCGAAGATACTATAATCTTATTGAGAAGGGTATGATTTAGAAGCTACAGTGAAAATTACTTGGACATATAATAATGATTAAATGAAAAAAATTCTCCTTAGCTGGATCAGCAATGCTTAAGTTGTTGAAGGAATTCAACCTCTCTGTCAAATATTCTATACTTCTCTTTTGATTTTCAATTCATTCTTTTAAAAGATTCAAAGCAAAATGAGGAAACTACAAGGTGTAGAAAACCACAGCTGGATTTTTATTATTACTAAGTGCAATGAACCTTTACCTCAGGATGACTTTTACACAAAACTCTAGACATTATTACATTTAAAATTCAGGAGATAAGTTTGTCTTCAGTAAGGATTTGGAAAGCATATATGTAGGAGAGGATGTATTTTGAGTAATGAGAGATTTTTATATGAGAGAATGTTAATTAATGTTGGATATTGGATGTTTGCCAAAGCATGGAGGGTCCCCTGAAGGGTTACTCCTACTAATACCAGATGCCCAAGAGTAGGGAGCATGGATAGAAAGCTTTAAATCAAAACATTTTTTGTTCTATTTTGTTCAAGACAGGAAAGAATAGCAGTAAAATAATAAATACTTTTCAAAAGAGAGAAAAAAGGGAACAATTGAGAAAGTATAAACAAGGATTGCAAAGATTCTTGTGCTACAGCCACTCCTCCTTCACATTCATGTGGCTGTCTTTTGTCCACAGAAATGTAAAAACCTCTGGGTATATCTATTTATAGGCACATAAATTACTCTAAATTTTTGGATTATATTAGTTCAAACAAGAATTTAAAAGTCTGGGTTCAGATAGCCCTACTTATCCTGAGTAACAATCTGTTTTTCAGATTTAAGTGAAGTAAGAAGCAGTACATGGAATGAAACCCAGTCTTTTCACTCCCCAAGATTACACCTGCATGTCTGCATATCAGACTTTGTTGTCTAGAATGACAATCAGCTCAGCATTAGAGTCCTCTCTGTAGGAGGCACCTGGAGGCTGCTGGTTGGGTACACCTTATACTATACAGAATGTGCCATAAAACCTGTCAGGGAGACTTTTGGAAAACATGTATATCATGAAGCATGTTGATGAGAATTTTGAAGTGTGTCTAAAATGAGGAGTACTCTGATACAGATAGCTCTGGGCTGAGGATGTCAGGAAAGATGGGAATGGTGGAGGTCTGTATTTGGAGATCTGTGCTGTTGTGTAAATCATGTAGAAAAGACATACATCTTGTATTCTGTACTAACCACATCCTGACATTTGGCCTACTCATTCTGACCCACTAGACACACTGGTGTCACAATGTCATCAAGCTATCTTGCACATTTGCAATTTTCCCTCTTGTTAGTCAGTGAGAATTTAAGTCTCCAAGAATTATACCTTTTGTGCTGTTGCTAGGTGGCTAAGGGATTTCCTAAAAGCAGCAAATTCTACTAAATTAAGGACTTTTGAACTTTTCTTGCCAGCTTTTGCAGTGTTGACTGATGTGGAAAGCTCTGTGCACTTTAATTTTAAACACATACAAACACTGAGGATTTTTCTCAAAGCTTGGAAGGAGCTTTTCATGTTTGCTATTGCCCTAATCAGCTACTAGGCTACATCTCCAAGAGGGAAGCTGTAACTATGTGCTGTTCCCACACAGAGACTTGTATATCCTTTGGGGAAAAGTACACATACCTTTAAGCTAAAATAATTTTGTCTGCATCTGGTATGAAAGTCACATTTTCAATGTATGGAAATATTTTTCATTAAAAAATATGTATTGGATTGTAAGACATCAATGAACTCTGAAATGTCCTCTAGAGTATATCAAGGTGATGTGGCTCATGCAAGAATTACACTGTGGATCTCAACACCTGAGCTGCAGCAGAAATAAATGTCTGTGATGGGTTGACCCTGGCTGGGCGCCAGATGCCCACCAAAGCCACTCTTTTACTCCCTTCCTCTGCTGGACAGGGGAGGAAAAATATAATGAAAATGTGCATTGAGATAAGGACTGGAAGAGGTCACTGAGCAATTACAATCACAGCCACACCAGACTTGACTTAGGGAAATTATTTTAATTTATTACCAATCAAATCTGAGTAGGGTAATGACAAATAAAAACTAGGTTTTAAAATGCCTTCTCCCCACCCCTCCCTTCTCCCCAGACTCGACTCCATGATCACTAGGTTATCTCTGCAACAGGACAAGGGAACATATTCTTATGGTGTTGCAGGGGAGCTTTAGGCTGGACATTAGGAAGAAACTCTTCACAGAAGGGGTGATTAGATATTGGGATAGCCTGCCCAGGGGGGTGGTGGAGTCAGTGCCCCTCCAGATGTTTAAAGAAAGAGTGGATCTGTGTTGAAGTGGTCTACCTGAAATGGTGGTGGTGGGTTATAGGTTGGACTTGATGATCTCAGAGGTCTTTTCCAACCTAATTGATTTTGTGATTCCTCACTTTCTCTGCCTCCCCACCTCTGGCAGTGCAGGGGGATGAGGAATGAGGGTTGCAGTAAGTTCATCACAGGGGCAGCCACCACTGCTTATGTGCTCAGCCTTGGCCAGTGCCAAATTCATCTTGCAGCCAGCTGACATTGGCTCTGTGGAACACGGGGGAAGCTTCTGGCAGCTTTTCACAGAAGCCTCCTCTGCAGCCCCACTCAGCAGATAACAAAACCTTGCCATGCAAACCCAATAAAACATCAATCATCAAGCTAGACTTCAGAATTCAGTAAACTGGAGGGTGGAGTTTGGGAAAGGGGTTTTTAAGATTTATGTCCCGTTGTCCTACTCTGATTTTGACTGGTAATAAATTCAATTAATTTCCCCAATTCAAGTCTCTTTTGCCCTTGATGAGACTGGTGAGTGATCTCTCCCTGCCCTTATCTCAACTTGTGAACCTTTTTGTTATATTTTCTCTTCCCTGTCTAGTTGTGGAGGGGAGTGATAGAGTGGCTTTGGTGTGTATCTGGAATCCAGCCAGAAAAGAACCACCACAAATTGTTTCCCTGAGGGTGAGAAAACTAACTGAACAGGATGCCTGATATTTTATTTGCAGTATACGTGCTTTTGTATTAGCAGACCCAGGTAACAAATTATCACATATCTTCCTAACTATGTTTAACTAAACTGTGCCTTATCTCACCCTCTGGGCAGCCACATGAAAGCCAAAACCATGATTATTCTCTCTGTGGTCAGAGTGGAAGAATTGTCATCAAGCCCAAAGTGTCTTCTCCATTTTTAACTCTAGTTCTGTACATACATAGGGTACCTTGGCAGCCGTATAATTCCCTGGATAGAGGAATGTATCAATTGTGTAGAAACACATGCATTACACCTAGGCTAACCTCAACAAGTGCCTTTGTTGGAAAAGGAAACAGTATTGCAGCCAATAATATGTGACAATGGCTTCTTTAATGTAAGTGCTAGGTGAGACTATACAGTAAGGATTGCCTAAATTCTAATATTAAATGTGTTTGAGCTCTGGGTCATTAACTTAGTATATTAGAAAATTATTTTTATTGCTTCATGAGTTTCTTGTTTCCACTTAGAACCTTCCAATTTCTAACTTTAATCTTTTTGCCATTCATCTTTATTAACTATTGCATTTTCCACTGATGAAATGTCTGCTCAACTGAGTTTGGTGGCAAAAGTTGTGCAAATAAAAGAAAATTCCTTAGGGTTGTAAAGTGGAGCTAACAAGTTGACTACCTACAGTAAAATGGAGCCTGTGTTATGCAGTTTTTGCATGCTTGAGTTTCCTGTGCAAGCTACTGATAGATCAGCTTTGCATGACCAGGAGCTGAACAAAACATTTTTTAAGCAGTGCTACTTAGAGCTGAGTATCCCAATGCTTGCTTTTCACCGAGCAGAATTCCAGTTTAAAAATTGTTATTTCTCCTCTGGTGACTTCATTTTCAGACCTTAAGCACAATTTTGCAATCAACTGATTTTTATTGATTTTCAGGTAAATCAGAGTGCATGGTTTGTTTTATACTGTAGTCTATAAAAACATTTAAAAATTTAAAAGCCAGGATTTATTAACAGACTTCAATGGATGGAAAAAAATTGTTTTATTTGCCTTTTCTTTATCCTTTATCTTTTGCAAATCAATATTTTATGAATGTGAACTTTTTGGGAGTCTTGGGAAAATGGAAGAAAGATTTCCTAAAACTTGTTAATACTTTAGTGTGTGGAAAATAGAATATGTTTACATAGTCATAGAAATACACAAATATTATTTTCCTGCCACTCTGGCTTTCAGAGTTTAAGGTGAGATGATTTGGCAGAATGGATTTTAAGAGGCTACACAGCAGCTTCTTGTTATTATAGTTCTAGTGTTTTAATAGGTGACATCAAATTTTTCTTCATTTATAAATTTCCCTAATGATATCAGTAAAGTCACTTCCTCTGTTGCTGATAAGATCAACACAAAACCCCACATACTCAGTGCTGTACTTAATGGAAGTAGCTGAGAACTTCTTTTCTGACAGATCACAAGATAGTAGAGCAAAGCTAAAAATGAACATACAGCTAGATAGCCAATACCATAAACCAGATTATACCAGTATAGCAAGTATCCTTAATTTAGGTTTTAAATACATATATATATTTATAATGCTTCTACAGATATCTTTCTAAAACTTTCTGCCCTTAAAATTCTTTTCAGTATGTTGTTACTACAGACAGCAAGATACAAGTTTCTGTAACCCCAGGAGTGGGTGATACACCTATTTCTTTGCTCTGATCTACAGAAATCATACTGCCACAGAGCTATGAATAGCTTATTTCAAGATGGGACCACAGAACACAAGTGTGCATTTAAATATAATATAGAAGTTGGTATATTATCAAATTACGCTTTCTTAACTTTTTAAAATTATATGTTAATTTATATTTTCATCAAGACATATCAGAGAGTAAGGCCAAAGTAAAATTTTAATAAGTGTCAGAATGGGACCACAACAATGGACCTTAGAGTGTTTTATTTCTCTCTATTAAATGTTTTATATGGTAGAATATTGTGTGTTTGAAAAAGATGGTGAAACACTAATCAGCTTTCTCTGTGTAGTCTTATACCTATTAGAAGGTCAATGTCACTTGAATTTTAGTCTTGTGAAAAAGTCTTCCAGAAACCCTTTTCTTCAATCATCCTCTGCAATTCTACACTGAACTTCTAATGGTACAAGTTGCATTTGTACCTTGGCACAATCTTTCCTGATTTTTCACTTCAAGATGCATTCTTACCCATCACAGCTCACTAATTTTTTTTGCCCAAGTTGTTATCATCATGCATCTCATTTAATGTAGCATTGACCCTCCTCGCTTGGATGACTGCAAAGTTTTTAGGCCCATGGTCTTCAAAAGAAGCTGCAGAGAGGAATCTTCTTTTTTCTGTCTCTGCTCCCCTTTCCTTATTGCATCAAATGTTAAATATTGATCCCGCTTTTCCAACTCCATCTATAATTTGCTATTTAGTAAATATAATTTGGTTATGTTTCAAATACTGCTTGCACGAACAGAGAGTATAACCTGTCCCCTACCCAGTGCAGAACAATAGCAATAGATTGTGTTTTAACAGGTCTCTGCACCCTTGTCAAAGTTTAGAGTACAATTAGACAAAACTATTTATACTTACTGAACAGAAATTAGGTTCCTCTTTCAAAATAACTTCATTGCAAATGTTCATGAAACACGGACTGAGCGCAGGAAGGAATTAGGCATCTGCTTTCCTCATAAATCCAGAGAATCACAGCATAGGACAAAAATCTTGCCTTTGACATTTGAGCTTCTTTTACAGCTTTTTTCTTTAGTCTCTAGCCTTGTGTTTTAATTACTTACTTTGTTCCAGTAGCATGAAGTCTTCACAGCTGATATTGGCATGCAAAAGAGGGAACAAATGATCTGGTAAATGTTCAAGATTATCTGAATATGTCTTCTTACATCTATGAAGAATGTACAAGTAGTCACAAAAAATGCACGGCAGTGGACTGTACAATTCATTTGTTAAGGAAGCTAGACTGAAGGATTCAAAGCTATGTTGATATTTCAGAAATGTACATGTGCTGCAATATTAATCAAAATTGAGCTTTCCCCTTTTTAGGCTGGCTCAAGAAAGTTGAACAAACAAACAATCCCTCCCAAACTAACCAAAACCTTAGTTAATACCTTGGGCTAAACTCATTCATTTATACCTTTTTCTTTTTCCTTGGAACTGGAAGAAGAACAATTTGCATTCCATTTAGATGATATTAATGATATTTCTTAAAAAGGCAGATTTTGCCCTAGTTCTATAAATTCTAATTTGTTTAGACTTTGCTAAATGTTGCATGATGAAATTAAAGTTTAGTTAGACAGTTGATCACTTTTTTTCCTTTCATCTTTCCCTCTCAAGGACATGTTAATGAAAATGAGAATAGAATCACAGAATCATAGAAATGTTAAGACTGGAAAAGACCTCCAAGATCATCGAGTGCAACCATAATCCAGTGCCACTATGTTTCTGCATGACCATATCCCTAAATGCCATATCCACAGGATTTTTTTAACATTTCTAGAAACAGTGACTTCACCACTTTCCTGGGCAACCTGTTCCAATGCCTGACCACCCTTACAGTGGAAAATGTTTTCCTAATATCCACTCTAAACCTCCCCTCATCCAGCCTGAGGCCATTTCCTCTTGCCCAGTCACTTTTTACTTGGCAGAAGAGGCCGACCCTCACCTGGCTGCATCCTCCTTTCAGGCAGTTGTAGAGAGCAATAAGGTCTCCCCTGAGCCTCCTTTTCTCCAGGCTGAACACACCCAACTCCCTCAGCCTCTCCTAATCAGACTTGTGCTGCAGGTCTTCCAGCAGCTTCATTGCCCTTCTCTGGACTTGCTCCAGTACTCTAATGTCTTTATTGGTGTTATTATAGTGTTATTTTTGCTTAAATTGTCAAGGTAAGGAAACACTTTTTAACTAGAATAAAAGCATTTTAAAGTTTTCTGGTAAAAACCAAAAATTTTATAAAATATTCTGAAAAATGCTATCTAGTAGAAAAGTGTCTACATAGTTATTTTTGGCAGAAAATATCCCATCTGATCAAGTCAAAACCTCTGGAATATTTAGAAAACCAGAATACTTGTCTTTATTCTTAGACTGTTTCTTTCCATACAAGCCTGGGCTATCACTGTGCAGACACATTAGGGCCGTGTATATGTTACATGGTGAAGGGGAGAGCTTCTGAGGAGATGGAGTAATTTTTCAGAATATGGATAAACAATTTTTCTTCCTGTGAATGTAGTGTGTCCTCAGTATAAAGTATTTCCATCCAATATCCTATAAGAGTCTCCTTTCTGATGTTACCAAAACACGAAAGGTGCCAGAAGACTCTTATCTGAGGCTCATATTGTGGTGTAGTGTGGTGAGTTGGCCCTGACTGGATGCCAGATGCCCACCAAAGCCACTCTATCACTCTCCTTCTCAGCTGATCAGGGGAGAGAAAAGGCAGTGAAAGGCTCATGGGTTGAGATGAGGACAGGGAGACATCACTCACCAGTTACCATCAGGGGCAAAACAGATTTGACTTTGAGAAAATCATTGATGGGCTCAGCCTTTGCCAGCAACAGGTCTGTCTTGGAGCCAACTGGCATTTTCTCTGTCGGACACAGGGGAAGGTTCTGGCAGCTTCTCACAGTAGCCACCCCTGCAGCCCCCCTCCCACCACCACATTTCCAAAATATTGCCACACAAAACCAAAACAAGTAGCATCAGTGAAACAGGAAGCACAGAGAAACTGTGAACCACATTTTTTAGCGGTTTAAAAAAATTATTGAAGCTAAATATTCCGAGCAGTGCCAAGTGTGTGCATTCCTTATGACCAATTTCACTCTTCTGCAACAAAGAACCCACATGGAAATATTTTTTGCTGTTGTTATTTTTAGGGCAGTTCAAGCAGCAGTTTCAGACACAGATTTATGAAGCCTGGCAGTCCTGAGAATAATTGTGCAAATCTGGAATTGAGGATTTCTGAGCTTAGGATGTGCAGCTTCCCTAACATAAAGTCTTCCAAAGCATACAAGCAATTTAAAAACCCATATCCTACCTAATTTCAAGAGACTTTTTCATGAAATCTTATTTAGATATTACTAAAGTTCACCCTTTTCATCTATGACTGCATCAGTAACAAGCTTATAATAGTGCTACCTCTCCTCCAGAACTCTTAGTGTGCTTGTTTCAAGCTCTTCATGAGAGGGACTCTGGACTTTTGGTTGCCTTGGTGAAAAGGGACCCAGATATAATAACAAACACAGGAACTACAGTACTAAATTTTAAGTACCTAAACAGATGTTAAGTTTCTACATGCTTAGAGACTTCTAATTCTCAAACCGTTTTTGGAAAAAAAAATCTTTTGTGTAAGTGTGAAAGCATAATACATTCTTTGAAGAACACTTGGATTTTCTTGTGCACTTACAGAAAAAAATTGAAAACCAAACTAATTATCAGTAACTTTTTTTGCTATTTATTTTTTAGTGTTACTGGAGCTCCTGGAAGACTAGTGTCAGAGTAAGAGAATAAGGCAATGATAAATGTACATAATAATTTGATGAATAGATTCTGCTGGACTTTATTTGTGAAGTACTCTCGTTTGTGAGTAGACTCTAGTTGAGAGTATTCAGTCAATATTATTTTCAGTCATGTACTAAAGCGAAACTGTAATGATTTATTCTGCCTGGAATCAACTTTCAATGAGACTTTTACTTTTTTGTTCATAATGTCCCATATTATATGCAGGAATAAATCAGATATCCTAGACAGCAATCAATATCTTTCTATCTTTAATTTCTGCTCACTTCTTTTATGTAAATGCTGGTTTATGTGTTCATTTCTGCTTCCTTAGAGATGACTGTGAACTGAATTCCTTGTAGGAAAATATCAATAACATTAATAGGAATTCCACATCTTGATCTAGGATAGATTTTACATATCTGTTATCAATGAATGTATCAAAATTCATCTGTATTTTCCAAAAAAGCAAGGTAAGTTAGGAATTGATGCAAATACAATAGCTCTCTAAACAGTGCCAATCTTTCCAAATAATTACGCTAAGCTTTCAGCCAGTTCATGCAAACCACAATTATATGCAGATCATAAGGGATGGAAGAATTATTTGCCTTTCCATCCACATTCACTTTGAAACCCTGTGTTTATAAAATGACATGAGAAAAACACTACATTTACTGAACTTCCTTATGATTAGCTAAGCTGGAGTTTAGGGGCCAGAGAATGACTTTCTTCCACCGCATGGTTACCACAAAATAAGTACATCTGCTGTAACTTTAAAAGTGTGGACCCAGTAATGCATTCCTAACCACCACAGATATGGCACACAGGACATTTCTCCAATTCTTGGCTCTGGATCCCCAGTGAAGTCACCACCCACAAAGTATTGTCTGTGCAAGTCAGACTGGCAGCAGGCTCAAGAGCAGAGGCTCAGACCCAAACCATAAGAGATATGTCAGCAAACAGTTTAACTTCCTTTTTGCTGTGTGGGTGACCAGAGCAACAGGAAGGCTGCTTTTATTGAATCCTCATGGAAAGTAAATTCTCAAAGTCTCTTTCTTGAGGAAGAAATAAAAGAAGAGTTGGAACGGAACTGCTTGGGGACAAGCTCAGGAAAAAAATAATTAACCTCAAAGATAAATAAAATCCCACAAAGGTTTATTCACAAGACCGCCAAGTGCATGAACACCAAGTGTGGATCTCAAGTTAACCATTAAACCTTCAAGAAAATACTGATAGTCTGAGGCACTAGCAAAATTCCAGTGGTGAAATAAAAAAAAAAAATATTCAGTTCTGAGTTTATAAAACTGAGAGGATCCTTGAGTTTGCACTGATGCTCATACAGATTCTCCAATATATGCATGTCTGCAACAAATCTTGTTTTTACTCTTGCCAATACTCCAACCCTATAGGTTTTTTATTTTTCCATTAATTCTTAAACACTAAAAGAAGTTCATAGTATTAAGTTACCCAACAACAATAAAAGAACCAATTCTTCAGCTGATGTAAATATTCTTGTCTCCATCTGTAAATGTAAGTGAAAAAGCCAACCAACGATGACTTCATAAATTAGGCAGCTTTTTGCTTATGTCTTACTAAAACTAAGTACTTTGAAATAGAAGTTTTTAAATTAGTTTGTGTAAGGCTTGAAGAGTTTTTAATAATGCCCTGGACCTAATTTTTCCTTTTACTTTTGAACTTGTTTCTAAACAGTCCTTCACAGAGTTAGACATTTATTGACCTGTATAAACTACAACACTTGACCTTGACTTTTTTAAAGCTCTGATTAGAATTTTGTGATAAAGGCCAGTCCTTCAAGTACACATTCTGTGTTTGATTGGCCATTGCCGTTTTTGAATGTTCAACGAATCATTTTCACAGTCTTTATGACAGGATTTCACATATTTAAAATCCTTGGATTTTTCTTGTAAACCTTAACATAGTTGATTCGGTTTTATTCTTTGTTATAATCTTATTTTGCTGTAATTTTAATGTTTTGATATTTAGGTTACTTCAGATCCAGCATGATATGCTTGTTTTTGTTTTTTTTTTTTTAAAGAAATATAAGCCAGCTCTCTATTATGTGAAACCAGTGACGTGGGTGTTCTTTTCCATGTGTATTTAGAACAACTCATTATTTTGGCTTTTGGTTGGTAAGCTGGCCTTTCTTCCTCACTTTTTTTTCTTCATAAGATCTTCTGTGGAAATATACTAGAAAGTAGTCATGTGGTGTTTATCTTCTGTCCTAAGTATAAAATATTAAGGAAAATAGTTTTTTGTTGGAATTCCAATTGAGATCAAGTGAAGAGGCTCAGAAAATATTATCATCTGTAAACTCTTATGGATGGACAGCACTTTTCCATCTTCAGAAATCCTAACTGCTCCGGTGTTTGTGATTACATACCCATCTAACTGTTGGCCTTCAAAGTAAGTCTTGGAACATAAAACAGGATTATAAACTGTTCTTTTGCTCCTGGATATTTGAGAAAAAGAACATGAATTGAATTCCTTATAACAGAAATCTGCCATAACTAACAGCTTAAAGCAGAAAATCGTTATATCCATAAAATTTTACAAATATATATTTGTAAATCAAACTTTGAGAATTGCTGTACAGCATCAGAAAAGGTACTTTATGTACTGTCACTTAAAATTCATATTTATTATGAGCAAGTGAAAAACAAAGAATTATATTTTATATATTTGTTTGTTTGTTTATTTTAATATATTTAAGATTAGAGTTCAGTTTTTGGCTTTCTATTCCATCCAATCATTTTAGAGTTTATTAAAAAGCCGTGGGAGGTGGGTGGCAGGGGCATGTGTATGCTTGAGGCCTGAGCCAAAATTTGTGCTCTGAATCATTTCAAATAGCTTTTGCTCTCAAATGGAAATTATTCACTGTCCTTCAAGTCAATTAATTTAACTTTTCATGAGGTCAGCCTGAGCAAAGAGCTGAGTTTTCTGTACTCATTTGGCTCAGTTAAGCTCAGGAGAAGGACATGCAAGGATCAGGCAGTGTAGCAGAGAAATCTCTCTGATGGTGCTATGTAGATGTGTTTCTAAACTGGTGAAACTCTGAGTGATTTTAAAACATTTCTAAGACCTTTTGCCAGAGTAATAGAGAAAAGACTCTCAGTCAGGCACAAGAAGTATGATTCAGATTATGTGAGTGATTATGATTAGATTTATTGCTAATACAGTCTCTAAATACTGCTAATGCAGTATATAACTGCAAGCAAGTCTAAAGGACTATAGTGTAAGCAGGTTTGCCCAGAAATAGACAGGTTTCAGTCTTTGGCTGTGAAGCATGCATAGTTGAAAGGCAATAAAGCACCTATGTTATTTCTTTCGAATTTTTTTTCTGTGTTTGACTGGAACTTAGCACTTTTACTAACCTGTTCAAAATTGAGTCCCTGCCAGGGCAGGAATCCACCTAGAAGATGCCTATGACCTCATGAGACCAGTTGGCCCAGTTGGCCCAGTCTCCAGCAGCATTTTATACACTTGCAGGCTGATGTGCACCAAAGTCAATCACAATCATCACAGTTTTCCAATCTCTGGAATCATTCATTGTGCAAGAGTCCAGACAGTTCCTCCTGCAATACCCACCTGGTGTTCTTATCTAGGACAAATCACATTGTCCATTAGAGACATGAGGGGGAAGGGGGCAAAGACCCAACCATAGACCCGGCTCCTCTCATCACTGCCCCAGACCTTCGACATAACCAAGGAGTGTGCTTAGTTAATAATGGAAATAGAGCAATACCAATTATAGATGTGGAGAGAGATTTCCTGAAGAGCTAAAAATTAAGTCGAAGGTAGCACATTAATGACAAAAAGATGACAGAGGTGTAAATACTTATAAAATATTATTTTGTCCTGGTATTGTTCCTTACTGTGTAAGAGCCAAGAGAAGAAAATAGATATTGTTTTTCCTTTCAATTTCGTCTGGGGTGAGCCTGACTACAAGATTTTTCACAACAATTTTCCAGGGAAGGCAGAGAGGGCAAGAGGGAAGGGAGGATGGGAGGAAGGAAGGAAGCCACAGTGTATGCTGTCAGCTGGCTACACTAAAAGCATGTTCGTTCATCAAGACTTCCTGTTGTGCCATTCATCAATATACAGTTCTGGCACAGGGCTGCTCTCTGGAATTTGTAGTAAGTAACTGTTGAGCCTTCCCTTAGTCTATTCAGATGTAATGACTTATGAGAAAAGGTATGTCTGTTTGGGACACACAAGTCCCAGTAGACATTGGTCACAATTGCAAACAGAACAGAAAAATTCTGTAATTTTTAAACTTCTTTTTATCCTGATGCACTAAGGAAACATAGTTAACACAACTACTGCTATTTTATTTGTCAAATCATGATTCTTTCCACCTAACTCCATATTTAGCTGGTCTGTCAAATTTGACTAGTCTTGATGAGAGAGAGAGATGTCCAAGATGTTATATCCCTAGAACTTTTTTGAAAAAATATTTACTAAAGAATGACCTGAAAACCTAATTTTTAATCCTCTGCCATCTTTAAGGCAAAATGGCAGTATGAATCTCAATATCTATCTATCCCCTTTGCCCTGCATGTATTTGCCAACATATATCTCGTGATATAATGGTAAGCCTTGTCCAGCAGCATGTGTTCATGTGAGAGCATTGAGAGTACTGTAGAGATCTTGAAGAAATAGGCTAAAAGTGGAAGAAATCATAAGCATAAGAGAAAAGTAATTTTATTGACAGTATGAATGTGTAAAAACATTAAAAACTAGGCATTATAAAATCCAATGTTATCAAAATATATTTTAATAAATTTGCTAATAATCACAATATACAATCTAATGCTTAAAAATATTAAAATCTTAAATAAAGATATAATTTAGAGAATAATGAAAATGCACACTTTTATCACCTGTGCTGTATATTAAAAAAACCCAATATTTTAAGAAGTCCCAAACATTGGCTCACAGACAAAGTCCATCATGCAGGATGTTTACCTCTGGTTTTCACCTTTTCAGACAAGCAGAGACAAGCTCAGACTCCTGCTGCTTCATAGCAGCTGCATGTCTTCTCTTGTACTTGTGCATGGGAAAACACCTGCACACACAGCTGCTACCTTAGCCAATCGTTTTTACTGGATGTTTCACCATATTGTCACACCCAAAAGATGGAAACCTCTAAAGGAAACTTTAGTTCTGTGGCTGGCAAGGTTGCAATATATTATGACCTACCCTGAGGTTAAATTCAGGCCAAGAAAAAGAAATTGGCTTTTTTTTCCTAATAATATTGTTGTGTTATTTTTTGGTCTCATAAGATGTACTTGCAAATTGCTCTGTCTTAAAAGTGGATGTGCCCAGATGAAACACAAAAAGGCTTTTAAACTAAAAGCCACCTTTACTGGAATCTGAATTAAAACACTATTTAAATTGAGAACGCTCAGTGTGACTAGGGACAATAGAGTAGAAATGAGAGCATTTACTCAGAGCTGTCCCCTTGTCCTCACAGATGTGTTCTCACTTCCCTGTTTGTTGCGGTTAACTTGGACTTTTTCTGAGTAACTGCAAGCTCTGCTCTTTCCCCTTCTCTTCCAAAGAAACATCCTCTTGGCTCTCTCCTTGGCTCATCCTCTTGCCCTCTCCTCTCCTTGCAGTTGTTTCTCAGCCTTTTTAGGTGAACCATAGGTCAGTAACTTTCCAGTGTCTCCCTGTCCTGCCCAGCCTGATTTCATCTGCTGTCTTTGCTCTTCTCCCCATCTCTCCTCTGGCTGCTCAGTAGTTTCCCAGAAAAAAAACAGCCTCCTTGCTCCATCAAGAGGTTCAACCAAAGCTATCACACCAATTAAATGAATTTAACATAAAGATGAATATTAATATGCATATTTACATTTGGAAACAAACAGGCTGAGATCTGCAGAATTTCAATATGAAAATCAAGCATTGACTGTCCTGGATAAAATGGCAAAAATGGACAACAAATTTGCCTTGCATTATCCTATCAGTATTTCACAGCTCTCTGCATGTACCCACAACATATCTTTCAGGCTTTAGTAGGCTACGTCCAGATGTAATTCTCATGGTGAGTTGGGGTTAATATCACCAAAATAATCAAAAAAGTTATGCTATAGAAGTTTTGGATAGAGAAAAAGGGTACCATAGACTATTGCACTTTCACATTTATACTATTTCCCAAGACAAGAAAAAGGACAGAAAAAATGGACAGGAGACTAAGATGACCAAACTGGAAACTGTAAATTAGCAGGTCATTAAGTACCTCACAAAAAGAAGGACAAACTTTGGGTTTATCTTGTTTTTACATTAACAGTGTCAACAAAACTGCTGAAAAAAAATCCTTCTAGTAAAAAAAAACCTAGCAAAAGAAACTGAAAAGATCAATGTCTAATCTCACTCAAAAGAGAGTAAGCTCCCATATGCTAGTTCAGTCTCCTTTTACACATTAGAGGGTTGATTACCTCAGGTCATAAATGAGAATATGTATGTAATAATATAATACATTATGAATTTCTTTTAAAGGAAAAAAGGAACCAATGTGCTTCAATGTGATACATTTCTTGTTCTCATTCTTTGAACGAATTTCTGAAAGTAAGTTATCTTGTCATGGCGTTCAGCTATTTGATGTTGAAGAATAAAGGCAGGGCATTGCACCAGCTTTGTAACAGACTGTTTCAAGAGTAGTAAAAAAACCCATCATCTACTAGGAACTCTGCAGAAAAAAAGATACACTTTTTATTCCAAATATATGAAAAATTTCAATGTCCTTAGATGACGAGAAGTGGGTTAACAAAATCACTTTTTCAGCTGTATAATATCTGACTTCAGCTTATATAAACACCTCAGTCCTGTGGCTTTACAAAATGTAAATCTGCCCCTTATTGATACAGAATGTTTGTAATGGCTCCCTGCCACCTTGCCCCAACTGCTGATATAAAATCATCAGTAGAAAAACAGAACATAGCAAGGATTCTTTGATCTTACAGATTTTTGGATACTGCCTCTGTCTGTTAGGGCTGTTGACCAGCAATGCGGGATAACTAGACTTTTGTTCTGCCTCGCAGTACATGCTAAAGGAGCATAAAGGCTGCTCTGAATTGTTTCATTGCACAGTAATGCTAACATCAGGGGAATAGTTCTCATTTCTTCATCTGTGCTGCATATTCCATGGCTGTAATCAAGAAGAGACTTTATTGAAAGGATGCTGTAATGCTGTTAGAAATTCTTCTATCATTAGCTATAGCTCACCATATGTTATTACAAATATGTGATGCGTGAATCACAGGAAAGATTTTACTTCATCAAAGTGCCAGGTATAACAGTTGAAATTAGCTCTTCTATCAAATTAATTCAAATAAACCACATTTAGATCTATTTATTCACCTCAAGAAAAGTTTCAAGAATGCCCTTGGAGTTCAAATTTCTCTTCATATCAACAAATAGAGTAGTATTAAGTTCTGAAGATGGAGGGTTTAAATATTAAGAACAGAAGTGATGACTTAGATACTCATATTAACAATTGGGTTTTTTTCTATTGACTTTTTTTTCTTGTTTATTAGGTATTGTGAATCACCTCTGCAGTATGCCGTGATTATAATCATGTTGTATTGCTAAACACTGAATACCAGAATTAAAGCTTTAGATTTGGGACGGAGATGCACGGCAAGTTTGTGATCTTCCAATTAAATGTGTGCTCAGACCTGAGGGTTTGAATTGAAATTGCATGGGAATCCTCAGTTCCAGCTTCTCCTAAATTCCCATGTCTTGACTCTGTAACCATAACAACGCTAAGAGAACGTGGAGCTGGAAGAAAGCTGTGATGAAATTATTTTTATTGCATCTAAAGTGTCTTAGGTTCTCATAAATTGTTTAAAGGTCATTCCTCTGAAGATTTCATAAATTTAACTGGATAACAAGAAAATAGAGAGAATGTTCCCCAAGCCTCTGTGAAATTCATCTCTAATGCTGGCAAATTATGCAAAGACAACATCCCTGCATTATTTTCTATGAGCCACACTGGCATGTGTAGAACTCATTGCAGAACTTAAGTCTTTTCTGGGTTGTGTGGAATTCAGAGTGTAAACCACTGACTCTCTGGTAAAGGCAAAAAGAGAAGTTTTGTGTCTTTTTGGTTTGGTTTGGGTTTTTCTTTTTCATATAAGCATAAATTTAAAATGCAAGCGAAATATTTTAAAGAATGTATTTGTGTTGATGTAATCTTAGCCTGTACTTGTGCACCTCCCTTGTACAACAGTGAGAAGCAGCATTAGATGTTATTGTGCAGTGTTGTCCCCCGTGCAAGCAGATAAATTTTTGACTGTCTCAGAATGACAAAATGATTTATAATCTCCAATATATACAACAATCCACCTGCCAGGAGCAATGCCTGGTGTCGGCAGGCTCTGGTTAAAGCCGACCATTTCAGCCAATAAAATGACTAAACCAATGCTGAAAAGGGGCAGCAGAAAGAGAAATAAAGTAATTTTTTAGCTTTTTTTTTTTATTATTTGCATCAAGTGTGTAGTTTAATATAGTCAAAACACTTCCGTAACATAAGCTTTTGAAATAACTATTTAATTTCACATAGACATTGTAAATTCATTCACCCATTCAGAGGGTAAACTGCAGTGAAAAGCAGATTCATGAACTGACTGAAATAAATACCTGTTATTTCTTATTTAGCTATAGTGCAGATAATAAAGTAGTGAGTATGTAGTACTGTTAGTTAGTATTATGATTAAAAGCAAAAAGACCAAACGTTAAAAAAACAAAACAAACACAACTCTCTACCAAAAAACAAACAACACCCCAAAAAAACCTCAAAAGAAACAAACAATAAAAAATTAACAAGCAGAACCATAGCCAATAATAATAACAACAAACAAACAAAAAGCAACAAGCCACCAAAAAAACACCCCAAAAATCCCAACCCATAAGCTAGCAAAAACAAAGCAATAAAAGGATGGTCTCTGTGGTAAAATCCAGCCACTGTAAATAAATTCAGATCTTTTGTCAGGTTTTCTAATGATAGAGAACCCTATCACAGTATTGTAATTTAAGGAAAAAGCTTTTTTTCAATGAAATTAACAAGTCTCTTCTATAATTTATTGCATCATTTCTTAATTTTGCTTAAATGTGAAATCAGTG
Source organism: Drymodes brunneopygia (assembly GCA_013400955.1). NCBI lineage: Eukaryota > Metazoa > Chordata > Aves > Passeriformes > Petroicidae > Drymodes > Drymodes brunneopygia. The sequence continues at coordinate 82,781 of VZTZ01027013.1, forward strand.
CTGGTTTTGAAAGCAAAATAATTTTGCTACCAGCTGTCAATACGGCTGTACAGCCAGACTTTCTGTCAGGTCATTCCTTAATCTCTATTCAGCCCTCTAAAAGTTGCAGCTAAGGTCTATATTTGAGACACAGACATGTAAAGTGTGTTTTCTAGAGATTTTGTTTCTCTATCTCTTTCTCTGCTTGCCCTCTTTCTCTCTACATTTTTCCCTTACTTGGGGTGTTATTCAAGAGCAAATCAAGCATCAGCTCCAAATACACATTCTACAAAGAGCAAAGGGAAGGAGGGAAAGAATGGAAGAGAAACATAAGAGGGTCAAAGAAAGAAAGGCATGTAAGATTGAACAAAAAGAAAAAAAGAACGAAGAAAGAACTGGGAAACAAGATGGACAGGCAGGCTGGCATGAAGGACTGCTTCTTTTCTGTCAGCTGATCTAAGCTAAGGCGCATCTCTTCGGTGACATTTTTCACTTGGCTTCAACAGTTTGGGTGCTGTTTTACTGATACAGACTCCTTGGGTAGGTTCTCTTCATATGGCAAAGGGTAATGTGTAATGCTTCAATCTCCAAGGTTCCTTTGGGTGAGAGAAGGTGCAGATCAGTCACTTTTCTCACCAGTGAAATGCTCTACATGCTAAGCACATCACTTGGAGTGCCTCCACCAACCTTCCCTCAGCTGACAAGGTGCCAGCCCGGTACTCACAGTATCCCATATTTAGATTCTAGTTCACAAAATCACTAAATTTCACTGGTTTACCCAGGTATAAAATGATAAGAATATTTTACAAAGTCATTTATTCTGAGGTTCACTTTTTTTCAAAGCACAGCTCCAGAAGCTGTGGGGTGAAACTCAGGACAGAGCTGTAATTTGGACTCTTATCTCCACCCATAAGTGATCAGTGTACCTACTACATTGTTTCAAGTTGTTTCTTCCTCTGTTGTGTGGATGTCACACTTCAGCATCAGTTAAACAACACGCTTGCTGGGGGTTTGACCTTTAAGTAAAGTAGGGTTGAAATACTGGTTTTGTCCTAGAGAAAATTTCATTTTAAAAAATCACTTCTTTTCTTCTTCTTAAAGAAATCGTAAGACTTTTAATTTGTTTGTTATCTCGCTAAGTGAATAGCAATTTACCTTCTGAATTTAGCACCAAATTGTTTCTTCAGTGCCAGGAGAAGCTTCACAATTTGTCCCACTGGAGCTTTTAACTCAGTGACATAGTAGTGAAAAATCTGTTATCAGAAAACTATTATTTAAGAGGGTAGGAAAAGGTAGCATTAAAAAGAGTGTAATGGTTTAAATGGTGAGTTTCAGGCCTGACCATCTGCTGTGAACACATACTTCTGCTTCATTGCTGTAGCTGAATAAATCCGTGCCATAAAACACAGTGTATGTCACATACCAACCTTCAGTGAATTCTGCTGGGGCCTATTTCATCAAAGACTAAAGGCACAAAAGCAAATGACACAGCAAATAATTTCCATATAGGTCTGCATTTCCTTATGATAGCATTGAACAGCCTGAAAGAACTCTGTCATGTGCAAGATTATCAGACACCAGTCTGAAACAGAAAGAATTTTACAGAAGCCATAAAGCAATTTGTTTTTCAGATCATTGTAATTCTTGTCAGGATAACTTCAACTTTTTACTTTGTTCTGAGGTGTTTAGGTTAGGAGCCAGAAAGAAATCCGGTAGATCAGACAAGTTTCAGGTACTGACAGAATTTCTTTAAAATTTAAAATTCTCCATGAAATATAAACTTTTTCATGTATCAGCTAATTTCAGCAAAGAAATATTTGCTCTGAATTTTTCTAATCTCTCTGTTCAAAATGACAGGCATTAGAGAACGCATTTACCCTTCCCCACTTAATAAATGGTTTGCCTACACCTAAAAGGAGGTCATTCACAAGCTGTCCATGATACAAATCTCACCTTCATGCTCTTATTCTATAACCAGAAGTTGCTTGTTTTCTGTTTCAACATTTCACAGCAAACATTAAGGTGTTTTTCCTCTTGCCCAGCTGTGAAAAAGCTAAATGTACCTATTTAATCTGAATTATTCATTGTGGCACTCTTACAGACAATTGTAAAGGACCTAGTGAGAATTGATCTCTTTATTTCACATAGTTTAAGTTTGTCCAAATTGTCTCTAGGTACCTCTCTTTTCAGGTGGTTAATGTTAGAAGAATTAAGTCCCCCTCTAACCCTTTTAACTGGTTACCATAGTTTCATTGTGTATCTCTATAAAAAGCAATTAGATACACTGACCTCGTCCTTCCTTATAACAGTTCTCCTATTCAACTCAGGCTGTAATTAGAGCCTCTCATTGTGGCTGTAAGAGCAATGAGTACTCAGTGTGTCATGCTGGGGACCTGGGAGTAGCTCCCAGCACACACTGGAGAAAAGATACATGTAAAAGATAATGATGCCAATACATGAATTTTCTTCCAAATTGCCATCAGTTATTGAGCTTTGCAATCTCTAAAGAGTTTCATTCTCTGATTTAGGAGCTCTCTCTACTACATATCATTAAGTTCTTGGCTTCTAAGATTTGCCACGGTAAGGACTCCCCCAGGTCAGTTAAGAACCGTGTGACAAATAGGTTCATTATTATTAGTTTAAGATGTATTTCCTTTCAGTTTGATTGAATGTTCTAGAAGATAGACAGCAACACACAATTTTTCTTCCATTTACTATATATCATTTTGTTTACCTTCAGCATATCTGCTCCCACTCATCTTCTGTATAAATTAAATCTGATCATTTCAGTCTCTGCCATATGACTTTAATCACTGTAATCTCTAAAGTCTTCTGTCTTAGTCATTATGCATACTACATGCTTTTATGATACAAAATGTGCCATTACTTTCCTTGAATAATCTACAAAGATGCATAGATCTTTTCTCAGAGTACTTATAGTTCTTTTAGAACCTGTTTATACATCATATTGCTCTCCTTCATGTGCCACTTATGAATTTTAACAGTTTTCAGAATAGAAGCCATATCTAGGTCCTCAAATCCAGGCCTTTATTATCATACACAGTCACATCATACAATTCTATTCAGAAGTTTAATTAAATTTATTTTATGACTATTTATGGGGAGTTCTTGTTCCTCTCTTGTTCCTTGCTGTGCTACTGGGAGTTTACAGCATCTGAGGACCTTTGGAGTGTGTGTGCAAAAGGATAACTACTTTGCTGAAGTAGAGTTTCCTTCTTCCTTCATAATGGAATGAAGAGTTGCTGTTTTCATCAAGAGTCTAGCGAAGCTTAGTTTGCTTAATATTGGTTGCAAAGACCAGTGAGAAGAAAAACTTCTACACTGATATAGAAAAGAGATGTAAACTCTGTTGTCTGCAAGGAACTAGTGTAGTGGTTTTGGTGGGTTTTTTTTCCCTGTATCATGCAACACCACTCCTGGAGCAGCCTGCACTGCAATAAAGTAGCTGTACAGCATGTAGGAATATGTGGCACAGCTCCCAGACAATGTCAGCACTCATGTGCATGTAATGTATTATAAACAGCAAATACATCACAAACATAGCAATGGCAAATCTGAGTTCACACAGAAGGTACTGGCTCACTGCATTGTAGCAGATTCATAAGAACAGTTTCTAAAGGATGTTGCAAAGTGTACAGTCGTGCTCAGAGGAATATATAGCTACAATCATCCACTTATTATTATTACTATTATTATTTTTATTATTACTGCCTTAATCTACCTGCCTTTAATACCATGTACATTAAATAGTTGGCTGAATAAATTTTGGTCATTCTGAACGTGCACAAGACATAACAGATTAGATTTTCTGTATAACAAATTTTTCAGATAAAATTAGGGAAAGGAGGTGTGCTTTGATGCTCTGAAATGAAGCAGTGTATTAGCCTGACATGTTCTTGTAAATTAAACCTGCCCTGACTGAACATCAAAAACAAAAGACACCTTGTCTGGTTTTTTCATTCTGGGTGAGATGAGCCACAACGTCAGGCACAGGATGCAGCAACACAGGCAATGCTAAGTTCTTTCCTCTACATTACCAATATGTATTTGTAGAATAATGAGGTGGAAATTCTGGAAGCAAATTTGAAGGGTTAACATTCTCCCTTCCCGGGTGACTTTTCTATAAGAACTTGCTAATAGCAGAAGACATTTTGTCAGGCAGGATAGATTAGGATGTGCACTGGGATGGAAGTATTCAAGTGCTATTTCATCTGTCTTTCTCTCTTGCTCCTCCTGTTTCAACTAGGAGGAGTTTCCTGTCTAAATGGATTGCAATGGCTATATCTGCATTTCAGATAAGCCTAAGACTTGTGTAAAATGTGGTGCTGCTAATTAGTCAAGATGTCATTAGTCCAAGGAAATTAATTGTACATAAATAATGTGGAATTTCAGCTTCATGGCTCAAGAGATAAATTCAGAGTCTTTTCAGAATTGTCTGTCTTAAAAATAAAATAGCAGAAGAGGATTATTAAAGAAGATCTTCAAAATTCCCATTACCCTGCTAATGAAGATTTAGCACATAGCCCAGAAGACATGGTTCTGTACTCCTTAAGGCCCTTACACCACAACAGCATTGGCATATCCCTGGCTGCTCTCATCAGAGACAAAAGTAATCGTGACTTTGCAGAAGCAACTTATCAGCCTCCCAGAAGTACAGTCCATGCTCAGCAGTGGAGGGGTAGTTAAGAGTGTTCTCCCTCACTATCTGGACTTCAAGGGAGTCATCTCCTGGGTGCACGCAAAGGCTGCTCTCACTCGGTGCTGTTAGAGTAATTAAAGTTCACTTCAGGGTTGATAGTCTCAAGGATTGCACAGTACAAAGGTGAAGTTTGACTTGGTTTCCTTTTTTCCATAAAGATGCCTGGTATGATTACTGTTATTCACTGATACAGTTTTGCAGTAACAGTCAAAGAACCAAATCTGAGGGTTGAGACTATTTTATTGTGACTGCAAAAGCATAGGATTATGTATTCTGTGCCCTCAGTACAAACCTAGAGAAACCTCATCCATTTCCTCAAAATCACTGAAAACTAATACCATGATTGTCATTGCCACTTCCCAATATTTTTATTGTATACATCAATGAAAAGAGGGACTCTTCCAGTTTTTTATCAACTGCCTTGTACTTCATGCATTGGACAAAGTGTGAAGCCTGCAGGAAATGTCACTAGATGAGAAGAATATAATTTCAAAACCCATCTTACGCAACTGCAAAGGACTGCACAGGCAGAAGGCCATGGAGAGTCAGACTCAGGAAGGGGGTACAAGTATCTCATTTCTTAAGGATGATAGGTTCTGTGTTTTGTAGTATAAGTTTTGCATAGCTTCTGAAATAGTTTGACTGGTTGGCTATCGCCAGCAATGGTTTCTGGATTTTGTTAAATATAAAAATAATATATAGTGGTGTAGCATTTTCAAACCTGTAGAAGATTCTCATTCCGCATTTCTTGGCAAAACCTCCCACTATCCTATAGAAGACCATGCCTAAAATATTTGTTTGTTTTAAAAGTACCCCTCAGCTTTCTAGTAGAGTGAAATACATGAAGCATTTTGATAAAAATTATTTATATTTTATTTATTTTGATGGTCTAGAACTGTTATCTTCTCTTCTTCTCTAATCTAAGTTATTGGCAGATACTGGTGCCAGGAATCTCATTCTATCCTCTCCACCCCAGCTATCACTGTAGTCAGCTAAGGTTTCTAGAGATGATATAAAAGGAACAAAATCTTGCAAGACATCTATGAGACAAGATTGTTTTGAATATTTAGGACAAGTTTCCCGCTATTCTGGGCACAGAAATTCTTGGCTTTATTACAAGCCAGAGGCTATGTTTATATCAGCTGAGAGCCAAAGATATTAATGAACAATTTTCTCATGTTTTTTTTGGAGCCTCAACGAAAGTTGCAGGCTTCTAAACTAGCTGTAGCTCTTACTTTCTCGTGTTTTGTTTGTTTTTTTTAACTTGACAAGATGGAATTTTGTTAGTAATGAAAAAACATATCTCATAAAGGGTTGAATGAATCTCCAAATTATAACCCAGATTTTTCTGACAGTCTTATATTTTACTCAGTGACAGAGATGATTGCTGAGATCCCCTGTCACAGTTAAAAAATAACAAATAAAATAACATGTGAAGATACATATGGGAGCAGTTAACCAACTTACACACTCACTCTACAATTTTTTTGTTGTTTAGCACTCCTTTTCCATCCTGGTCTTTAAGGATTATCTATGTTGCCTTTACTATCTTCATCTTTTTTTGCCTTGACTCGTCCTTCTCCCTATAAAATAGTCCCCATGCTTCATGCTTTACAAAATTTTCTATTTGTTTTTGAATTTGTCCTTATAAACTACCAAGTTCCAGAGATGTTATCTTCGTTCTACCTTAATCCATTTTTACCCTTTTTTTCTCGAGCAATGTCAGTGACACTTATGGTAACAACCTAGATGGACACAGTGGAAAATAATTTCACTGGCCAAAATCACACATTGAGAGTCTGACATCAGATTCCTAAGTGATGTGTGCCATGTAGCATTCAGAGATTTGAAGAGGAATGAATGACCAACCCAAGGGAGTCAATAGTTGATAATAAAACCTGTGTTTATAGGAAGATAAAATCTTCCTATCTTTAGTTAAAAGATCCTTAGTTAAAAGATGATTAACTATTTTAGCCACAATTCAAACATGAATATGTGGAAATATTCCATCAATAAATGGAAACACATCATATACAGATATATTTAGATATTTCTGTGTAGTAGAACTTTCCTATAGTCCTACCAGTACCCACACCTGCTTTATGAGAGCTGCCCCCTTGCAGCTCTGAGGTGAGTTATGCCCTGGTGCCTCCAAACCAGCAAAAGGCACCTCTCATTGCCACTCTGAGTAGTGCTTGTGCACAGCTGCAAATCTGTTTTCTTATTCTTTCTTTTATAGTCAAGTAAGTTCTGCAGTGACAAGAAATAGGCCAATTTTGGTTAAAAGCATATCTAGTTCAACAGAATATCTGGCAAACAGGGAGAAAGGAAATTATACAATTGAGAGCAATCAGAAAATTCTTTTGATGGGTGATTACCATCAGATTGCAATGTTTCTACATGAATCCACAGAGCTTGGTATGAGCCCAGATGCAATTTGACATTTTTATAAGATCATCAGTCTGCATAAAAAGCAGCTTATGAATGACATGAATTTTTGTAGTATGCTGAAGAAGGAGGATTGAAGAGCCCAGGTATTTTCAATCACTGAATAAAATGGGTCTCCAGCTCAGCCAGAGCTGTCAGCTGAAATTGTACCATTTTTACTTTAAAGTTAGCATGTCAGAATATGCTACTGGCTCCAGTTTCTAAAGCTAGGATTCATTAGTACATTGATTACTAACCTTGAACAAGGTAAGCCTTTAACCACAGAAAAAACATCTGTGGGGTAAATGGGTTAAATGAAATCTCTCTCTGCCCACTGTGTTTGAGTAGGGCTGGTACTTCCCTTCTGGCATGGTCTCTGCCCAGAATTTTTCAGTCACTGAATTGCAGCAAATCAGGCATCAGTCTCTTTTGGTCTTTAGTGAAGTCATCTCCTTGTCATGTCTGAAACTGGGATATCGATCTGGTTTCTGACATGTCCTGATCCTCTAAGGATTCTAATTATCATTGCAGCTGCAGATTCTAGCTGCTCCTATCACCCCACCCTTCCTCTCCCTCCATCCACCACTCTTAAGTCATTTTTTCGGAAAATGAAATACTCCTGTCCCTCTGAAATGCCTGGTTAACTCAGTGTGCAACTGCTAGGGTAAGGCATGTGGGCAATATCGTGTGCTAAACTATGGCAAATAGCCATATTCCAATATCCTCTCTCACATGTTCAAATTAAATAACCTTAATATAAAGATTTAATTGTGTATATATGAGGTTTCATGCTATATATTTAAGGAGAGGAAACTTCAATTTTAAAATTACATCTTAAAAATATGGAAAAAATCATGGTGTTACGTTGAAGAGCATCTCAATATGCATTCCAGCCCACATTAATAGTTTGTGAAACTGTAAAGAGAGAAATCATAAATGAAACGAATTTTGCATGCATTTGACATTAGTAGGACTGAAACTGGACTACTATTATCACTTCTTTCTGATACTCTCTCCTAAAAAATGTTTAAAATTTATGAAACTCGTAAATCACCAGCCATGCATACAATTGGAAATCTGGTAGAAGTCATTCCATCAATACCCTCAGGATGGGGTTCAATAATCATGTGGGGTGCCTGAAATTCATATGTCAGTATGTGGCCATCCCCTAACAATCCTTTACAGTGCAGCCGTTTTGGGATTCCTCAAACTGCATGTGCCTCAGCAAAGGCAGCTGACCCTCACTTAGGTGTCCAGGGTCCCTTCATTCTGATGGAGAGAGAAGGTCACAATAAAAGCAAGTAGACAAAAGCTTAACTGAGGCAAATTAAAGTGACAAATTACACAGAACTTTTTGGTGAATGTGATTAACCATTAAGAAACAAATGTAAATCAAAATAGCAAAGCTTATGTCAGATATTTTGAATTTTGGACACTTCAAATCAAGACTGGATTTTACCAAAAAAAACTCTGTAATAATTTTAAATGGCTGCAGTCAAGTGTAGTTTTGGTTTTGACGAGGCATTTGTTGGAGAGGTATCATTTTTACAAAAAATATAGAAAAACAAGACAGGCAAATTAGGTGATGAGAGAAAAACATCTTTCTCATTTCTAGTAAATGTCTTTCTCTACATCAGTGTCCCAGTTCCTCAACTCAGAAATTTATTTTACGCTCACATGAGGGATACATGGAATTTAGTCAAATTTCTTTTGCTGTGAGAGAAAAATATGATGGCATTATGAACAAGGAAGCCAATTCTAATCTTTGAACTTAGTTTTATTTTTTTTCTCTTGAAGTTTGTTTAGTGTATTTCTCACTTAGTTTCTATTAGAGTAGCTTTGAGGCTACTCTTTTTGATTCCTGTATAAACATAAGTCACTTGCAAAAGTGCTCAAAACTTTGGCATTTCCTCTGTGCTCATCACTGTTTGTGATTCTTTCTCCTCCCTTTTTCAAAAACTCTTGTTTTATTCACAGATGTGGAAATGGATGGAAAGGAAACCGTTGCCACATAAGTGCTAAGCCTCTTCAGCCTCCAACTTCAAGTCTCCTACAAAATGGTAGGTCTCTAAAAAGAAAGTAATATCTTTCAATTCATTCTTTGAGTCTTTCATTTTACTTATTTCTGTCTTTGATTGCTCTGATTTTGCAGATATTTGGATTGGATTGGGTATTGGTTTCTTACTGATTAAAATTACAGCTGCTGCCTTGTATTTTCTTTTGAAGAAGAAAGTGCCAGAAAAGTAAGTGAAACTTTTATTTTGCATATAGCAGACACAAATGTGGCACAGAGCAATGGCCAACTGCCCAGCCTCATTGGTTTCAACTTTTAAATCTCCCCACAGCCTGTCTTCATATGCAACACTAAGCAGAAAATGTAACTTTGCAACAAAAGCTGACCTTAGTGGACCCCAGTCAGGAAACAATGAGCAATTGGCTTGATTGCCTAGAATGTTTTGATTGTGCCATTGCATGAGTATTCTTAAATTATAAAATTCTGGGGTTTTTAGGGTGTGTGTTCAACTGACAATTCACTATTTCGCAGATATATTTACAAACCCTTCCTGTCATCCCTCTGATAATCTCTGCTTTTTCTGTCCTCCCTAAGATTTTTTTCTGTTTATTTTACTCTAACTACTGTATTGCTTCTCTACCAATCTCTTAACTTATTCTGCTAGATCCTTCTCTGTCAGCAAGCACCTAACACTGTCCCCTCCTCCCTTTCAGCAATGCCTATTGTGCATTTCCTTGTCCATTTTTGTGTTGTTAGATTTTCCTCACCCTTCATTTTTTTTCTCCAGAATTCATCTTCAAAGCTATCTCTTTTCCTTTAAACTTGTTCTCTGCTATAGACTTTCCTCTCTTTGGGGATGTTGTTATCTCCCAAAGTATCTCCTAAACTGTGCAGACTCCTGTCCTGACATTATTGCTGCTGACATGTCTCCTATCTCTGCATGCTCCCCTGACAGGTACAGCTGTCTATGGACACAGAAGCAAAATGTTGAAGCAGAAACATTTATTGGTTGTGCTTCTGTTAATTGAGTGCATCTCTTCACCCGCTTTCCCTACATCTCCTTCTTCTTCTTCTTGAAAGCAGGAATAACATTTCCTTATCTGATTTCATGGGGCTTGAATATTTAATTCATTCACATTAATACAACCTGCTAAGGCACACATATGGAAAAGCACTTCAGAAGTGCAAGATTACTTGTACTGTAAGAACTGCTGAATTTTTTTTTGTGGTTTCAATAGTTATCTTTGGAAGAAAAACACTTTAATTTCTCAAAACATGTTTGATGGTGTTTTAATTTAAAAAAAAAATTGTTATTTCTTACACTACTTCTTCTGGGCTCTCAACACTCCCTCCTACCTTTTTCTTTCAAAAATGTCTGCTTAAAGGTTACTGCACTGCCATTCACATCTCTTTTACCCACATATCTGTATTTAAGGAATATTTTTTCTTTTCTTGTAATTATATATGCTAAAATAAAAAAAAAACAGTGTTTTTTGTATCCCGTTGCAATGTAATGCTGAGCAATATGGTCCTATTAGATATAAAGCAGGGATGAATGAGGATCTTCTTAGTATGACTCTAAGAATATACCACAGCCCTGATATGCACAGAATCAGAGCTGTGAAAGAGGATTAGACAAGCTTACAAAAGAAAGCTTATTCTGGTCTTGATTGTTTTAATTAAAGCTTCAAAAAAGGTAAGTTATGATGATGGAAATTTTTGTGACTACAAGTTTTGTCTATTAGCAAGATTGTCAAATCATTTTGCCCACACTACAAATAAAAATTTTTATTTTTCTTGTTTTTAATCGCAGTTGACTTAACATGTAAGTTAAAATGCTTTTTATAGGCATCTTGCTAAGAAATAATCTAGCTAATAAATGGCAATTTGTTTGAAATTGTGAAAACAATGAAATCTGAAACTTTGAATTTGAGAAGATAAATTCATCCAGGCTCTTCCTCTTCAGTTTCCTAGTGCCTACCATGATTTGGTATACAAAAATCACAGCTGGAAACATAGTAGCAAATTGAGGCAAGTTATTCCTGAACTGCTTAATGAGTAATCAGAAGTGACTAGTCAAAATGCAGCCAATGTTAGTGTACTGAAGTTTGGATCTTCAGGATAAGGCTTTATAATAAGAAGTGACTTGTGTTTGCATAAGTCTGTAAAATGTACAATGTGACAGCACCACACAGAGGCGTGAGATTTTACTCCTGATTTTTTTAAGGGATTTGATGAATGAGAGGAATGTACTGGCACATAAATGATACTTTCCTACAGTTAATTTTCACTTGTGTCTGCTTTTGGCCCTCCTGAGCCATGTTGTTTTCTTAAAGTCATTAGGCACTAGAGTCACTCTAGGGAAGCTTTTGCACACCTAAGGCTGTATTTACTACCTTTGGATAAATTCTTTTGCTAGCTATTTTCATATAATTTCTATTAGTGTCCCCATTACTGTATAGACCCTCCCATGCAGGCACTGGCAGATGGTTCTCCAGAGGCACACTAGGAGCTGTAGGTGTTAGCTCCCATGACATCTTAAAATGTACAGGTCCATCTAAGTCTCAATGGATATAGTACAGGAATGTGCACAAATGCTCGAGAAATTTAAGAGTCCAATAGAACTTATATTTTTCATCAGATAACCAGGTATGAGAATGTAGGGGTAGGCTGGGGACCCCTCAGGTGATCACTAGCTAGAAATTTATCACAAACAGCAGTGAGAACCTAAATCACATTTGTTCCTCTTCTTCTTCTGGAAACATTAATAGTGCCTTAAGCCTTCCTTTCAGCCCAGAAAGGATGCCTCGCTCCCCCTTCTCCTTCTTCTTTGCAGAATTTAATTTCTGATCTGCAGGCTTTAAATGCTCCTGTTACTGAGTGGGAGTTACTGGAAGTCATCGTGTAAGTTTACTTCCTAATGGACAAAAGCAGCCTTACATGGCTTGGCAGCAGTGTACTTCATTACCATGACAGCACTCAGATATGCCAGATACTTCCCAGTCTCCAGCTGGGGATATGTGAAACTTTTGTATAGAAACCCCAAATCAGGGAAGTTTATGAGTTTCTCTCATTCCTGTTTGCACTATAGAGATGATGTTCCCTAATCCAAAAGGGAAGGCTGCCAGTTGCTCCACTCCATCAGTGACATCTGTCCTTATTGACCAAATAGAAGCAAAGCTTCATTTTAGCTTTCATTTTGTTGCAGCTGCTTCCTAATGCTTCATTTTAATTGGAAATGTGAGAGTATGAAAAGTAAGTGACTTTCTGCCCAGCCAAGTTATGAATTTTTGCTATTTCCTCCAAAGCAGTCAATGTCCTGGGATCCATTCAGTTTGTTTCATTCTTGTTCTTAACTGTGCAAGGCCAATGTACCACAGCTACTATCAGTCCTGTCAATCTTAATGAACACAGAACATTAAATTTTCCAAAGCATATAACAATGTATCTTGCCATACAAGCAAAAGAGTGAAAAACTGAGGAGTTCTGAGAAAGTATTTTAATATGATAGAAAACCATGGGAAGAAAGGGCCCACAGAGGGCATTTTTCATCCTGCCACATCACAGACTCAATTGTATCACTCCTGAGTTTGCATTTAAAAACCTCTAGCAACATGAATTTGATGGCATCCTCGGGCTATATTGGTACCTTAGGTAGAAAGAAGTTTACTGTTAGAAAGTTATTTTCTAACTTCTGATATGTCTGTTTATAATTCAACTTCACTCCTATTCACCATGGACAATAACAGATCACTCCCTTCCTCCTTGAAGAAAGCTTTTTCTGTTCTTGAAGGCAGTTGTCATGCCTCCTTACAGTCTGCTTTCTTCAGGATAACAATCTCAGGGCTTTTGTCTTTCTCCGTAGTTAAGGTTTACTTATAATTATGATGATTCCCAGTTTCTGTTGCCAGACTTTCTGCAATTAGACCATACCCTCCTGGAGATCTGGTGTGGAGGAATGGGTGGTGTATTCCAAGGGAAGCTCTCCAAACAGATCTGAAGGGCTGCCAGAGGTCATTGCTGGCTGTGCCTCTGTTCCTATATCCCAAAGAGATAAACAGAATGACAGTATAATGACATTTATTGAATCGTTTTCAGCTTGTGAACTGGAACAGAGACAGAGTTCATGTATAATGGGAGAAAAATGTGCAGTTTTATGGGAAAAAGTAAACCAAAATTTGGAAGCATCAGCCATAATTGTTGTTTGGGAATGTTGCATTAGTCTAATGCTGCTATCCAAATCAATTCATTCTTCTGTAGAATATTTTTGTTCTAAAGGATGAGTACTATAGTCAGAAGTCTTCAGTTTTTTCTGAAATGGACATCTCATGACCACCACACATAGGAATGATTGCACAGAAGCAAGAGGAAACACACTGAAACAGAGCCAATCCCTGTAGTCTGCAGCCTTCAAGATCACTAAGATGAAAGTTGCAAAGGACTGATTTTTAAAAGATAATTAAATTCCCTAAAGTGACACAAAATGTACAAAGTACAGACTTAGGAAACACATACAGCACATTAGCAGTTGAATCAAACATCCGAGTGACTTGTGCATTATTTTAGATGCAGCTTTTGGAAAGTCTTGTGTCCTTCTATCATGCCTTCTATTTCTTTCATGGGATGTGCAAAATATAAACTGCTTCAACAAACCTAAATTTAGTTTAAAGGATTTTAAATATGCTTTGAGAAATCAAGATCTTGAGTTTTAGTTTTTGCTTAGAACTGAAGCCTTAGCCCACCTATAAACATTTTTAAGAGATTGTTTCATTTAGTAGCTTAATTGTAATTAAATATTTAGTCCACTAAGATTTTGTCATTGTTGTTATGGATCAGATGATAAGAATTCCCCCAGTACTGTATTTCCTAAAAATCTGTGTTCTATATAAAAGATTGGTTTTCCTCTCACAGGTACATTATAAAGTACAAAAGTATGAGCTCTTGCATCCAAAAAAAAAGAAATCTAGATACTTTAATTTTCCATTAACAAGAATGATGTTACTCAGCAGTCTGTTTATACACTGGTGAGTATTTTGTGGAGCATACAACTTTCTCCTGTCTTTGTGAAATTGTAGTGGAGAAACCTCTGACAAGGCAGTAGTTTGTGCTACTAAAGAATGCAGATGAGCATAGCAAAGCTATGCCCGACGTGACCTCAGCCCAAGATGATTAATCCTCTCCTTTCCTATTGTGGTATTTCTGGTTATGTTAGAAAAACCAGTTCTCTCTAAACTACCTTACACACACATTTGAGGGTTTTTTTACTTTTTTTTACCTTTATTTTTAAACTTTTTTTACTGCAGTTACTACCTCATCCAATTGATAGGTTATGGTATTTGTGTAAATGTGATTATATTTTAACTTGCATATTCTTTAAGGCCTTTTAAATAATTTGAAAACACTTCAGAAATTTTAAGGATAACTATTGATATCCCTTAGAATTGTTTGCTGCATTCACAAACAGGGGACAACCAAATACATGTTTGTATAAATACATTCATATGTATTCATCTACGTGTTTATATATGTTGGATGTATGTGTAGGATAAGTTACACAAGGTAGCATATTCAAGGTGACTTTCAAAGCCCTGCTTTGGCAAAAAATGTTCCTAAGAACAGGAGAGAACTTGAGAAAGTTAATTTTCCACCTAAGTTTGCGGTGCATAAATTCAAGCAGTGCCCATATTTTGGGCCATAAAATTTCCTTTATCCCTAAGATTCAGTGACCAATATATTTGCTTTTCATGATTCAGATCTAGAGCGGGAGGACACCTGAAACCTGCTGGACTCAATTTTATTGCTTGAGACATAGACAGGACTGATTTCAGCACTAAGCACAGCAACCACAAGCAAGCTGCTGAAGAACTTGGCCAGCACTCCTTTCAGTGCCCATAGTTTGGCACAGTATCCTTCTGGTTAGTTCTCCTCCTTGCAGAGGAAGCTGGAGATCTGTGTTCAACACACTCCTGCCCTCAGGACAGGCATAAGTACTCAGCATGTTCTTGCCCAAATAAGCGGTATATATGTCTTGCACAAACTGCTTAAGTTTAATGGAGTGATGAAAGAGAGTCAGACCTGTCCCTATCCTTACCATTTGCTGTTGGCACAGTACTGGTGGTTCACACTGAGAATTGTGTGACTTGGGCTGCCCTTTGGAAGTGACTCGACTGACTCTAAACAGAACTGATTTGCTCAATTCTATATCAAGCTTTTAGGCCATACAGTTGGTTTGTGATGTCTAAAAGAGACACCAAAATTAGGGCATGCAAGTCTGGCCCTTTGGGCACTAGTTTAGAAGCAGAGCCAAACTCCTTAAAAACTTCTCATCTGAGTTTACTTCTGGCCTCAGATTTTGTGAGACATGCTTTCATTTTAGAGTAAAAAATAAATTTTGTACACACTTTCTGGACGTTATTCAGGAGGACTGGGATGCAAATACACGTTTAGTAGGCATATAAATAATCTGTCATTGCTTCACTAAGCAAACTAAATGAATCAGAATATCATGATTTATTACAGTTAAGATTAGATCAAATGAAAAAAATTAACAGTTTCAAATATTCAGCTCTTCCCATTGTTGTGTCAGGTAACCAAAATAAATTATGAGACTGGCATTAGAAGCAATTACTTTCTGACAGTCTTGTTGTGAAAAATTTTAGGGAGACATGTCTGGTTTAGTCTAAAAGCCAAACTTAGTTTCTTGCACTGATTTAATTCATGAGGTAGAATATTTCTGTACCTTACTTGTGTCTTCCTTCCAAGCAGCCCTTCTGGTTTTAGCTATTTGCAAAAGAAATCATTCAGTGTGTCTCCACTGTGGTTCCCACAGGGGAACAGCTTCCCCTTCCAACATCCCTGTGGGCTGTGCTCCTGTGACTGCTCTTGTCCCCACAGTCCTGCCTCCCACAGTAACACAGAGCCTGTCTATCAGCTTCTAGGAGCAGCTTTGGAATAGAAACATTTTTTAACACAACAAAATTTATTTCTCTATCATCAACATTGATGGGAAGCTTAGGGAAACTTTTAGTCTTAGAATTCTGTACATGCACAGATTTCTATGTACACAAGGCATATGCTCTTATTCACAAAAACTGTGGGAAAAAAAAACCAGAAAAACCTAAATTCATCTTTTCAAAAGCAAATATTAGCTTCTGCTTCATTCTGCAGTAATTTTGACTAATACGTCTCTTGCTTTTTATATAGTATTGGAACAGCTTTGATGATTCTGGGCCTCTCACTACAAGAAAGATATTGAGGTGCTCAAGAGAGTCGAGAGCAAGACAGCTGGTGAAGGGTCTAGGGATAAAATCCTATGAGGAGCAGCTGAGGGAGCAGGAGGTGTTTAGCCTGGAGTAAAGGAGGGTTAGGGGAGACCTTATTGCTCTCTACAAGTACCTGAGGTAGGAGGCTGTGGCCGGGTGGGGGTCAGTCTCTCCTCCTAGCAGCGACAGGACAAGAGGACATGGCCTCAAGCTGTGCCAAGGGACTTCAGGATGGGCATCAGGAAGAATTTCCTCACAGAACAGGCTGTAAAGCATTGGAATGGACTGCCCACAGAGGTGGGGTCACCAAACCTGGAGGTGGATATAGCACTTAGTCCAGCTGGCAAGGTGGTGATCAGTCAAAGGCTGGACTTGATGATCTTAGAGTTCTCTTCCAACCTAAATGATTCCATGATTCTGTGAGGTCAAGCATTGTGGAATATTAGCAACAAGTCATCTATATGAGAAAAAAATTTAGATCTAGGCTGCAACTTCCACCCCTATTCTGCTTTTGCAGAATAAATGTGATTAAATGCACAGGTCATAAGTGCTTAAAAAAAAAAAAAAAAAAAAACGGGATATGTGAAGACCTCTATCAGGAAAGGATGCCTTTAAACCCCCAGATGAGGTAATGTACATGAGACCCACAAATAGCAAAATTGGTCCTATTAATCTATTATAAATTGTTTAAGGCATTGTGTTAATTAATGAAAAATTTGCATTTCAATACCTCAAGTGATTATTGATTCCTGGCTTTGTAGCAAAAGGTATGGGTAGCTTCTATAGCTTTCAAACTGATGCTGATGATTTTGACCCAAAATGCAAGTTCTTTCCCAATTAATTGAAAAAGTGGAGTACTTATAGCAATTAAATAGCTAATGTGTTCTTGAACTTGGAGCCTAAGACCATGCTAATCACTGAATTGTCAGTGTGACAGCAAAATATGGGAAGAAAATGATCTCATCCTATGCAAACAAATTATAGGAATGCAACTTTTAAGGTAATCACCTGTTTTATTTAATGTGTAGCACTATACATGCATTTTATAAATATTAAGTAGTTCTATGCACATCCAAAAGCATACATATTTTTAGGAAGAACAAATGAAAAATTATTATTTTAACCTAGATATTATTTATACAGAGTATTGGTTTCATTTCAATAATTGCAGTAGAGCTCTGTTGTAAATAGATTTAATCACCTATTTGTTTGGACTCAAGTCTTTTCAACTTTAAACTGCTTGGTTCTTTGATGACCTGTGTTATATGGTGGTTGTTTCTCCTTTTTTTTTTTTTTTGGCTTCTCAAGGAAAGTGCAGGAAACTGCTATTTCTTCATTTGCCAATCCATTGTACAAAGACCTTAGTTTATCTGGGAAAGTAAAGGTAAGTAGCAATAGCTGCTTCTGTTTCTTTAGAAAAATGTGAGGTCATAGTCCTCAAATAGTTTTCCATTAAAAGAGTGGAATCCCTCAGTGAATGCTATTTAATAAAAGAAGTGAGAATTAAAAATTGACTCAATACTCAGATCAGTACCAGTGCATTTTCAAAACATGGGAATATTTGAAATCAGCTCAGTTTTGACAACATCTCAGTATTTATAATTATTATGACTATGGGCTGTTGATTCAGAGAAAAATAAAAGGTGGTTTGGATTAAATTTTTGTCCACACATAGATAAGAAGAAGCTTGCTGGCACTTGTCTCCTTTTGTATCTGGAAAACAAACAAAAGACCAAGAAAAACCATCCAACAAAGCAAACACACAATAACAGAAACACATCAGCAACAATAAAAACACAAAATGCATGATTCGGCAGCCAAGCTGCCTTCGCACACTCACTTAACTCTAATATGTTAAACAGTTAATAATCCCTCTCAGTACCTTAAATGTCCATCAAAATTCCCATCACTGTAAAATTCACCTTGACATTAAACAAGCAATTGGTCACACATTTCCCTAGTACCATTTGCTGATAAGAGACTCATAGGGTAACAAAGAAATTTTTGAATAAAATATATATATAAAAGTGAACATATTGCAGCAAAAGAATTAAAGGCAAGATTTAATTATCAAATTACAATAATATCTAAAATTCATGTCTTACATTTAACAAGAAATAAATGATTGACTTAAAATGAAAATATTCGATATTTTGTTTATAATTTAAAATAATATAGACAAAGCACCTTGGAATAAAAAGAAAAAAAGAGGAAAAAAAATATTTTAAATATCCTTCCTGCCCTCATTTTGATACTACCCTTATTAGCATCGAAAGAGCTAGGCTTGGTTTGAAATAGAAAATAAAACTTCCTTGTCCTTTGCACAGTCAATAATATAAGATTCCACTGCAGCTTTGAATAGGATTAACTATGACATGCCATTTACTTTCTATAAAAGGGTCCTTACACCTGATTTTAGAGACATTAGATCAAATGAATTCACTTATAGGTTGGAGTTTGTGAGAGCTCCAAGTTGGAAACATTCCCATCACAATCATGCCCAATTCATCAGGACATTTTTATTTTAGTTAAAATAGATTCCTGACAGGCTTCATTTAATAGCA
Organism: Drymodes brunneopygia; assembly: GCA_013400955.1. Lineage (NCBI taxonomy): Eukaryota > Metazoa > Chordata > Aves > Passeriformes > Petroicidae > Drymodes > Drymodes brunneopygia. Next base: position 101,747 of record VZTZ01027013.1, read on the forward strand.
AGTTGAAAAACAGTAGCACTGAGTCAGGAGAGACATTTTCATGGAAGACAGCCCCAGGCATTGTGATTGAAGTCCAGCCATGTACCAGAATTTCCTCTATTTTCTCTAAGACTGAGAAAATACATGTTTACAATAATTCTTCTTTTTAAAAGAAAGCAGGAACCATGAGTTTTCTCCAAGTCTGATGAGACTTAAATCTGAATGGTGTATCATCAATCAAAAGCTATGACAAAATGTGAGCAAAAGCTCTTATCTCCAGTTGAATACCCACAAGTTATGCACTTGTGGGAGCCTTTGAGTTTCATAAAGAACAATTCTCCTGAATATTTCTGAACACCAAAACCATGTGGGCTTAGCATAGCTACGCTCTTGCTCATAATACTGCCTGGTAATTTTGGATCCATAGAGTGTGTTACCCAGGCACCACATGGCAGAATATATTATTTTCAGCTCACTAAAAATATTCTGAAGCAGTTTTTTTTCTTTTTATAGTTTCCTGGGTATGCCACCTCATCTGCTGTTCAAATCAGTGTTTCTCCATGGCATGAGGTAGGTAATAATACATTTCTAGGGTGTATGTTGGGCTAGTAAAGGAAATGCATTTGCAGAGGAAAGGGAAAAATTTCACTTAATGTTGTATTGCTACTTATAATGTTAGCACCTCTGAAAATATGAGAAAGATGACCTGGGCTGAACTGGTTTGCAAAGACCTCACAATAACAAATCTAGTAATGTTGCTCATCACAGCTACTTGTTACATCTGACACTAATTCAATATGTTTCAGCCTGGGCCGATGCTGAAGAAAATGTTTAAGAAATTGCTGAAATCCTTATCTGAAGGGTTCATATTACCTATTTTCTTATACATTACTCATTCAAGGAAATTATAACCATTTTCTTGAATAAAAGGAAATTACAATACCACGTACCAAAATTAGTGACCCACTGCAATTAAATTATTGTACACAGATTGCCCTAAAATAATACTAAATTTATATTAAAGCAAGGGCTCTGGAGACTAGGGAAAAAGAGGTGGGAACAGATGCAGAAGTAGGTTAAATGACTTGATCAGGTACATGTGGTAGGTAATTGTTTTGGTGGGGCTATGCTAATTTTTATCAGCTGAAAGTCTGGTCTAAAAATGTTTAGAGATTTTATAGTTTTCTTTCATATGTTACTTCTACAATAAATCTACAGACATTTGTATGTGCATTTTAAAAAATTAATTTAATTACTTGGATTTTTAATTTTTTCTACATTTTTTTTCTATTTTTTCTTTTAGTATCCACTTAATGAAGATGTGAATGCTACTTCTTTTCCAAATCCTCTCTATGGGGTAGCAGCAGAAGACATGGAGAAATTATGTAGCTCCTTGAAAACATAAACATAAAACAGGATCAATAGTGATTGTAACTCTGCCTAAAGATTTTTTATAAAATCTGGAAGTGTGACATGATACTGTAGTATTTGCAATATGAATTAATAACTCATCACAGAATAACTCTTATTAAAAAATTACATTCAGAAAGTAAATTTATATTAAAAATTGTATCCATACATAAGTAAACCACAACTATATATAGTCATCTGTCATTTCTGTTGGTGCAGAAAGAGCTTGATAATTATCCCTGTGAATTCATTTTACATTTGTACAGTTCAAATTCCAGTATGCTAATAAAATGAATAATCAAATCCAGATTCTTAAGGTTTTGGAATTATAATTTTATGTCCGTTATTTGAGAAATGATGACTTAAATATTTCTGTAGTTTTGCATTAAAAAGGGATTTTAACTGACTCTTTTAGTGTTCCAAGATGCAGAAACAAAAGAAAAGTCTTTATAAAATTAGAAACATATCGAACTAAATCAAGACTGGTCATGAATCATGGATTTGAATATCGGCTCAGCATGTGACTCATCTATATGACATACGAGTATACACACTTATCTTTAAAAAATATATTTATTATTAACCTTGATAGTTACAACTAACCAAATTTCCCTCTGGTCAGCTCTGCAGCTCTGTAGTGCTGACCACAGTGCTACTGATAAATTTAGCTTAGTGGTTGACAGAGGGTAGCAACTGGCATGTCCAGGAAATCATATTTCTGCTGAATAGGCTGGCCTCCCACACGGCTGAGACTTCTGTCAGCCCGTCCCTCCATGAGAAAGATATCGGGGAGGAATTCTGGAGTGCCTTGTGACTTCAATTGTCATCCTCTGTGGTACCAGGCATAGCTTGTAACTGTTTACACTTTAAATAACCTGACAAAATGTCATCTTCCATAATACCCACTTGCATTACATGATCGTCATTTTTAGCTTGAAGGCTTAAGTGTTCCTGCTGTGCTTGTGTTTTCTCCGTTACTGTATTTCTACAGCCTGCTTAATTTTAAACCCATTGGCAAGTCTTAAAGTTACTAAACTCCTACAAATTGCATAAAAACTGACATCTGCACTATAGATGGTATCTCTGTTAATACCTTCATTCAGGGAAAGCTGAATTGCTTGATATTTATTAGACTTTTGAAACTCCAAACAGAAAAGCATACTGATGCCTGCCTTCATTCCACCATGCACAGGGCTTCTTGGTTTGGGTTTGGTGTTTTGTTTTTCTTCCACTTTTTCTTCATAGCATAACTGTAATCTATATCTTTATATACATCTATATAGCTTTCTACATATCTATGTATCTTTCTACCTGGGGCCACAGAACTATCTTTTGACTTAGATTTTCTTTTGTCTGACTGGCATGTTTTCTCATGGGTAGTAGGAGTAACAAGGCGTGATGTTTGCCATCATTCTCCCCATACCTTTCCACCAATATGCTCATGAATGCCTCTCTGCTGCAGTCATACACACTCCTGCCTTAATGCCACCTAGTTGAAAGTTATCAAATGTTATTCATTAAGGTTTTAAATAAGGAAATGTGATCACACATGCTGTTTTCTTTCTGAAATAAGATTAGTATGACTGAAACATAGAATTTTCTTATTATACACAGAGAATACATTTGATCCAGGAAAGTGCCAAGTGCCACCAGCTCCTGAACTCTGATATTTGATAAATCTGTGTGAGATGATTGATCTCTGTATTATAAACAGGGATTAAACATCCCTATATGGTCAAGCCCATGTACTCAAATTCTCATTTATTTTGCACTCTTTGCGGAATTTCATTAAACACTAAAATGTTGGTTATGCTATAGTTCCTAAATCTCCGTTTACTGTGTCATGCTATGTGTATCTGTAAAAAATTACAGTAACGAAAAGGATAAAATTGACAATGGTAGAATTTTATCACAGTCTCCCTTATGAAACAAAACATATTTATTTTATTGTTTATGGTATTCATATTTTAATGTCCCAAATAAAAGAATATGATTATAAAGAATTATTGTAAAAGAACTCAGGAAACACCATATTACTCATCAGTAATTATCTCCTGAGAGAACCATGACTCTTCTGGACAATGTCTGAAAGAAGGTAGGCCTTTCACCAAAATAATTTTCAATTTTTATAATTGACAGAATGTTTACAAAGAAAGTGCTGAAATTCAGACTCTTAATCTTCCTGAACTTCAAAAAATTTTTTGTCTTCTTATTTTATTAAGAATAACAAATTTAATTATATTCAATATATGGTTATTGTTTCAGATAACAGCCTCAGACTGAAATGTTTAAGACAAGAACTTTACTTTTTATTTAATTTTCTGAAATTTTTCAATACTTTAAACAAACTTAATAGAATTAATATTTTCAGACATCCTTTCTACAGCTTCAATTTCAAAATCTAAAGAGCAAATCTAAAGTAAATATACAGGATATAAATATGCAGGAAAAAATATTGTTAAAATTTTCTACATAGAATTCTTCTTCCAATTTATAATATCCCCTGACTAAACACCCTCTGTAAGGTTATACTGCTATTGTCATACACTTTACATAATAAAAATTATTTGTTTCCAAGTGACTTGTTTTCTGGGAATAAATTAGAAGATGGACACACTGTACAGACAATGAACACTATATTTAGTCTGAATTAAACGTGTTTATACATCCAATGATCCAAGGCAACAGCAGTAATAAGCTACAAGACAAACTTTTACAAAACCCAATATCATTTTCAGTGTGGTCTATATGGTCCTCTTAGAGTTGTTTTGCTTCTGAAGTCTCATAAAGAATACAAGAATACAGGCAACCTTGTCCCTTGGATTTGGCTAATCATCATCTCAAGCCAAGATATATTTATGGTACATATCAACAATCATTTTTCACACATAGATGGCCAGATCTTGTCTTAGAAAGGATCACTGTATTTGCAGCTTGCTCCAGTGCTTGCCTCAACATCTGCCACTGGCTACTGCTTTGCAGGTTTAGAAGATGTGTTGAAGGGGAGCAGGATATTATCTTCTGTTCACAAAACCTGAAGTACAACAAGTGGCTGTGTACCTTGAGCCAATGCTGAGGGGCACAAGCCTTGTCCAGAGCTCCCCTTGGGGGTTGGTGGTTGCACTGGTGCAGCTGTACCTGTGTTTTGCACGGTTGCCCCATGCCTCCACGTTTCCCTGCATCTGCTGGTCATTACAGTGGATATGCCCATGGATGTAGTCCAGGCATTTGCTGATGGTGACTTTCTCTCCTCCTTGCCCTGTGTCACCTGCAGCAGCCTGATGACTATGCAATGATAAAACTGATCAACCACATGATCTAACTTTGAAGTTATTATGGTTTTTATCTAGAGGATGGTTTAGATGGCATCCGGAAGTCCTTTTTGACCTAAAGGTACTTGTAGTCCTATGTTCCCACAGTGTTGGTGGCATCCAGCTCTTCCTTGACATGATTACCCTCATTGTCTCCACCTTGTGCCATGCATATGTCTGCTGAGATCATTCTGAAGCCAAAGGTGTCCTCAGCACCCTTTTATGGTCCCTTCATTATTTGCACAGCTGTGGCTGAGGCCTCAGGCACAGTTTTTGACTTTTTCATTACCTGTTTCTGTATCTCACAAAGCTGGAGATAGACTCTTAGATCACTTAGAGCTTTGATCTGATTCACTGCATCTTAATAAGACATGTTGCCACATATAAACACTGGAGCTACAAAAAATGTCCACTTTTTGTAGGCATCAAGTTGGCAGGGCTTAAATTAATCTTGTCCTCAGGTAGATGCCTACCCTAGAATGCAGTACATTGAATTCTAGCAGCTCCTTTATCTTTCTGTTGCCTGTAAAGACATTCTAGAGGCTATGTCTGCAATGGAGATGTTCAGATTTAATAACATGAATTCTATCCATACTGTTCTAATTAACTTCAAATTTCACTAATGTATGTATGTAATAGGAAGGTTTTCACTGGATAATCTTCATTATGAATGTGCACAGAAATGCTATCTAATACACAATCCTTTTCCAGACCTCTCTGTTTGTATAAATTAGACAGAAAGAGCTTAATAAGAACATGTAGCTTGCAGTAATGCATCTGTCAAAAAGCGTCATCTTCTGTTTTTCATTTTCAGTTTGTGTGTGGGAAGAGAGGGAGAAGGGGTGGGAAGAATTCATAAGAGAACAAAAATGGAAGTCCCTAAGCACCTATGCAGAAAAATCTACTGTGGGCTGTATTGCTCCACATAGATCACAGCATGTGAGAACTCTGGCACCTGACATGGAACAGTGTTTCTCCTCTGCTGGACCTTAAAGACAGTAATTTATTCTCCAAGGTACCAGTCAGTTACGGAGGCTTGTGAACAGGAAATTATTCTCCACTTGTGTGAGGATAAAGCACAGTGTACAGCAAAGGAAGGAAACACAATACTAAGAACATGCATAATAACATCGTTCGAAACTGTTCCTAGAGTGCTACCACTTCATCAGCTGTAGCTCTTATATTGCAGCCCCTTTTTTATTGGAAAGCAGGGATGCAGCTGACCAGAAGGGTGGCCATAATGTGCATGTTCCTTCAGCAGCCATCCACAGAACTTCACAAATGTCAGGCAACTTAATATTCATATCTGGATTTTAATTTACCATCTGCAGCTATAATCATTCTTAGGGATATATTTCATGCTCAAAAGAAAAAAAAAAAAGGCTTAAAAAGAAGTGCACTTTTCTACAGGATATTAGTACATGACAACTAAGATATGATGAACTGTAGAGCATATTAGTCTTGGTGGGTTTGCATTTTATTTTTATTACAATACTCAAGGTGCATCTTAAAGGGGGGTAGGGGAATAGATCAGAACATAACCTTATACACGACAGGAATTTACAGCATATTTACTGTTTCATTATAAAACCACATTTTTTGCCCTCATGGTAATATAGCCAAAGAGCAATATAGTGTTCAGCCTAGATACAGGAACATAAAATTTGACTTAGTGTTCAGGTGGTGAAAATTGGGTGTAGGAGGTAAACTAGAGTAGCTTGTGATGTGACAATGAATTTCTTTCAGTCCTCTGGTCCTCCATGGACCACAAGCTAAAATATATCTCCCAACATTGATTCCAACTACTAGTAGGAATTTTCCATTCTGATAGTTCAATGAATTTTTAAAAATTTACCTTTTCTTTTTACCATTTCTTCATAAAAGGACTTACTTTTTACTTTTATAATTTATTTATGAACAATGCCAAATGATTATGCTTTGGAGAAGAGCTGGTCAAGTTCAGGGAAATGTTTGGGCAACAAGATAAGCCAGAAAAAGTTATCAGCTGCAAGGGAGAGTGAATATTCTACTTTTCTAATGAGAATGTGAGTCTCTGAAGCAAGTCAGCAAGGCACGCTCAACTGGGTTAAATGGGTTTAACAGGGAGAAATGAGCACAAATTATTCATGGGAATCCTTTAATCTTCTGTGTAATTATGTGATCATTCTCAGAACAAAGACTTTGGTTGCTCATAACAGGAGAAAAAAGTCAGTTCACACTCAGCAGAATGATTAGCATAGAGCTATGGAGAACAAAAAACTACTGATAATCTAGTGGCTTAATTTTTCCTGCATATTTTGAAAGTTTGGGATGCTAAGCCTAAATCATTTAGAGGTAACAATAAGTAGCTCCTTTTTTCCTAAAAAAAAAGCTGTTTCCATTTTGTTCTTTATCTTAGTTTTTAATTTTGAGTCCTACTTCTTCAAGTGACTAATTTTTCTTTTTCTCAACCACTTTATTCAGGTCATAAAACAGTGCCATTCTGTGACAAGTATTTTACAATACATATGATATGTGAATTTGTAAAGGTTTAGTCAATGTTATTACGATTTTGCTGTCCAAGGTTTAGAATACAACTGAGAACCAAAGTACTGCTACATCAGAAACATGCTGTGTCGAGAGCGTCAGCATTAGTAATCTATTTGGTATTCACATAGACATGTTGGCCAGAAGTGGACATCAAAAAGAACTGTATTACAATTGGTCTCCAATGCAACTGTGTATTACAGCTACTTCAGTAGTTAAAAGTACTCAGTGTGATTCATGTGAAGTGTTGTCATGGAATTAATAATGATTTGCATCTTTTTGTAAAAAGGGTCTGTATTCATTGTAACAATGTGATTATTCATGTAATAAATTGAAGAGGTAAGTAGGACTCTCAGAGTTATGTGCTGCCTTGAGCTTAGATGCAAAATTCCTACTGACACAAAGCCAATCAAAAGGATAAATGAATATACTCCTAGGAGTATACACCTAGATATATACTATACTATATATACTATATATACCAACTTAGAATATCCAGAAAATAAGGATTAAATTACTTTGCAGTTCCTGTTTAGCTGTCTGTCGGAGTTTGGATCTTGGTTTTTGTTGGGTTTTTTTGAGGGGGGGCTTTCTTTCTTTTTCTCTATCTTCAGGAATTTTTCTCCCATGAGCTGTTAATGACTGAGTACTTAAGAGAACAAAAGCACATGGCCAAAGCCTTTCTCCTCAACAGGGCNTGGTTGTTTGTTGGTTAATGCCATAGTTGTTATTATTTCTTAGCTTTGTTTTAGATATTAGTAAAAAACTGTTATTCCTATTCCCATATCTTTGCCTGAGAGCCTCTTGACTTTATAATAATTCAGAGGGAGAGGGGTTGCAGTTTTTCCATTTCAAGGAAGGCTCCTGCCTTCCCTAGCAGACACCTGTCTTTTAAACCAAGACACTGTCTTAGCCTGCAGGAGCTTTCTCTTGACACCCTTGAGAAAATGCAGTGGCCAAAGGATGCCCAGGCTGAAAGTCCTGGCAACACATGTAACTTCCTTTGCGTATGTGAACCAATCAAGGCAATTCTGAGAAGTGTTCTTTCTGCTACTTTAAATAACTCTAAAATCTGCCTAATTTACTAGCTTTGTGAACTTTCTCTGGAGGATCGGTTTCTCACAGATGAAAGATTTGAAAGGAACCATTGAAAAGAATATTTGGATTCAGTCTCAGTTTGTTTTCCTGTTTGTGAAACTGTGTTTAACTTTTCTACTAAGAAGTAGATACAAGAAAAATCCTATCCAGTTCAACAAAACTGTCTTCAATTATGTATGGGGTAGAATGATGAGAAGTAAGGGAGAGAATTAACATCAGTAAATATTCAACATATTAGATATCCAGGTTAAGAAATATTTTCATATTTTTATTCTGTTAATGACCCATTTCCTACTTGCAGATACAAAACAAAGAGTAAGCCAACATCCTCTTTCTCTAAGTTTACTGCAAATAATCATAAGAAAATTCTTCAGGCATTGAACTGAAAAAAAATTGACCAAAAAAATTTGCTTCGCAATGCCAGTGGGAATTCTGGAAAAAAATCACCAAGAGAAAGTAATTTCACAAAATGTTGCCTCTAAGTAGACATGTGGGCTCACTCCTCATATTTAGCTTGTCATCCTCCTACAAACAGCAATTAAACACACCACCTCATACACTCCTGATAAGCTCTCAGAAATGAAAGTGAAACGCAAGTGCATACCCAGTGCATACCATACACAGATCTCAGGTTGTTGTACAGTTTTTTATCTCAAAATAAAAGAGATAAAATCATAGAATCATAGAATGGCTTGGTTTGAGAGGGTCTTCTAAAGGTCGTCTATTCCAACCCCGCCGTAAGGAGCAGGGACAATTAAATCACATTGGTCAGAGCTCTGTCCAATGTGTCCTTGAAGGTTTCCAGGGCTGGGGTATTGCCCACCCCTCTGGACAACCTGGGCCAGTGTTTTAGCACCATAATGTTAAAAAAATTTCTTCCTTATATCCAATCTAACTCCATCGTCTTTTAGTTTAAAACCATTATCCCTTGTCCTATTGCTACAAGTGTCACTAAAAAGTTTGTCCCCATCTTTCTTATAAGCCCCTTTACATATTGAACAGCTCAAAAAGGTCTCCACAGAGCCTTCTCTAGGCTGAACAATCCCAACTCTTTTTTCATTTCTCATAGGAGAGGTATTGCATTCCTCTGGTCATTTTTGTGGCACTCCTCTGGACCCTCTCTGGCAAGTCCATGTCTTTCCTGTGCTGAGCAGTCTGCAAATATGATTATTTACAGAGTCTTACAAAAGGAAATATAAAATCTCTCACTGCAGAGGTTGCACGGATAGCCTTGATTTCTTTCACCATGGAACTGATTAATTAAGTTGCACATATTTCTTATTTAAAACTAAGTTAAGCTTGCATTACATACTTTAACCTGACACAAATTAATGATACATCCATATACAAACACACATGGTAGCTGCCATGAGGAAAGGCAAGCAAAATGTGTATATCTCTAAACACCTGCATCTTCAGAGAATGGTCTGTGCTTTTGGCTGAACTTTTCTTTTCTGTATCAACGGGCTCTTTATTTCAGCTTTCAATCTTTCCATCTTTTTCAGCTTTTCAATCTTTATATATGCCTTTTAATCCTCTTTCTTATATTCTCTCACTGGTCATTCAACCCTTCACTTACTCTCTTTTCTACATGAAAGGGAAATGCATCTTTGATCAAGTAGGAAACTTGTTTCAATCATGCTGGTTAAGCTACACTTACCCTCTATACTGTCTCTGGCTTATATATTGCATTGCAAATTCCTCAAAGCTTTCTTGGTCCTCAGGTACTACTTCACTGATTATCATGAATAATGTCATCTGCTTTTAAAGAGTTTCAATTGTGTATATATCTCAGTGAGGTCAATGGGAACTGCAGTCCTGGGACCTCAAGAAATTCCAGACACACTCAGAAACTCTTATTTTATAGCCAAAATATGGATTGAAACACTTAAATTTGGGGATATTAATTTCAGTGTTTTAAGTAACTTGCTTTAGCTTTGTTTCATGGTCATTTCTCATGGAACAGACTTGCCTCATTAGATCAAATAATTTTCAGATAGTTCTAAACTGTGGTGAAGGATCTGTACCAAAATCATACCATCACAGACATTTGAAGCATTGCTGTCTTCCTCTATCACCCTATGTTATCTGGTAAGTGCTGTGTCCTGCCTGTTGTTTGAGTGAATACTTCCCCGGGAAGAAACGCAAGGCTCATGGTGGAGAGGGACAGATCATTGCAGACAATTAATGCTCTTTCATTTGACACACAACAAAGTAACCATATAACAATAAGATAGACAAGTTTGGTGGTGAATTTTTGTTGTTTCAGTATGAATTTGCAATAAGAGCAATATATTTACCTTTCTGATTTAAGTGGCATAGTTCTGGAGCTCATCTATCACTTTGATTATCTACTGGTTACCCTAGAATTTTGCACCAGCACAGAGACTGGCCCAGTTGTGTGTAAAACAGCCATGCTTAGATAACAGGATTAGACATAATTTTAACTCTTCTAGTCAGAGAAAATCTTAGACTTCAAAGTCACTGTCGTGGTTTGACACTGGCCAAATGCCAGGCACTCACAAAAGCCACCCACTCACCCTCCTCTGCCACAGCTGGGCAGAGGAGAGAGAAAATTTAATGAAGGCTTCATGAGTTGAGATAAGGATCAGGAGAAAACACTCCAAGGGTAAAACAGGCTCAACTTAAATGTGCGAAGAGAATTTATTATTAACAAAACCAGAGGAGGATAATGAGAAGTAAAGCAAGCCCTTAAAACACCTTTTTTTACCCCAGCCCCTCCCTCCTTCCCACTGACAGTGCAAGGAGACAGGACGATGGAGTTTTTGGATCAGTCACTGAGATTTTCTTCCGCTGCTCCAGGAGAGGAGTCCTTCCCCTGTGAGACCCTGTGGGGCCCCTCCCACGAGACTGAGCTCTCCATGAACTTTTCCAGCGTGGATCCACTCTCAAGAGCAATGGTCCTTCCAAAACTGCTGCAATGTGAATTCTCCCCAGGGGCAAACATTCCTCCCAAAACTGCTGCAACATGAGTCCCTCCCACGGGCAGACAGTCCTCCCCAAACTGCTGTGGCATGGGTCACTCTACCATGGGGCACAGTCCTCCAAGGACAGCCCGTACCAGCCTGGAAGCAGGGCTCCCTGTCTCCACCACATCTCCCACTGGGTCACAGCCTCCTCCAGGCATCCACCTGCTCCAGAGTGTACACCTCCCCCACGGGCTGCAGGTGGATCTCTGCATCCCCCATGGATCCTCATGGGCTCTGGGTGGATCTCTGTATCCCCCGTGCACCTCCCTGGCTGCAGGGGCACAGCTGCTTCACCATGGCCCTCACATGGCCTGCAGAAGAATCTCAGTTCCAGCACCAGGAGCACCTCCTGCCTCTCCTTCTCCACTGACCTTGGTGTTGTTTCCCTCACATGTTCTCACGTCCTCCTCTTCTCTGGCTAGGAAAAGAGTGTGCACCTTTGTTTTGATTTGCTTCTAAAATATGTCATCTCAGAGGTGTTACCACCCTGTCTCATTGGCCCAGCCTTGGCCAGTGGCATGTCCATCTTCAGAGCCACCAGGGATTGGCTCTGCCGGACATGGTGAAAGCTTCCAGCGGCTTCTCACAAAAGTGACCTCTGTGGCCCCCAGCTACCAAAAACCAGGCCATGCAAAACCAACACAGTCACCTCAATGAAGTTTAAAGATTTTGAGTGCCATTGAAAGACACTTGGTACCACCAGCAGTATGGGCTATTCACTTAGGAGTTGGACTCAATGAATCTTGTGGGTCCCTTTCAACTCCAAATATCCTCTGTGGTCTGTGAGTCTGTGTGGGAATCTGAAGAATGCTGAAAAAAAACCAGTTTTGGAAGCTGAATGCATACTTGGTGTGCAGGTACCAGAATTATTGACTACAGAACTTCGGTTTCTCCAATGGCAAGAACCTAACAGAATTAAATATTTACAATTCTGAATAATTTTCACAAACATGTTAATAGTCCATCAACATGGCTTATGAAAGTGGTATGTTCTTCAGAATGACAAAATATGTGCAGTTTTGGTTGGTTGGTTGGTTGGTTGGTTGGATTTTGGTTTTTTTTGACTGGGTACACTCAATTCCCCTGTAAGTTTTAATTCAGAAAGAAAAGTTGTACCCTGTCTGAAATGGTATTCTTGTTAGTAGATTCTTCTTTCCTGAATAAAAAGGTCATAGTTCACATGAAGGAAAATTACTTGTATCTCTGTATTTTGTGGTTTACTCATCAGAAATGCCCCCATTCACTCTTTTTTTGGAGTACACTTCAAATGGGGTTGCCATTAGAAAGGCTTTCCACTTGGTGGAGAAATGCAGGCAGTAAAAGAAAAGATTAATTGGTTGCTTGCTTACTTTTGGGAGACCCATGGTTTGCAGACACAGGAATGGGGACAGATGGTTCTGGTTTTGGCTTTAATCTATTAAAATGGTCTAATCTGTTTGAAACTATGCCCAAAGGACCAACAGTGTTCCAGAGATTGACAATACCATACAACGTAAAAATTTGCTTAATGAGTGCTTTAAGTAGTGAATTAAAATTCCTCAAGAAACATTTGAGGAAAGAAAAGAAATAGTCCACTAAGGAGAAATTCTTTTTAATTTAACCATTTTTCTTTACATAGCTTCAAGTTTCATGACACATTCTGTTCTTAATAATATGTGAATAATGAGTGCATATTGCTATGACTACTTTATATTAGGAAAGCATTGACTACAGATTTAAAGTGCCCTGCTAAAGTACTTCACGCCATGTTTCCATTTATATTATGCTATAAAAGTAAATATGTTAAGGAGGACCCAAGAACAGACTTGCAGGAGGAGCCTGTATAACAGAAGATATTTTGTACTTCTCTGACACCCACATGACACATTTAATACACTGCCAGCAATATAAATCATCCAGACAGCCTTTTCAAGATAACAGAGAAGTATTACTATTCTCTTAAAGCTGGACTTTTTTTGGGTGATATCCCTTGCCACTTTATGCAGCAGTCAACAGAACCCTGTATCCAAATAGATTATTGTGTAAGCAGAAAGCAAACATGCAAACTTTCAATTGCAAAATTGCTTCAGCTGCAGTGCAAATACAACAATACTTGCTTTCAATAGCTAAGGGGGGAAAAAAGATTAAAAGACATACCAGTCAAATTGCTGTAACTTCCAATCCAATAGAACAATGGCAAACTGCCCAAAGGAAATGCCCAAAATATTTGATCTGAGCCATGTTGAAGGACAGTGTTTCACATTGGGAACTTTTAACCTTAAAAATTGCGAATAAGTTTGAAAATAATTAAAAAGCCATCACTTCTGCTAAAGATAGCTTGTCTAGAAGAAAAATTTAGGCACTGGTATTTTTTAGGATATATTCTATCTGTATATATTTAACAACTCCCTGTGAAATTAATTCCTTTAACAAGATCCTCATAATCAAAAGTGTAAATAAATTTTAATTTTCATAAATGCATAATATATTACTATCTTCTATTCTTGTTTATATTTTTTATGCATTATATATAAATGTTATATAAAATATGTATTTTATATTGTATTTTGGGGTATGTGTTAAATTGAATTCTAAGAGTAGCCTATTAAAAAACAATCAGTTTGACTAAGAGTTTTTTTAAGTAATTTTCTGTTAATCTTTTTGTTATGACATAATTTTTTATATTATTTTTCTGTGGAGAGTAAAGCTGTGCATTGTTGCTGTTAAACATTAATAGCAACCCTTAAAAAACAGTAAAATAGACCTTGAAGTTATGTGCAACATGTAATTACACACTCAGTAGCCCAGTTTCTAGTGTACTTTTGTACATGTTTTTGATTGAGCAAAAAAGAGCAGGTATACTGCTTCTGAAGCTCACACAAGGACTCCAGTGAAATGCCTTAGCAAGCCTTCCTCTAATCATATTACAGCAAAGTACATAGCTTTTGTTCCATTTTAGTCATGTCAGTCATTCCAGTGCAGTGCCATCAAAATCAAAGTAAGACAAGCCATGGCCGCAGTTTGGTTATTTTTTTGGGTGATTAGTGACACCATAAATTACCAGAAAATACATCATTTACTAACTGGTGATTACACAATGTGAACGATCATGGATACTCTTAGGTGGCACTAATTTTGCATCAAAAGATGCTACATAATAAGATTACTAAAATATTAATATGCATTCTCAGAAACACAAAAATCTGTTCTTATATAAAACTAGCTTTTTCAAAGCAGAAATAGATAGCAGCTAGTCTTAGTAAATCCCCTAAAAGCTGGGGTGCCTATCAGCTTCACTTTAATTGCCATGAAATGGTGAGAAGCACAAGTTAAGTTTTACTTATGAAGCTAGAAATGAAACTACAGCAAATGACCCATTTCAGACTAGTTCTATTCAAGCAAAAGATTCAGTAATGTTTATGTTTAACACATAAAACGTATAAGCATCTGCTGAAGGTATTTGCTTGAGCTTTACCGGAATACCTCCTTAAATTTCATTGCTCTGATTTACTTCTTAACTGCCTTAAGCACTAAAGGTCTGAGCAGGTAAAGCAGCTGTTCTTAACTGTTTAATGACTGAGTAGTTTTTTCCTTTGTCCCAGCAGTTACCGTCACCTTCATCCAGCTCACACCCCTAAACCTCCTCATTTCAACCAGCAGCCCCCATCACTTGGTGTGGATTTGGTGTGCACCTTGCATGTGGGAGTCAGAGTGGACTACCTGAGCTGTTGTGTCCTTGCATGCCTCGTGGAACCCAACAACAAAAATGCTGCTGTCCAGCTTCTCTAAAGGATGCCTCTTGCCCAGTCACTGGCCTCAAAAACCCCCTTCCTTTTCCTCTTTACCTTCCCCATAGCCACCTCTAGCCCCTGTGCACACACATCTCTTCCATTAACACAGCCTCAGAGCTGCATCCACCAAACCCCCAAGTCTCTGCTCCCACCACAGGAAGAAGCAGGGTGCTTGCATGGGGCTACTGCTCACAGCAAGCCCAGCATAGAGAGGGAACAGAGCCAAGGAAATGAGAGCAGCTATGGTTCCAGCATGATCAATGATTTTCTCCTTTCCCCCTCACTAAAAGAAAATGTGATACTATTCAACTAGCAAAAAACAGAAATGCCCAGCTAAAAAAGAAGCTAAATCTTCTTCAGGTTTGAAAACAATACTACATTTGTGCTAAGCCTTTTATAAGTTTTACAGGTGGAAATAATTAATTATTCCTGGAACTGACCAATATCTATATAGATATTCTCCCTAGGTAACATACTTTGATCCTTGCACTCTGTCATGGAGCTTGGTGAAAAAAATTAGGTATTCTACCTTAATATTTAAAGTTGTCATAACAATTTAAAGAACTTATATGGCCCCTAACATTAGGATATGCTTATTAGATGTTTGGTTTTTAATGAAACTATTGGGTGGGCAGTCAGTAGTTGAGGTTCAGTTTAAATGTGGGAACTGAGGCAGAGTGTAAGTCTGGATCTCTCTCCCTTCCCCAGTTGTAAGGATTTAGGTTTATGCAGTGCAACACAATAATTCAGACCACTTTATCCAAGTACGTAAAGCCAAATATCCTGCCTGAGACCTGTGAAAACTTCAGTATCCCTGCACCAATCTGGTGACCAGATCATGTACAACTTCCCCTAGGAGGATGAAACATTGCCAACATGTATGTTCACAAATATGGCAGGAAAGTTACCTGGTTCATGCATTTGTCTCAGAATGGTGAGATGTGGATTCCTAGACAATGTTACTTTTCTGGTGGGACAGAGTGAGAGGCAAAACAAAAGAGCTGTCAACCCCACATCTACACATTTTTCAGAAAAGTACATAGACAAGGGCAAGCTATATACACTCTCCACAAATTCTCTTGAAAACACACATTTTTAGAGTAAATGTGGGATTCACTGCCAGACAATCAGAGGGAAAAGATTGCTGCATAGGGATGTCGATATCTGGGTCTTGTCCATTATGTAATTTCATGACTAATCCCTTGAAAGAAAATGCTTTCTTCATCACCTGAAGAAGTGTCTTCCAGAAGCAAAAATCAGACATCAAGACCCAGTCCCCATCAGAGGTTTGAAGGAAGTTATTTTATTATCCAAAATCAACTCTAGGAAGGGACTTTCATGCTATGAACTCAAATATAATGATTTGACTTTGCAGGTGCGTGGCTAAGGGATAGAAGGCCCTGGGAAGGCAGATGCCCCTTTCCCCTCAGGACTTCTCACCAAAAGACTTGCCTGCTTCTCCTGAGTGTGCTGCCTGGTAGAAAGCATCTTCCTCTGGAACTGGCTTACTTCGTTTACTTTACAGGGAGACTTGGTTGGTGACTTCCCCCACAGCTTCCCCAGGGCAGTGCCTCACTCACTGCATGCCCTGCTCTGCTGGGACACTGCTTGTGAGTCTGCACCACAGGGATTTGTCCAAGCCCAGTGCTTCCAGGCTTGTGATGGACAAGCTTTGCCTCCCATTTTCAAGTGGTTGCAGGTCCTGATGGAGCTGACCATGTGCTGGGGACTAAGCATGCCACATGGGGAAGCAGTGCACACAGTGCTTTGCTCTGGCTCCTTTGAGTTCAGCGCCTGCTGAAGACCACAAACCAGTAAGAGACCACTTCCCCTTGGTTCTCATGGTTAATCAAACTGATGTCCTCAGTTAACGTCGTCAGTGGAAAAAAGATTTAGCTCAGCAGTGATAAATTACAAAGAATTTACTTTTCTTCCCAAAGCTTTGAAACTTAAAGATGCAAGTGTTGCTTGAATAAATAACAAGTAGCCTGTGAAAGGATGCTGCCATCTGGAAATAAAAACCCAGACAACGCAAAGTATACTTGTCTGTGCCTTTCCCATTATCAGAGACTGGATGTGCAGAGTGCCTTAAAATGCAGGGTTAGTTGAACCTATTGTAGAAATTCCACCAGGTTCTGGAGTGTCTATTTGTGTCTGCAGAGATTCAAGATCTGTCTATCTAGCAGACAAAATTATATTTGGCATCTAAATATATATTTTAAAAATTCAATTTGAGATTCTGTTCCAGCAGTATTTCCAATAGATTATTTTATTGCAGTGTCTAAAAGCTGACTTTATTTACCTTCCGTCTTGAGCATTCAGATTTTTTTCTTTTATTCTTGTGTTGCACATTATCTAATAAAGGGGAAGGAGGGAACTGGAATAAAGTCACATATTATTGTGTAAGGAACCATGTTCGGCATAGGTTTTCTACTATATAGTTCCCCCCAAATGTCATATTTTGGGTCCTCCATTTGCCCAGAATAAAGATGGTTTGTTAATTGAAATGTATTTTCTTCTTTTTCTATTTCTAAACTTGGAATACAGACATATAAGAACGCATACAGATAAACACAAATTTGCACATGCTTTATACATTTTAAAATGCAATTACTTTCCTGACAGCTTTTTTAATACATGATCAATGCAGAGCCAAGATCTGAGGAAATTGTTTGGTTTTTCATAAACACAGCAATCAATCAAAAGGTAGAATGAGATCTTTTAGCACTGATATTTCTGAGCAATGGTAAAAAATAAAACGATACTTCAGGTTTTCTTAAAAGCTATCTTTACCACACCATCATCTCCAAACCTCAAACACATTTCCATGTGAGCTGCAAATGTAGGAAGATTTGATTTCAAGAAATGACTACTGAAACCAGTACCAGTGCAGCTGAACCACATCATGCCACTTTAAACTCTGTTCCTGCTAACTTAACAATTTTGGGCACAGGCTGATCTTTATGCAGAATATAATTGAGCTGATAAAACTTTTCAACCAGCTTTTATCTGTCAATTACAAACTTCCTCCCCCAGTCACACCAGCTGGAGCTACCAAAGACTGTGATGAAGCACATACACTTCACAGCACAGCAGTGAACATGTTAATAACACCCCAGTCCACTCTCCCCCTACTTTTTCCTCCTCCAACCAGTTAATAAAGGACAGATGCTAAAAAAGACCAAAAATCAGCTTGTGCAAAGGTGACGGATGGTGATACCTCTGCTGCCTCTAGAGCTGCTGGAGCAGTTTGGTGTGGAGAGGGGCCCTGCCCAGGGCGGGAGGCACCAGCAGGCTAACACAGTTTGCAGCCTGTTAGAGAGGCTGAACTGGTGTCTGGATTTCCCTGCAAAAGGGGAAATAGTGGCTCTGAGATGAAAGGACTGACAAAGCAGGATTAATCCATGCCTAGTTTGAAGTTACTTAGAGGTAGGTGATACATGCTGTATGTAGAGAAGTGAGGAGTTGCTGTGCAGACACTATGGGACATGCCTTAGGCATAGATGTTGGCTTTTGGTACTTTATCCCAAGATTTTAAGAACATGTGTGATTAGATTGAAATGGGGCTTTAAATGTTATTAATTCTAATAATAAATTGTTTAATTAATTTCTTCTTCTATTTAATCTCAGAACTCTTTCTTTGATTCCCCCTTTTCCAAGAGAAAGCTAGTTCTGCAGTGCCACGCTGCACTGGTCCCCAGAGCTAGGCCAAATCCTGCCATCAGTGGTAGCAATAAAACAATTAGGGAATCACAGCCCTAGGGATGAATCACCTGAAATAAGAAGAAAAGAATCTTGCCTTCTGTTTCTGTGGTGCTGTTTGGTTTTACTCAACTAGCTTTTATGGCAAGGTTACATTTTTTTGGCTGATGTTTAATAAAACACTTTTACTGTGGTTGGTTTAATTTTCAAAGCTTTAAAAAAATCAATTTGTCCCTTTGCACTCAGTATATTGGAGCTGAAAACCATAATGTGCTATTACTTCAGGGTCACTGCTTAACTTCTGTTGACCCTCTCGCCCATGAATATTTCCTGGAGTTTATTGCTACAATCTATTTCCTGGAGTATTTATGTATAAACTTACTTTTCTTGTTCTTTTCTTCCAAGTCCTAAAGAACAATGATTAATTTTACGGCAAAAGCAATTTGCTAAATTCAGGAAAACAAAATCCATGAAACAATTAAATTCTTATGAATATCTGTGTTCTCCGCTTTGTACTAAAGAGATTTTGAAGGGTTGTGACAGATGTGGATGTTTCAGACACCACAATGTGCAACAGGAAAAGAAAAAAACACAGTGCATGGAGCTAATAGGACACATTAACAGACATTATTCTGTCTTTTGGGTCAGTTGACTTAAACACCTGCTATTGTATATCATAGTTTCTTTAACCAGGAGAAGGAAGACAAAGACAGTACCAAAATTCTTTTAAGCTCTTGGCAAAGTCTTTGAAAAATTACTAGATTTACTTTTTGTTTTGTTTGTTTTTACAGGTTTGTTGTTGTTGTTTTATTTTGTTTTGTTTTTTGTTTTGGTTTGGTGTTTTTGATGAGGAGGTTTTTACAAGCTACTGTGAGTTGATTCCTGTGGTAACAGTCCAGGAAATAGTTGACCAGTGGAGTTACACCTTTATAGGCAGGCATCAGCAGAGCTGAGGACAGCACATTACCCTGAATATCTCTGTTGTTAAATGCTGGTATCTACATTCTTTGACAGAGGTACATATGATTATAGTGTCTGCAAGACAACCAAGTAATAAGGTTTCTGTTTGAGCATATCTATATTCATATAATTAATCTCTTGTGTCATGCTAAAAACATCTACCTCCTCATCAACAAGAAGCTGCTTTGTATAAAGACTTCTAATACCTCACTCCCGCTAGAAAAACCAATTTTTTTTATATCAATGCAATACATGTAATGGATAAGATGCCAGTGTTTCCTTCACTGTTGTTATCCAGTTTGGATGCTCTGTAGCAGTATTTCTTATGATCCTGGTATCTCTGTGTTTTGCAGGTTATAGCAATATAATGGTGCAACATTAGTCACACCAACGACTCTCACTCTACTTATCGAGGCAGCCTTTAGATAACTTCCAGATGAGACACGACAGTGGGTAATCCATTATCCTCTTTGCTGGTTCCTTTGTCTTCTGAACAAAGGATTTGATACAAATTGTTAAGCTGATTCCGACACGTAGCAGTTAGGACTAGCATTTTGAAAATGTATTTTCCATACTTGAAAGGAATGAATGAGCTTCTACTTGCTTTAGGGAGAGAGGGCAATGTGTGGAAACAGATGAATAATGACCTGATTTAGTAGAGGAAAACTGCTGTAGGGAGAGATAATAGTAGGTAACAAATAAAAACCCCAAAGCAAGGAAGCTGAATGCTACTTGAGGAAGGTGGGGGGAAATGTTTTAATAATCCTGCTCTTTGTGAGAATATCACAGAAGAAGAAAAAAAATAAAATCAAGACTTTCTCAGCACATGACTTGCAGATGAGAGACCACAGGCCACCCTGATTCTGAAGTGTGGGAATAGCACCATCTATTGCAGGGCTGTCCTTACCTTGGATCAGACCTCACAGCTGCCCCTGCCTGGCACTCGCAACAGCTTGGTTAGGTAAGGACAGGGTATTTTCTCGAATTAGGAGGGGGGCAATCTGCTTTCCTGCTGACTTGGAAAATCCAATGATAAGGCAGGAACTGAGCCCAATTCTTCTGAACGAGAAGCTCATGCTGCACCTTCTGGCTCTGTTTCCTCCCCTACTATGAAGTGTCATCTGCCTGAGAACCTTGATAAATCAGGCTAATGAGACCACCTATAACTGTATCTTTTTCTTTTAATCCTAGGTAATGTATTTACCCTTACCTTTCCATTTTGGGGCTATGCTGTCCTTCAATTACAATTGCATCACATTTTGCAGGCATTGGAAAAACTGTGAACATTTGTATTAGGAAAACGTTTTCTGGAGTTGGATGTAGAAAGTAAAACAAAGGAAATCTATATGGAGTAGTGGAAAGTAAGGGAAGGTATATACACTAAAACTTAATCAAATCCAACTTTAAAGCTTGAAAAATAGCTGCCATTCTAGAAAGAAATATAAAATTTCAACAATTTTTTTTCTTATTTTGTTGTAATACAAAAAATTCAAGCACTTTTCATGTCTTGAAAGGGCATTTCAGCAGATGAGAAAAGCAGGAAAAGGCAGCATGTGAGAACACCTTCCTCTTTAAAAATCAGTATCTGTCCACAAACCACAACTGTCAAAAAGTAGGAAAGGGGCTTAGAAACATCACATCCATGCTTCTCTGTGTCATTTATATAGACTGCTTTTAATTTTCTTACCTTTTATTATGTGACTGCCAAAATAAAAGTTAGATTTAAATGGGTGGGTTTGGATAGACAGTGTACACAGCCCAAGAGGGTGCTAATTACAACTTGGACCAAGTTCAAATGAGAAAAGCTTAGCTCACAACTCTCTTGCTACCTGAAGCCTCACATTTTCCAGCAGGCAGAGGGGTATGTACATGCACACAAACACACACACACACAGCTTGTAAGCTCCTACCCTCCCTTTTTTTCTTCAAAAATCAGTTTCGTAAAACCCTCCAAGTAATGCCAGCTCATATAATTATTTTTCATCTGATTGTTTTCAACAAAAGTAAAAGTAATCTACATGTTAGACTTCATGAAAATATGAATGACAGGTTTTTAAAGGCTGGATATTATTAAGGAAACAGCTATTTTCTAATTATTACCTGCATAACCATTTCACCTGCTGAAAGACTCCAGGCGAGTCTGTAACTCTCAGAGGGGTGTTCTAGAGAAGGGCTTGAAGTCCAGCCATGTGTTGCCACTATATTCCAGATCCTCAAATGTTTTGAACAGACATAACTCTCTTAGACAGCCAAGTATTTCAATTCACACAATTTAAAGACTGTGTTCAGATATCCTAACTAGATAAAACTGTTTTGCATGGTATCAGTGTGGACCTCTAAAATTGGTTTCTAGGAAGAATTTTTTCTTCAACCATACAAGAAAGTGAAAAAATTCTGCAATTCTTGTAGTGAACTAGTATAGACAGTGAAAAAAATCAGGAGGCCCAAGTCAATTGCATATGTTTGGGGTTTTTTTCTCCCTAGACTGCAACTTGCTCTAATTTTATACACACTGGCTTGGTTTTCTAACTTGGCTAAATTACTTCGCAGTGTTGAATCCAGAGTGTGATGTGACTGACTCTAGCCAAGGACCTCTCCCTGTGGTCCTGCACATTTAACTCTTGTTCAGACCACAGTAACTGAACTTACAAGGAATGCAGATAAATGGGGAATGTATGACTTTCTATTTGTGTTTCAATGACTGAAAGAAACAGTATTAGCTACATGCATTGGAATGGGTCACAGTTAGTGTTGAGCAAAATTCTGAATTTAGAAAAATCTGCTGTTTTGTTGTTATCTTTCCAAAGCAAAAAACAAACGAACAAAAAAAAAAGGAGATGTATCCAAAATCTCAAATTATAATTTAAAAAAAAAAACAGTTAATCTTTTTGTCCTGGTTTTGGCTGGGACAGAGTCAATTTTTTTCTTAGTAGCTGTTACAGTGCTCTGCTTTTTGAATTTCGTATGAGAATAATGTAGATAACACACTGTTTTAGCTGTTAAGTAGCGCTTACCCTAAGCCAAGGACTTTTCAGTGTCTCATGTGTGGTAGTGAGGAGGGGCACAAAAAGCTGTGAGGGAGCACAGCCATGACAACTGACCTGGACTCACCAATGGGATATTCCACACCATAGGATATCATGCCCAGTATATAAACAGGGGGAGTTGTCTGGGAGGAGCTGGTCACTGCTCAGGGATGGACTTGGTATTGGTGAGCAATTGTGTTGTGC
Organism: Drymodes brunneopygia; assembly: GCA_013400955.1. Classification (NCBI taxonomy): domain Eukaryota; kingdom Metazoa; phylum Chordata; class Aves; order Passeriformes; family Petroicidae; genus Drymodes; species Drymodes brunneopygia. Next base: position 124,723 of record VZTZ01027013.1, read on the forward strand.
ACCACTTGTTTCTCCTGGATTCTATTATTCTATTATTCTATTATTCTTTCTCCCTCTCCTTATCATTACTATTATCATTCTTGTTGTTGCAGTTATTATTATTATTATTATTGTCATTGTTGCTATTATTATCATTATTATCTTCATCATCATCATTATTGTTTTGATCATTAAAGTGTACTTATATCAACCCACGAGATTTAGCTTTTCTTTCTGATTCTTCCCCCGTTCAGGTATGTGTCAGGGGCAGTCAATAAGTGGCTCTGTGGTACTTAATTGCCAATGGGGATTAAAGCACAACACTTTGAAAAACATTTGGACAAAACTACTACTGTCAAACCTCAAAAAAACAATTCACTTGAATGATAAAGAGAGTGTAAATATCTGAAGTATATCTGACATAAACTTATTTACACAGCCTACAGTTTATAACTTTCTTGCTTCAAAGTACCATTCTTCATGAGCAAAAAGAAAAAGAAACAAGGGAAATGTAATGGAAAAAAAAAGGCAGAAAGAAATAGATGATGGATTATAAAGCAAAGTAGTTTATTTTTCAGAACCTATTTTGACTTGTGACACTGATTGACCTGCATCTTTTAGATACATTCCATTACATGTGGAAATTTATAGCTGCAAAAATACTTTATCAGATTACAATAAAATCCTGAGACTGTGTGCAAAGGTATGAGCTTTATGGACTTCTTATTTTATTACTGAAAGGAACATAAGGGAATTGTTTCTTTTGCATCATCTGCTTATTTGATATTGCTAAAGAGCTACTGGTTGCCAGCACCGCAGCATGGTTTGAGGAGAAACTGTGAGTTATGACTTCATGAGTTAAACAGATTTCAGTTAATATTATCATGTGCCATCAGTCCTTAAAAGTTCACTAAGTGCTTCCAAATTTAAAATATGTTCTCCTTTTCCTTGCTTGGATTCAAACATTGCCAGCTTTAGATGCTATTTTAATTTTAAAAAACCTTTGATTTGCGATCTTCATATACGCATGTCTTCTGTATGTAGGATTCATTTTGCACTAGAAATTAAAAACTATTCTTGATGTTAGCAGAGCAACTTTGACAACTGCTGGGAAACTCAGATCAAACTTCATGGTGAAGCATAAAACTGAGATCTCAGAAAAATTTTATATTTACTGAGTAGATAGATTGAACTTGTATGTTTTTACTGCCTACTTATTTTTGAAATTCAGTCTGAAATGGTGACATGACCATACTGGAAACATCTTTCAAGACTTATTTCTTCATTATTATTTGAATGAAATAGATGCAACAAACTGAAATTGTAACATAGCATTAAAATACATCCAGAAAATCATTCTCAAAAATAAGAACTCCTGTTGATGTAATGACATTTCACACTGTGACATCTTACAAACACTACTGGGAAACTGATTTTTCAGCTTGCATGAAATAAGACTGTTCAAAATGAATGTTAGGAGACAGAGAAGATGACAAAGGAGTCTACAAAACATTCCTGAATCAAGCTTAAGATCACAGTTTGACAATAGTAATCTCAGCTTTTCACATGACTCCGACAATTGACTACAAAATTAAAGAATCATACCATGGTATGGGTTTTTCTGAAGATATCAACAGCCCGCCATTGAAAAAGGTTTAAAATATTTACAGTTTATATTTACTTGGAGTTTTGTCAAAAAATTTGTATTGAACTGGATAAATTTTCTGAGATTCCCAAACTTTTCTGAGTTCTCTAGCATCCAAAGAGTTTGTTCTGTGATTCTGTGTTGGCAATACCATCTTGTTAGGCTTCCCAGAGGGAAAAGTACTTCTGATTTATCAGAAGCACCTGAGATAATTTTAAACTCCACAACAGATTAACAAGAAAATCAGAAGTTTTAGGTTCTTAATTACAAAACTGGAAAGCACCTAATAAAGTCCTGAATCACATTACTGGAAATTTTTCCCATACCTGCTCCAGTGATGTGGTTGACATGAGGCAACATTAATATCTCCAGTTTCCATGGCTGGCTTTGCTTGGAGAAACTGCTGAATTGATATTTATTTTGAGGATGTTGGCTAAGGTGGAATCCCCTTCTCTTTTCAGATCTCTATCCCTAAGTCTATTGTCTTGTAAGACTAAGACAGCTCTTCATCCATTATGACTATGATAACTCAGTTTTCTCTTCCCCTGCTCAATGCATGGCATAAAGTAAATCAGCAATGTTGGATATTTCTGGCCTTGTCTCTGGGATTTAATGCATTCTTCAATGAGCATTAATTAAATAGGATTCCTGTAAGTGTTAACATTTTCAAGACTCTTAAGTGCTAAGTATTAGCTGTAAATGTATGTTATCAAACTGCTTAATCTCTAGGTCCATGCTAAAGTCTACATAAGGACCATATGTGACCTAGTACATCTGCCAGATTTATTACAGTTAATGAAAGCAGGTTTTTAACCCAAACACCTTATCATCCTGCATCTTTCAATAGTATTAGATACTTGCAGTTTCATGAAACAAAGCAGTGTAAATAGGTTCATCCTGGAGTAAACATGGTAAGCGTGTTGAATTGTTGCAGTTGAGTTTAAAAGAGGATCTAATCATCTCTTTCCACTGTCTAGACATTTGAAAGGGTTGTCAGGACTACAGCTACAGCTTACCAAGCATCTGCTTTTGCTCTGCAGGGAGAGCTAAATCTTTGAGATCAAAGTCTCACAATAAACACTTATCTGGGGTGGGTTTCTGACATGAAAAATCATCAAATAAGTGTCCTTCACTGGACAGTTGCTTACCATTTTTCATTAGGCTCACAGCCAGGCTCCATGGTGCTTGTGGAACCCAGAAAAAATCATATCTTAATGTTTATATAGGGGGCTAAGGTGTTCAAGGGTAGTTTGGACCAATGTGAAGGGGCAAATTACAGGGAAGCCTTACTGGAAAGAGGGGTGGCAGCTGTCAGAGAGCAGAACTTAAGCCTGCTGCCTGGCAGATGGATACACCTACCTCAGACTAAATAATTCCTGTGTTTCTTAGAGACAGGAATCACTACAGAAACCTTTTCAATCTGTGATAACAAGCGAGGACCACTTCAAAACAAGATAAATGGAGACATGCATCTGCTTTAGCATCCAATTGCTCCTGGAGAGTTCTTCCCTTCTTAAAGATTTCCCTGGCAAAGGAAGTATTGCCACAGTGGCTGAATTGAAGTAAACTTGCTAGGTTATGCTTTTCTTTGAAGATATATCCCTTCCTTAAGCCTGCTATCAGCACAAGTCACAGTGGCATTTTGCACATCAGCTGTGCATTCCTACACACTGAATGTTTATAGTGCATTTTAAGATCCATCAGAACGCACAGGAAATATGCTAAGGTGAATCTAAGACAACACAGCTTCTAAGTAATTGTATTTCTTGTTTCTTCATAGCTAGATCAGCTCTGTACTGAATGTGATCAGTTCAATGGAACCACTGTTAAAAAGAATGTTTCTGGCAGACTTCATTCCCTGCCTGCACAGGCTGTAGCCTCTGTGTTCAGTTTAACTGGCAAGTTCCCTGCTTTCCCACCTTAGTGTGGTCTTGGAATCTCTGTGTTGGGGATGCTGGCACTTTTTTGAAGCAGGTTTCAGCTTTTATGGCTCATCAGATATGATAGCTGTGCCTAGAGACATCAGCCCATATAGCGGGGAGGAAGCCAAAGTTCTGTACTGCTTAGTCCTCATATTAAAGGGAGCCAATTGTGCAATAGTATTATTTCTTTCAAGTGTTGAATTGAAGAAAAAGTACCATATCTGAGCTGCACTTCAGACATATTGCAGTCTTGATGGCCATAATGGACCAAGCTGGGGCAATCCAAGCAACAAAGATCTTCCTGGCCACAAACTGTTAGAGAAATCTGTGGTGTGGTTTCATGTGCAAGCAAGTTTGGAAAGACAGACAGGCAACAAGCTGCTGGATTGTTACGCTGCTGGGGCCACTGCACAAAAATGTGGTAGTTGTTTCCAATATTTAACTCCCAAACTTTGGCTACTTGTTGCAGCTGTCCCTTTCTCCCACCCCCACAACCATCATTAACACCAGGCATTGACCCTCTACAGGTCAGTGTCACAGCTACTCCTGTGTCAGTTGTCTCAGCTAAGCACTTGTTAAGATCATTCTAGCATTAAAGTTTGCCCAGGCTTCCTGACCTAAAACCTAATCCCAACCCAATTACTTTTTGTAATACCAGTCCTAACCCCAGTCTGCCTTCCCCTGCTGTGCTCAGCAGCAGATTTCTTTCTTTGGTCTCAAATGATTAAAAAAGTTAACTCTACTCACAACTGTATGGGCCACAGTAATTGCTCAGGCCCTCCTATCAGCTCCAGATCATGAGTAAGGAAGGACTCAGTGAAGAATAGCTTGGCATGCTTCTGCAGATTCTAGTAAAGATTGCTTTCTTGGAAGATGTGGCCACTGAAAAGCTTTGTTTGAGGTTGATCTGGTTTTAATTGTAGCTGAAAATTTTTGTTAGTCTTCTTAACTACTTCAATGACCACTGGTACCACCATGCCCAAGAAATGTGTCCATTCTGAATATCATCCTGTGCTGAGCCCCACTACCTTGGCTAAATGAGAACTAATGACTCGCTCTGCCACCATTCCTCTCCTTAAGACATCCCACTTTCCCTGTAGCCATCCAATGAAAAAGGCTTGGGTCCTATGCATGTATGGCTCATCACACAAAAGTCTGCACCCATATATAAATAAGGTTTCCATCAGAGCAATAGAGAAATGTCACTGACAAAATTGCTTTTTTCTTCTCTCACTTACATTTCCATGCTTGCTTTCTCTTCTGTGTCACCCTTTACCTTCTTTCAGTTCTCCTATGGGTTTCATGTAGCCTGCTGACCAGTGCTAGACTGAAATATTAACTTCTCTGTTAAACCTGGCCCTGCCACAAGCGTTCAGGGAATCTTCTAGTTCCTCCAGTCCTGAGTACATCACTATCACTGTACTGGACATAAGTCAAGTAAGGGTCACAACCACAGCCTTTCCTGAAATTGCAGGGACGGGGTGCATGACTTGGAACTCCCAGGCCTTGTTTTGGGATTTACTGCCTTGTGGCTTTCAAAGTTGAGTAATATCCATGTAGTTCCCCATCACAAGCAGGCAAAGGCACTGTTTGGTGCAGCATTGCTTTCACCTGTCTGAGTGTTGTTGCCAAGGCAGATTCATTGAAAGAATAAGTTTGAAGCATCTTGAGTTCAAATAACTGAACTTTAGCTGAAACTTTTTGGTTTCTTATTCTGGAAGTATGTTCCATTTCAAAACCGATTCCATTCTTTTAAAATCATTTCAGAGTTCAAATAAATATCAAAACTGTTCTGGATTAAATGTTTTGTTTAACCTCAAACTCTATTATTTTTTCATGCTGTCTGCCTTGCTGAAATATTCCTCTTTCATTTTTCCCCTCCTCAAATTTCCAGTGAACCACTTTATCATTGTGTGAGATAATGAGACTGAGTTCTACTTTCCACATCACAAAGTGTCCACCACTCTACGAATCTGAACTCCCTTTACCCCAAAAGAAACTCTCCCTAACCATGCATGGCGGCACAGGCAAAAGGCAGTGCATGTGGGAGGTTTGCAGTCCTGCTGTCCTAGAGATAAGCAGAAAGCTCTGCTGAACAAAGCTGCACTGGCATTAACCACACAGCTCTTAGAGCCACAGTACGGACAGATTCTAATTAGGCACAATTATGCAAACTCATGTATTTGCATATAGCACCTCACAGAGAGTTACAGGGAATCTAGCAGAAGCCTACTGGATGTGACTCAAGCAGAAAGGGGACCTCAGTGCTTTCCCCAGAAAATAAAGCTGAGCGGTGAGACTCAAGGCCCTCCCAGCCAAGGGAAAAGGGAAAGAAGCAAAGGTTTGTTTAAAAGTGCAGTGCAGCTTCTCTGAAAAGTTGCTGTATTTCCCTATTTAAGAAGAAGCTGCCTCTCTGCCTCATGCTTAACATCTGAGTTTTGCAGTGCCCTTTAGCGATTCAACTAAAATGCCGTGCTCCTCCTTTGAACTGGCAAAGTCAAAGGCGGCTGCCAGCTGGGCAGTACTCTAAGTTCACAGCTCTAACACCTCCTTTTGACAATGCTAAGCCTAATGCCTCAGCCAAATTCCCAATAGTTACACAAATCACCTTCTTGAGCCCTAACCAGCACAGAGCTTCAAAGGGAGGGAGGTGAATCTCAGTGGCAAACTCAGCCCCGGGGATTAAAGGCTATATGTAGCTTCAATATTAGATACTCATAACATCAAGCTGTGGACTACCTGTTCCATAAGAGTCCCATAATCAATTTTGTTCCTGTGGGGACTATGACTGGCAGATGAAGTATTATTTCTGGCTCCAAAATTATCTAGATTTTTTTCTCTCTGCAGTTGGGAAAGTAGGTTATTTGATAGACATCACTCAGTTACAGCAGAAAATATTGATGGTTGTAGTCTCTCTATTAATATGTAGACACAATCCTTTGTAGAATAACAGCAAGAGCAAGTTCACCAAACAGGAAAACTCACTTTGGTTTTTTTCTTGGAAGAGAATACAAATATATTCTCCCCTCTCTCAGGATTGCTGCTATTATCCCTACCACTTTCTTTCTCCCAAATTAAGCAAAGATATCCTCCCCTTACTCCTCAAATGCAAAAGCAGTTATTGCCCCAAACTAGCACTGGATGCTTACAAGAGTGCAGTTAAGAGATGCCTCTCATATCTATCAAAGCAGAATAGCTAACAACATGTTAAAAAAGGCAGAGAAAAGAAATGCTAAAACCTCTTTTTTTCAGAACCAGTAATGCAATAAGGCCAGAAGTTGTGTGGGTCGAAAATACTATGCTGATACAAAAAGTAAATGACATGTTGTCATTAATCACTATAAGCTTTGTTATTAGCTTTGATTTCAGGCTTTTTCTCAGTGCAAGAAAAAGTTTTGCCTATACTTTTACACACAGTTATACCAAGATAGGCTATGTTCTAATCATGTTTTGTAGTACACGAAGCACAATGCATACAGCCATCTTTGGAGGATGCAGTTTGTTTCTTTCTGTAGAGAACAAGACGTATGGTATGCTGTGAATCTGTGCTAACCTTGCAGCAGGCACGCTGCAAAACTGACCCACAACTACACAGAACACAGCAAATTAGGGCTTTGGGACCTAGTATGTTGCTGACACTTTTATCTGCAACTGCATGCTTCAGCTGTCTATTGCTAATCCTTCCCTTTCTTCAGCACGCAGTTTTTGTAGTATGTCTATAAAGAATTCAAATCTGAAACTATAGGACTGAGAAGGAAAGACCAAATGAAAAAATTTATTTGTCCTCATTTATGCTTCTCTATACTATGTAGAAGGGGCTTGACAAATTATGACTTATTTTAGTAACATGTAAACTTTTTTTCGTAAATCATTCAAATCCTTTGTGATTTAAGATTTACTATAACTTTACAATAACCTCATTTTTATTATTATTTTTTAAAAAGGACAAAAGAAGATGAAAACAGATTATCAAGGTTTTCCAGACCTTATTGTTCTTATTCTCAGCTAATAGTTTTGCTGAAAAACAGCTGAGTGGTCAGTCCTCCTTTACGATTACCTCCCTTCCCCTTCCAGTGGAGGCCAAAAGCTCAACAACCCTCTCAGTAACTTCAGCAAAACTTTGGGTAAACTGAGCAATCTGATCAACTGCCAAGGAAAAATGGTATTCCAATAGCATGAAGAAGCCTTTGTCTCATATTTTGTTTAAGAAACAGCAATAGCTTTAATAATAACTTGTCCAAATCTGCACAAAAGTCTGTGGCATAATCCAGATCACGTGTTTTACAAGGTAGTAACACTCCCTGAATCCCCACAGATTTCAACAAGGCCAGGATTTCATTCCTGATGCATAAAATCTCCAGCATTATTTGATCTTATATAGAGAATGTAGAATATATTTTCTGCGGTTATTTTTAGCAATATTTTTAGCAACTGCTTCTTGCTTTGTTTTTTTTAAGGGTATGTGCAAGAACCTTGAAACTAGAAAGGCCCACTATAAACTCAAATATAAACGTTATTGGTAAAATCCTCCGGTATCATATTTCAATATACATTGAAAATATTTAGAAAATTTCTGCTTATACTTCAAATATACTTCTTAAACCCACGGGTGTTATGCTTTGATTTACACATAAACACATCAATGATTAAAGAGCAAGACACTTAAAATGAACCTGATGAATTCTTAATCTCAGGAACAGTGGTAAATTAAAGAAAAACATGGTCTTGTTACTGGCTGTTCTTTTGTGATTAAGTATTAGTTATCTGCTATGTTTGACATTCTGTAGACCTATTTATTTGATTAATTTAATTGTCGTCCTAATTAATTTAATTATTTGGTAGCAAGCACTGAGAGGCTGGTGCATTCATGGTTCTCTACATGTTGCTCAGCTGATTACCAGCTCCACAGTTTGCTGAACTGGTAAAAAGCTGCCTCCCGGTCCCCGGTGCCCCTTTCGCTTGTCTGGGTTTGATTGATGTGTCCTCTGCTCGCTTCTGTCTCCGTGCCGTTGTTCACAGATTAATGTAGGGGATGGGATTATTCACGGTGCGTTTAATCAAGCATGTCGATAATTTTTTTTTGCAGGGGAGAACCCTCCCAGTCATTGCACTTTTGAAGTGATGAGTGTACATAAACAACTCTGGTTTGCGAAGAGAAATAGGAAATAAAAGAGAGGGGGTGGAGGGGTGTTGCTGTGTGTATGAGCGAAGGGAGGCTGCTTTACCCGAAAACACAGGGAAATTCTGGGGGAGAGGGGGAGCAGGGAACAGAATTTCGGGGGTTTCGGCGTTATTGCAGTCGTCATCTGCGAAACTGATGCACGTTTACACAGCAACTTTTGAACGAGCAGGCGGCGNTCGTCCGTCCCCGCCGCCCGCGCATCCTCTCCCGCGGCGCATTCTCCCGCCCTCCGGGTCCTGCTCCCCCCGGAGTCGGGGCCGGTCCGCTGGCTCCGGCTGGAACGTTTCACCGCTCGTTTCCCTCGGAGGGATTTAGTCGGTAGCGGCACACCGAGAAGAGGCTCCGTCCCTCAGGCACCCTGCCTCACCCTGCGGGGGAAGGGAGCTGGGTGGGGGCAAGCCAGGAAGGGAGGATCTCAGTGGCTCTCCTAAAATCTATCAGCAGGCTGCGAGGAGGGAAGAGTTTGGCACTTCGCAGCGAGGCTGGGCTTGTTTTCCCTAGCGGTGATGCCGCTGGACTGAGAGCGGCGCGGCCGCGCGAGTTAAGGGGACGGAGCCCCCCACCTCCTTCCAGCATCCCCCCAGAACCGGTCCAGCGCCTTCAGCAGCTCGTCCCTGCCGCCCCACTGTATGAGCGCGGCTCCGAGCACAGGGCGGCTCGGCGCCTGCTAGCGCTGCTCTCCGCCGCCCCCCGGACTTCCCCACCACCGACGAGGAGCGGCGCGCACCCCGCACCCGGAGAGTTGTCTCGGCAGGCTCCGTGCTATGGCGAGGCTGCGGAGAAGCAAACTAGCTGCTGGATTTCTATTACTTTTCCAGTGCCTGAGCGAGCGCTGCCAGCTCGCCGGCGGGGAGACGCCGAGGCAGAGCCGCGGTAAGCGAGGCCGGTACCTGCCGGGCGGGGCCGGCCCGGCTTCTCCGTGGAGCCCGGGGCA